>JANAVB010026199.1:4053290-4353290 GCA_029216955.1 Iris pallida | reverse complement strand
TCGATTATTATTTTTGAGAAATGTTGAGATGAATGCTTGCTATTTCGGTGCATATAAATAGTGGGTTTGATCAAGGAATAATTGTCAATTTGGTTCGAACTTCGTCAGAAATTCCTGTAAGTATTCGTAGATGGTTTCATCTTTACAGTGATTATTAATATGTATATTCCAAGTTTCATCTTTTCATTCATGTCTATATAATTGATTCATGTTGTTGTTTATTTATTGATCACCATAACTATTTATTTCTTATGTTATGCATGATTACTTGTAGTCCTACATGAATTACTACTTCAATCACTACATGAATCTTTACTTGAATGACCTTGTTAATTGTTAAAATTGCATAACTAGTCTTAAAATTGTATCATAGCCAGGAGATCCTGTTGGTGCTTTACTTACATGGAGAGAGCTTGCTCTCAACATGCCTTGTAAAATTTTAGTCCCACATTGGAAAAGCACCATGAGTTATCTCAACATATATACTTGGGTGTGTTGTTGAGAGATGCACATGGGGTGGTGACCCTAAGGAGGGAACCATGTGGGTGATTTTACTAGGAGGTAAGAATAAGGCTCCAAGGATTAAGCATTAATGCTTTTGTCATTCTCTTGGATTAATTCCACTTGGAGCTAAGCCCCAAAGGGGCTTAGCGACTCGGACTCGGACTCGGGCTCGGGCTCGGGCTCATGGGCTCATGGGCTCATGTGGCGTTTTGTTGGCGCACTTTGCACTTAGCACGTCAGCAGTCATGCGGTCCATGCGGCTCATGCGGTCCATGCGGCTCATGCGGTTCATGCGGCCATGCGGCTCATGCGGTCCATGCGGCTCATGCGGTCCATGCGGTCCATGCGGCTCATGCGGCTCACGCGGTCCATGCGGTCCATGCGGCTCACGCGGCACATGCGGCCCAAGCGGTCCATGCGGCCAGGCTGCTGCTGCTGCTGCCGCATGGAGGGCTACGCTGACTGTGCAGATTTCAAATCGGTTATGGAAAGGGTGAATCAATACGATTAATTCAGATCCTATCTTTGTGGGATTTGAATTAATTTCGTTACTATATTTGTGGGATTTGAATTAATTCAGTTCCTATCTTTGTGGGATTAGAATTAATTCGTTGCTATTTTTTTGTGATTTGATTCAATCTTTCCATAACTGAAGAGGCGGCTAGGGTTTCCACCCTCTCTCTATATATACTCTCTTCTGGCCTCCTTTGTGGGTACGATGAAAATACAAGTCAGAAAAGGAGAAAGAGAGAGAGAGTTGCTGCCGCCATTGCAAGTCCATCCGAGGAGTCAGAACAGAGGTGACTTCGAGCGTTCCACAAGTTCTTCAACTTGCTGGTTCCTGGAAGCAGATCGTGTGGGGTAAATCTTGCTTTGAGATTGTTAGTCCCGGGGGCTTGATCGAAGATGAAAACTAATGCAATCGAGATCTGAGATGTCACACAAAACTTTGTGATGATCAAACTCAAGATCTACGAATAAAACTAAAAAGCCAAATTATAATCTGAAGGAGAAAAATAGCACGAAGGCCGGGATGAAGTATTTTATAACCTTCATCGATGACTTCTCAAAATACGCGTTCGTCTACTTGCTCAAGTCCAAAGACGAAGCTTTCGAGAAGTTCAGAGAGTTCAGGGCCGAGGCTGAACGGCAGACTGGACAACAACTCAAGAGGCTGAGAAGTGATCGAGGTGGGGAGTACAGGTCTCATGAATTCGCATCGTTCTGTAAAGAACATGGAATCATATGCGAGACTACTGCTCCATATTCTCCTCAATCCAACGGAGTAGCAGAGAGAAAGAACCGGACATTAACAGAAATGATGAATTCCATGCTGCTCACTGCAGGTCTTCCAAAATGCTACTGGGGAGAAGCTGTATTAACGGCCACTTTTATTCTGAATAGAGTGCCATATGCAACTTCGGACGTAACTCCTCATGAACTCTGGTTCAAAGTCAGACCCAACTTGAATGTCATTCGAGTGTGGGGGTGTCTGGCGTATGTGAAGCTTCCAGATCTGAAGATTCAGAAGCTGGGGACAAGGACTACGAAGGCTATCTTCTTGGGGTATGCCGAGAAGAGTGATGCTCGGAGATTTCTTGATATTGAATCAAATCATATTATCGAATCTCGCGATGCTGAATACTTTGAAGACAAGTTCGCAAAAGACAAAAACATTGTTCTTTCGGATATTCCGGAAAATGATGTAGGTACTAATGAGACTGAAATCTCATACGAGCCAGTAGTCCAAGAAGAAGCTGTTGTTGATGAAACAACTCTTGCACCAGAACTCGCCGAGCCGTCAGCTAAACGAGCGAGGAGACCGAAAGATTTCGGAGATGACTTTGTCACCTATCATGTGGAAGCAGATCCGCTTACCTATGATGAGGCGATGAAGACCAGAGATGCTATCTTCTGGAAGGAGGCAGTGAATGACGAGTTTGACTCTATCACCTCCAATAACACATGGGTGTTGGTAGATCTACCTGAAGGAGAAAAGCCTATTGGATGTAAATGGATCTTCAAGAAGAAGATGAAGGCAGATGGAACTATTGACAAGTTCAAGGCCAGGCTGGTCGCCAAGGGATTTTCTCAGAAACAGGGGATAGACTACTTCGACACGTACGCTCCAGTAGCTCGGATGACCACCATCAGGATGTTAATCGCTCTAGCAGCTATACATAAGTTGGTGATACATCAGATGGATGTAAAGACAGCATTCCTGAATGGGGAGCTGACCGAAGAGATTTACATGCAACAGCCAGATGGATTTGTCGTCAAAGGTCTTGAAGACAAAGTCTGCAAGTTGGTGAAATCATTATATGGTTTGAAGCAAGCTCCCAAGATGTGGCATGAGAAGTTTGACAAAGTTATTAGGTCAAACGGCTACAGAGTCAGCGAGACGGACAAATATGTTTACACAAAGTTCGCTGATGGAAGAGGAGTCATCGTTTGTCTGTACGTGGACGACATACTAATCCTAGGTACGGATATAGGCTGTGTCACAGAGACAAAGAAGTTTCTCTCAACCAAGTTCAGTATGAAGGACTTGGGGATGCAGATGTCATCTTGGGCATAAAGATCATCCGGACAGACACTGGAGTAGCGCTGTCACAATCTCACTATATTGAGAAGATGCTCACACGCTATGGGTATAAGGATCTTCCAGGGATCGATACGCCATACAGGTGTGATCAGAAGCTGGAGCCAAACTCGAGGGAAAGCATCAGGCAGCTGGAGTATTCTAGCGTTATCGGAAGTTTGATGTACGCAACTACTGCCACAAGGCCTGACATAGCTTTTGCCGTGGGAATGCTGAGTCGGTTCACAAGCAACCCAGGGGTTGAGCACTGGAAAGCTGTGAAGCGAGTAATGAGATATCTCAAGAAGACTCAGACATATGCACTGCACTACAACGGATATCCGACAGTAGTGGAAGGCTTCAGTGATGCTAGCTGGTGTTCAGAAGTGGAAAGCGAGAGATCCACAGGTGGATATATTTTTTTCTTGGGTGGAGCTGCTATATCGTGGAAGTCGAAGAAGCAGACAATACTCTCTCGTTCCTCCATGGAATCTGAATTCTATGCACTTGAAACTGCAGCAGATGAAGCAGAATGGCTTCGGGAGCTCATGTATGATCTTCCAGTGGTTGGGGCTCAGATACCGGCGATACCGATATACTGTGACAACCAGGCGACTGCGGCGGTGGCATCAAATGACCTCTTCAACGGAAAGAAGAGGACTGTGCGGTTGAAGCACAGGGCAGTACACGATCTTATCAAAAGAGGTGTAATTGCAGTGGTTGATGTTCGGAGTCAGGAGAACCTGGCAGATCCGTTCACAAAGGGCCTCAAGCGCCAGCTGGTCGAAGACACAGCTTGTACAATGGGCTTGAAGGCATTCTGATAGTGTGTCTTTGCAATCCTACCATAAAGTTTTATGCTATTAGTTCAAAGAGAAATCTACTAGGCATCTAACTTTTGGTTCAAAGGAGGATCACTGACTGGGAAACTATCAGGTAACGGTGGGTACTCGTTCTATGGAACATGGAAGAGATACGGACCCATAACCACTGTTGTCTACTATGTATTTTTTCTGCGTTAAAACTGATCCTGTGGAAGGTTGGCTTAAACGCCATAATGAGTTCTCAGGCAGAGTGAATGTCTGGTGTGCTTTACAGGAAGCACGGTAAAGCAGCACTACAAGGAGTGAAACTCCATGCTACAGTGGGGTGACTCCACCATGAGGTTCCCAGTTAGGGGTCATGCCTCGGCTTTGCAAGCCAAGTCACAGCGGCGTAGCACCGCAAATAGGCAGGTTGCCTAATGCTGTATGACGTAATTAAAGAGTTGTAGATAGCACTACAAAGGGGAGGATGACCCCATGTTACAGTGGCACGACACCACGATGAGGTACCCAGGCAGGGGTAAAGCCTCGGCATTGCAAGCCATGTCGTTGCGGCGTAACACCGCAAGGAAGCCTCAGGCTTCATGCTGGGTAGTTTGGCACTACAAAGAGGCTTGTGACCTCATGCTACAGTAGTATGACACTACGATGAGGTTCCCAGGTAGGGGTAATGCCTCGGCTTCAGGCCATGTCATAGCGGCGTAGCACCGCAAGGAAGCGCAAGGCTTTATGCCATATCTCTTTAATAAAGAACTCACCTATAGTGTATGGAAAGAGATATCAGGCCGTCTCTTGAGGGTAACTTGTAGACGCCCAAAATTATACACTGAAACCAGGCTGGCACAGGGCCTTTAATGTGCAGCCAGAAGCACACGTAACTACACTTTATGAGTGGGAAGAATTACAATTGTGGTGCAGAATTCAAGGCGTAGTCCATTCTTGTATCATATTGTTATTTAACCCATGCGGGAAGATTCAAGTCGTCAGCGACATCTATCCTAATGCAAAATGGACAGTTACTGTGGGGAACGCTCAACCCTGGACACATATATATGTTGTGATATGTGGAGGATTGTTGGTGCTTTACTTACATGGAGAGAGCTTGCTCTCAACATGCCTTGTAAAATTTTAGTCCCACATTGGAAAAGTACCATGAGTTATCTCAACATATATACTTGGGTGTGTTGTTGAGAGATGCACATGGGGTGGTGACCCTAAGGAGGGAACCATGTGGGTGATTTTACTAGGAGGTAAGAATAAGGCTCCAAGGATTAAGCATTAATGCTTTTGTCATTCTCTTGGATTAATTCCACTTGGAGCTAAGCCCCAAAGGGGCTTAGCGACTCGGACTCGGGCTCGGGCTCGGGCTCGGGCTCATGGGCTCATGTGGCGTTTTGTTGGCGCACTTTGCACTTAGCACGTCAGCAGTCATGCGGTCTTTATGCGGCCATGCCGCATGCGGTCCATGCGGCTCATGCGGTCCATGCGGTTCATGCGGCCATGCGGCTCATACGGTCCATGCGGCTCATGCGGTTCATGCGGCCATGCGGCTCATGCGGTCCATGCGGCTCATGCGGCTCATGCGGTCCATGCGGTCCATGCGGCTCATGCGGCTCACGCGGCACATGCGGTCCATGCGGCCCAAGCGGTCCATGCGGCCAGGCTGCTGCTGCTGCTGCCGCATGGAGGGCTACGCTGACTGTGCAGATTTCAAATCGGTTATGGAAAGGGTGAATCAATGCGATTAATTCAGATCCTATCTTTGTGGGATTTGAATTAATTTCGTTACTATATTTGTGGGATTTGAATTAATTCAGTTCCTATCTTTGTGGGATTAGAATTAATTCGTTGCTATCTTTTTGTGATTTGATTCAATCTTTCCATAACTGAAGAGGCGGCTAGGGTTTCCACCCTCTCTCTATATATACTCTCTTCTGGCCTCCTTTGTGGGTACGATGAAAATACAAGTCAGAAAAGGAGAAAGAGAGAGAGAGAGTTGCTGCCGCCATTGCAAGTCCATCCGAGGAGTCAGAACAGAGGTGACTTCGAGCGTTCCACAAGTTCTTCAACTTGCTGGTTCCTGGAAGCAGATCGTGTGGGGCGAATCTTGCTTTGAGCAACGGTGTTTTGACACCCCAGCATTGTTCTTCTTCTTATCTCTCTCTAGTTTTATTGTAACTCGTTCTGTCCCAATTGCAACACGTTTGCAAGGAAGAACGAGAGATCTTCTCTTTGCTATTTTTCTCCTTCAGATTGTAATTTGGCTTTTTAGTTTTATTCGTAGATCTTGAGTTTGATCATCACAAAATTTTGTGTGACATCTCAGATCTCGATTGCATTAGTTTTCATCTTCGATCAAGCCCCCGGGACTAACAGATCCGGAGGGAATATAAAGTAAGGTTTTGGTACAAAATAAATGTATGCTATCAGTATAGGTAAACCCCATGACGTGCCCTATTATTGACGAGCAGTCGATATACACCGCATGTATCGATGAGACATATTATTCCAACAGTTTAATGTATCGAACTAACTATTCCAAGTGACACATGTTATAAGATTTATTATTTACTTGGGGTAATATTATATTAGTTATTTTTACTTCTTGTATCGTAGTAGCATCTTATCACCTTTATGTACATGTTACTAGTTTTCTTTTGTCGGCATGTTGATATTTATTGTTTAATGTGATTCTTCTTTGTGTTTACTTTGCTCATTCATGATTGGTGATATTTACGTTGACAACTTTGGAGGAGGACCTTTACCCTACACACTACAGGATGACGAAGGATAATTTAGGTGACCACTTAGAGGATATGAATCTCACTTATGATGAGGACCTTTACCCTACACACTACAGGTTTGTTTCACTTATGAGAACGACTTGCAAAGGGTTTGAATCGTACCACAAATTAGGCCGTGCATTTACGTGAGCCTAGATGTTCTCATAGGTGCGTGGTTATGAACAACTTGTGCACAAGGACGATATTTCTTCGGACAACAACCTGGGGTCACAGGATCGATCTGGCCATAGATGAAACACGATATAGCTAATGCTGGGTAGGCAACCAGAAATTCAATGGGCTTTCAGTGGGGCTAGCTACCTGCATTGATTGACCCACCGTCTCTCCTAGCTATGTCAGAGATGGCTTGAATTGCTAGTGACATTTCATATAGATGAGTTAGTGTGCTTAGCGACAATCCGCATGCACGGCCTATATATATATATATATATATATATATATATATATATATATATATATCATATACTGAATCTTATCAATCAAATGGTCCCTATGATGTCAAGGTTCATGACTAAAATGGTAGGATCCAAGTATGAATTTTAAGATACACTGAATCTTCTCGATCAAATGGTCAAAATTGATCAAAAATGTCTTGTATGACCTGACTGGAATGACACTGAACTTTAAGGTTCTGATTATATTGGGTTAGAATTAATGTACATTTTAATACCAATCGTATTTTGAAATGAATAGAAAAAACGAGCACTATATTTGGAAAAGTAGAATAGACGACCAATATTAACTGTGGAAATTAGGATTTGTGACTCATATATATATATATATATATATATTTCACTTGCATATATATATATATATATATATATATATATATATATATATATATATATATATATATATATATATATATATATGCAAGTGAAATATATATATATATATATATATATGCAAGTGAAATATATATATATATATATTTCACTTGCATATATATATATATATATATATATATATATATATATATATATATATATATATATATATGCAAGTGAATATATATATATATATATATATGCAAGTGAAATATATATATATATATATATATATATATATATATATATATATATATATATATATATATATATATATATGCAAGTGGCAAGGAGGGAGGCAAAGGTTGTTTACTATAACAGGCTTCAGGGAGGTGGATTGCTTTGCTATAACAGGATTCCGGAGCACCCGTCTTATTATTCAAGAAAGAAGAAAATACATGCTTTTATTTCTTGAAATAATTAATAGTGACAATCGAGCTTTTCTAATTCAGGCAGTTCCGGAAACACAGAGCCACTGCCCGACGAAAATATTGTCGCAGACAAGATTAGGATTGATGCTGCTGAATGTCTCAGTTGTTAGGTTGAACTGCTGCTGAAGCGCGAAGCACGTGTCACCGCTGCGCACTCCGGTGACGGAATCGCAAGTTGGAGTTGCCGGCTTCAGGATGTCTCCAACTGTTTGTTTATTATACATGAGAAGCAAAAGAAATAAGTTATCACTATTGCCCATCATTTAGTTGAACCTGCATGCATCTAATTGGAACGTACAAAATCTTCTTACTTACTTGGAACAGTTTGGTGTGAACTAATCTTATATAAAAGTTTATATATATATATATATATATATATATATATATATATATATATATATATATATATATATATATATATATATTTTAAGCCCTTTAAGCCCTTCGTTGTGTCAATACGTAATCTTATATAAAAGTTTATATATATATATATATATATATATATATATATATATATATATCACAACAATCCTAGAGTACGTATTGACACAACGAAGGGCTTAAACAAGTGATCTATTAAAGAATATGGACTAACTTACAGCTTAAGAGCCTCCCGTCGGCTATTGAAACGAGTAGAAGAACGGAGAGCACAATAGCAAGGTTAAAGAGGACGACAGCTTTGTGGCTAGCCATGGCCGATCTCCTTCCAACTCTCTAATGTACTAATAATCTTTTCAAGCTTTTGATGAAATTTATGGAAGTTGGATTGTGTCTTATATATTGCACATCCGAAGGAAGGTGCCAAATTGTATTATAAGAAGTTGGAACTTTGGGAAATTAATGCGAAATATTCTTTAGGGGTTCACGCTGGTTGATCCAGCATTGTTTCTAATACAAGAATGAAAATATTTCTATACGGCAAACATGGACATGGGAACAAACCAAGGACGGACTAACCCATGCCTACACAACAATGGGAACCATATATGTCCTTTGTCTTGCCGTGTTATGTTTCGAATGCTATGTCAAGAGTACCTTACCTCGCCTCCATATTACATATAGAGAGGTAACAAAATTCTTATCCCACAAGAAATTCTTGGATGGTTACATGAAAATTATCTTATGTTTGGGGACTCCCAATTGTGCGTTGTCATATTAGCTTCCATACTTTTCTCCCTATACCATAGGTACTATTAAGTCCCAGCAACGTACACCAAATAAAACCACAATTAAGGTGTTGGAAATGCGGTGAGACCCGAACCAGAGTTGACCGATCATCCGTGTATTATGGAATACTGATCCTAAGATTAAATTCTCTTAAAAATAAATGCCCAAGAGCCTGTACAATGTTATACATGGATACCCAATCCCTCTGGTGATAGTGTTCCGGTGTTATACAGTAAGGATGAATTTTAACTCTTAATAAGTCCAAGCATAATATGCAGGGTTGATTCCTTTCACCAACCCATGAGGACTTACCTATATGAGAGGTCGTGAAGGCCGCGATTATAGGACAGAACAATCCTAGACAACTCTCATGAATATGGAAAAGTACGCATGACCAATCTAACGCTCCACCCGATAGACCCAAGTACCTATAGCGTACTACGTGAGCTATTTTCTGAATCTAGTTCAAGAAGTCTGATTCATGGCATAGTCCATCAAGCACTTCTTCATATAAAGACAATAGTCACTAAGTGAGATTCAATGCTGCAGTCCATCTCATCTATGCATAGTATATATATAACTGCCCAAAAATTCTCTACTTCTTTTTTTTTCTTTTTTCTTCTATTAGTTTGGAACTTGACCTTTTTGGGGGGGATTGTCGGCTGTGTGTGTGCTTTCATACACACATGATCAAAAGCTCATGTTCCACTTTGCTTTATAGTCCCACATCGGTTGTGGTGTGGACTTAATGGTGCATATATTGCTTTACTTCTTGTTGCTTCTTTGAAGTATTGCATGGGAGCCCTATAGGCCACACGAGCGCGCCATCGTCGCAGCGAGGCTCAGTTCAGTTCGGTTCATCCTGCGTAACGTGTGCGGTTACGTGCCCACATCTGCGACGCTGAATGTTGATTCAATTGAACATTTCCTTCTCATCTTTTTACACAGAAAATTATATGCAAAATCTCTCTAAAATTCTTGTCTTTTCGAAGCTCTTCTGTTATTCATCCTTGCTCTGGGTAGAGCTAAATCAGGATTGCTCTTTCCGAGTTGTGTGCTACGAGGAGATATCGTAGAGCAAAAATTTTACCACTAGGAGCATTCGGACAAAGTCTGCACATAGATCCGGATTAACTCTTAGGGCAGTGCTACGTGCGCGACTTCCCCGGAGGTCGGTAATAATTAACTTTATTTTTATTTTCTTCACAGATTATTATAGAAAAAGGCAAACATTTCCTACATTCTAAGAGTTAATGCTTATTATTTGTTTTTCATACCTGATATTACATAAAAATCTTATATATATATATATATATATATATATATATATATATATATATATATATATATATATATAGACACACACACACACACTTACAAATAAAAAATATTTGTAAGTGTATTTTGTTGGGTTGTATTCCGTTATTCGGAGGAAGAGGGAATGTTCTCTAAGCTATTCGGTCAGCCAGGGTCGACTGTGATACCTCTCTCTCTCTCTCTCTCGTACTTCTCCAAACCCTCTTCTGGATCTGGTAATGGATTAATTTGTTTACTCAGCTTACTAGATATGTCGGCTATCATTTACTTTGAATCTCTTTGCATCTAGATAGCATCCTTAGATATGTGGATCCACTCCTTTTATGCCATCTTTATTTTATTCCATAAATTAATAGATGAAATTTCATACAAGTAAATGGACACCTAGTAGAATTTGATACAAAGTTCTAATACATAACCTTCTATGAGTTAAAGTGTCCTGCTTATAGGACTGGTGAAATTTGTTGAGAACTCAATCAAGTATGATCAAGCTCTATGTCCAGATAGACCAATTATCTCGTATAATGAATCATTTAGTTTCTTCAAATTGGCAGCAACTTCTTATACTGAGTCACACTTGTAGCCCTTTTACTTCCTTCTACTTGGCAGCAACATCTGTTTGAATTAGTGTCTAACATGTCGATGTTGTGTTCACTTTTGACCTAATGTCAGGGCTATAGATATAAATATTCAAGTATAATATGAAAATGCACACTTGCATTCCTTCCATCCTTTAATTTGACTTAAAATATCCTAATAGTAGTTAAGATGTATCTGACATGTATTTGCAATGTGTATCTAACTAGGATTATCTCACATGCTATACAAGTATGGCATCATTTTTACTCATAATTTACATTTGACTTGGTATTATTGCATTACTCTCACTATCCACATCAATCATGTACAAGACATACAAGATTATTATAGACACATCGCGTGTCCATTTCTTCAACTATAAGCAACTTTATCATTCAGTCACAAATCCACTCTCTTTAAGACTTCAGACATTGCATTAGGCTTGCAAAGCATGCATATTTTAAGGAATTTGTATTATTTGTTGGACGGGAGTTTATTCCTTAGGAAAAGACCGAAAAAGCTCTTGCAGAATTTATTTGAATTACATACAGTACAGTTACTAATATACTAGTGGAGTCAATACCTTCATCACATTAACTATCCATGCTCAAAGAAAGCAAATCAAGGCCATCATTTTGCTTTGATTTGAGTTGTAAGAAGTAACAAAGATGATGATTCTATTATTTTATTCAAGGCGGATGCCGTCATTGCTAGTCCTCAAGAATATGGTTTGAGTACCTATATTCTTAGGCCCATTTTTTAAATGCTTGGTTTTTTAGTTAATTTAACCATAATATTAGTCTATAATGAGACATGGTCATATGCATCATATATAACCATGATCAAATAGAAATATTTGTAAAAATAATGATAATTATATTAAATGTATGTTTATAAATATTTGGTTCATTAAAAAATATTTAATTTTCTTGTTAAATAATGTCATGTTATAAATATTTAAATGTTATGAATTATAATCTATTATATTAGTTTACAAGTTCTATAACTGTTTTCTAATTGATTTGTGATCTAATTTTGAAAGTTAATTAAATATGTTTTCCTGCTTGATGTTAACTAAAATGTTATACCTAACATATAGGTGTAAGATTTGGATATTTGTTGTAAGAAACACATGTTCATTGAAATAATTTTAGTGCCTTTGTTGTTAATTTGTTACTGTTGTAATATATCAAGAATTAGCTGAATAAAATTGAGATATTGCCTTTGTTATGGTATGTTATGTTGCATTCCATATCCAGGTTGTTTATATGATGTCTTGAATTGTCACGCCCCGCTTCTGTAGGAGCGATCGTCCTCGCTAAGGCGTGATGCCGCACGAGCCTAGATTGCGCTCGTGCAAGGTGGATTTCATAACGACCGATTACAGCGGCTGCGACGGGGTCATCGCACAGAAGTCCCAAGCAGAGACATTGAATAATAGCAGCAGAAATTAAGAACAAACACAAGTTATTCAAGAAGCTCTTTATTGATATTGAAACAACGGTTACATTGGGGACGCAAGGCCAAGATTACAAGTCTCTCATGCTCACTCAAGCTCATATTACAATGTCACTCAGCTCTCTCTCTCATCTTTCAATACATTTGTCGATCCAGCGGAAGCTTCGGAAGACGATGTCCATACATTATGTCCCGTATAAGTCTTTACTCCATGCGACCGCGCGCTTCTAATCGCCAAGGAACTCCGTGCCTCGACGCATCCAAGCAAGCTCCGCGCCACGAGCTTCTACCTGTGCCTGCACATGTAAACTAGGTGGGTGTCAGTACTCAACTGTACTGGTGGAATGAGCTCCTCGCCTACCCATACAAAACCAACACGTTTACTTTACATTTGTGCAACATAGTCCCCTTTTTGTATTGTCTTTCTACTCTTGCCTTAGGATCAGTTTTATGACCAACGCCTTGCCTATGTGTGTCTTTAGACCATCCCGTGCTTGCACAATAATGTCGACTCAAACAACGTTAACCTATCAAGTCGTGCTTGCCTTTCGGCCAAAATCAGAGACGCAACTACGCGATGAGGCTCCATTCCCGTGTGACTGTGCCTCGCAACTACGTACGACTCGACCATATCGCCGCCTCGCGGCCCTTTGCTACCAAATCATCAACTGACCCAATCAAGACTTGTGGGTTAAGTGTCACTCGACCAACTCTGCCTTGCGGCCTTTCCTGACTTAGACTCAGGACAACTCACATCCAAACTATGCCACTTATATGCTGACAACATTAGACTTGACGCCACATCTCGTGCTGAAGCACGTTGCCTATGTTGATGTCGCATCTTAGGACCAAACATCGTATTTCAACTGTACACACATTCAACAACTCAACTCAATCCAAAGGCACACACGCGGATTGCCGCCATGCCGACTCATCTATATGATTTGGTCACTGACTCCCAGAGCTATCCTGGACTCCTTCAGCTTGTTAGGCGGCCGCCCATGCCAGGTGGGTAGCTAGCCCCGCTGGCAAGCCTCTGCGCTAACTTGTGCGGTCATCCAGCACGTGCTAATGATGCTTCTCAAGAACCGGTCCCCTTTCGTCGGGCTATCGTTCGAGGAAACTCTACCTTGTCGACAAGTTGTCCATGACCATGCAAGACTCGACTCAACTGACGTCTCACACAATCATTCCACCTCTAGTGTTATCATCTCTTTCAGGGCCAAGTTCAATACGCCTTACCTCTGAGATCTTGCCTCGACGACCCGTAGTCGTGAGCATTCTTCTTTCTTGCCCTATCATTTTACTCAACTCAAGAACAACTATTTGCAACACTTTCCAAACTCAATGAATCAACCATGGCCCGTGCCTTAAAACTCTAGGACCGTGCTATCGTGTCTCAAACCGACTTTCGATCTACGCGACTCTATCCCCCAAGTCATACTTCATATGGTGGGCCTTGGGATCGCGGGACTATTTAACTTGACAACCGCAGAAAGAGCGGGACAGCACTAGAAATGACTTAGGTCGATCGGCGTAACTTTGCCTAACTTAATCGAGCCTATAACTTGACTCAAGGGACGAGCAAAGGCTATGCCAAGCCTTGCGTTATGGAAACGTGCATGCTTTGTCGAGCATTCACGCAGGCGACGCCTATGACTTAGGCTATTTCCTAACTTTGTGTCAAAGACCAACTTTCCTTCCCCCAAGCCACGGGACGAAGGACCGAGTGTCATTTTCAAAGCACGCCGTGCACCAACTCTAAGTCGACCGTTGGACCTTTTTCCATGTTCTAACTCATTTTGACCCGTCGGGATTATTCCTTTAGCTATGTGGATTCATCTCTTTTATTATTAAGCCTACTTGTGCAAGTTGAAAATATGATTTATTATGTGAAGGCAAAGATGAGGCAAGTTTACCGAAACTACCCCACCTGAGCGAGCGGTCGCCTCGACCGAGTGATGTCTCCGAGTAGCCGTTGCAAGGCTAAGTTCGAACGTCGTTGGCGTTTCGATTCCTCCGATTGACTGAGCGGGACGGGGTACTACATCATACACCACTCAGAAAAAGTTTCATCCTCGAAACTAACTGAGTACACTTATCGACTTATCACTTTACTCAACATTCAAGAACTCTCGCACACAATTCTCCTATGCCTTACTCAAACCCGAGCCACGCTCGTGCTACCCTCGAATCTTTTTTTCAAAATTTACGATCTCAAAATCCTCGACACTCTTCCGTTCCTCAAGTCTCACTTGAATTCAACGTATCACTTAGTATGGATCGTGCACATATCTTAGGCGTCCCCAAAATACATGCATTTTAACCAAGCTTCGTGATAGTGAATCCCGCCATCACCACTCGAGTCGGATCGTGCACGCATTCAAGCGTCCTTGATATACATGCATGTCAACCGAGCCTCATGAGTGGTGCCTTCACCATTCCTATCGCTCCGCACCGGAACGTCTGCCTAACTACTAGGCTATGTCTTTTCGTCAGTATTAGAATCATAGTTACCAAACAACGATATCAATACTGACCCCATCCTAAGGTCAAACCAAGTTGATAGTACGGGGTTTTCTACCCAAGCTCGCATCACTCCGATTTCTAAACATCGAGCATAGATTGCCTACGCATATCCCAACATTTGTCACACGGGGTCCGAATCGACATTCCATACTCCCTAAGTCATTTATCCCAATACACGAAATCGATCACAAGGTCGTCCGACTTAACAATGCATTGCGCCCCGATCTCACGCGAGTCAGATTATCCATGGTGGGCACAAATCACCATGCACGCTCCCGCGAGATAATTATTCTCATCGGGACGTAACTCTTGTTTTGTGTCCAGACTAATTCATTCTCGATGCACGAATTGGACCTACTCAATCCTCAAGTTTCACTCATTCGCCAATCATAAGTCCTACAATCCTCGAGTCCACCTTCGCATCAAGCCAACAAGTCGAGACAATCAACGTTGCTGCATCCTGATTTTCCGAGTTCGATCATTCTCGCGACATGAATTACCATGTCAGCGCTCACGCAGAACGATCGCCCCAAACCCGACGCAACGCATGGGCGAGGCTTGAGTTGCGCTCGTGCAAGACAAGATCGTCGACGTTGTGGTTATCCGCGTAACCATCAAGACACAATCATTTTCATCCAATATTTATCTTCGATCAAAGTCCTAAGTATAACACCCAACCGAACAATAATACTTGCACGATCGTCATTTGCCGAGTCAGAGTATCCTCGAGTTATCGCATATCATCTTTGATATGCCTCAATACCATCGACGATATACGTAACTTGACGATCTTCGTTTGCAACGAATTCTGAGTCGTACGAATGATGCTATCGTCCGACTGGATAATCTCCTCGACATTCAAAATCAAGTTCGATCATTATCCCTCGAATCATTCAGAACATCAATTTTCCTCAAACCAAATTCACGTATCGTCCATCCATTTATCTTAAGTCATCGACCAACGTATTTTCTCAATTCGCATCATTCCTTTATCAATCGATCAACATTCCTGAGGCTATCGTATACACCACTCAGGGATGAAGTCATTCAACAAATTCTCAATTTATCATTCGAATCAAAATCTACTTCTTTAAATCACATTCCTCAAATTTCAAACACGCTCATCTATATCGCATCGACGTTATCATCGCTCGATAGCACCCTTATCGATAGTCATCTCACTTACTCAATCGAGTTTAACTCATTCTCGACCGACACAATTCAATTCCCACACTCGACTTTTCTAAGGTCGACGCAACTTTGGTGTATATGTCCAGCCCGACTTAGCCAACCGTGCTTACGCGAACCATCTTTTTGTTTTGTTATCAAAAACTGTTCTCCTACATTTTGCAAAATAGATAGAATTATTGTATGGACATCCCGTGGGACAATTGAGAGAGAGCGCGCCAATGATATCAACTTGCGGAAGCTACAGAGTTTGCGGAAACAACGAGTTAAAGAATTCAATCGATGGTCCAAGGACGTAAAGCCGTGCTCTGATACCATTATGTCACGCCCCTCTCCCGTAGAAGCGATCGTCTTCGCTAAGGCGTGATGCCGCACGAGCCTAGATTGCGCTCGTGCAAGGCGGATTCCATAACTGTCGATTACAGCGGCTGCGACGGGGTCGTCGCACAGAAGTCCCAAGCAGAGACATTGAATAATAGCAGCAGAAATTAAGAACAAACACAAGTTATTCAAGATGCTCTTTATTGATATTGAAACAACGGTTACATTGGGGACGCAAGGTCAAGATTACAAGTCTCTCATGCTCACTCAAGCTCACATTACAATGTCACTCAGCTCTCTCTCTCATCTCTCAATACATTTGTCGATCCAGCGGAAGCTTCGGAAGGCGATGTCCATACATTATGTCCCGTATAAGTCTTTACTCCATGCGGCCGCACGTTTCGAATCGCCAAGGAACTCCGTACCTCGACGCATCCAAGCGAGCTCCACGCCACGAGCTTCTACATGTGCCTGCATATGTAAACTAGGTGGGTGCCAGTACTCAACTGTACTGGTGGAATGAGCTCCTCGCCCACCCATACAAAAACAATACGTTTACTTTACATTTGTGCAACATAGTCCCCTTTTTGTATTATCTTTCTACTCTTGCCTTAGGATCAGTTTTATGACCGACGCCTTACCTATGTGTGTCTTTAGACCATCCCGTGCTTGCACAATAATGTCGACTCAAACAACGTTAACCTATCAAGTCGTGCTTGTCTTTCGGCCAAAATCAGAGACGCAACTACGCGATGAGGCTCCATTCCCGTGTGACTGTACCTCGCAACTACGTACGACTCGACCATATCGCCGCCCCGCGGGCCTTTGCTACCAAATCATCAACTGACCCAATCAAGACTTGTGGGTTAAGTGTCACTCGACCAACTCTGCCTTGCGGCCTTTCTTGACTTAGACTCAGGATAACTCACATCCAAACTATGCCACTTATATGCTGACAACATTAGACTTGACGCCATATCTCGTGCTGAAGCACGTTGCCTATGTTGATGCCGTATCTTAGGACCAAACATCGTATTCCAACTGTACACACATTCAACAACTCAACTCAATCCAAAGGCACACACGTGGATTGCCGCCATGCCGACTCATCTATATGATTTGGTCACTGACTCCCAGAGCCATCCTGGACTCCTTCAGCTTGTTAGGCGGCCGCCCTTGCCAGGTGGGTAGCTAGCCCCGCTGGCAAGCCTCTGCGCTAACTTGTGCGGTCATCCAGCACGTGCTAATAATGCTTCTTAAGAACCGGTCCCCTTCCGTCGGGCTACCGTTCGAGGAAACTCTACCTTGTCGACAAGTTGTCCATGACCATGCAAGACTCGACTAAACTGACGTCTCACACAATCATTCTACCTTTAGTGTTATCATCTCTTTCAGGGCCAAGTTCAATACGTCTCACCTCTGAGGTCTTGCCTCGATGACCCGTAGTCGCGAGCATTCTTCTTTCTTGCCCTATCATTTTATTCAACTCAAGAACAACTATTTGCAACACTTTCCAAACTCAATGAATCAACCGTGGCTCGTGCCTTAAAACTCTAGGACCGTGCCATCGTGTCTCAAACCGACTTCCGATCTACGCGACGCTATCGCCCAAGTCATACTTCATATGACGGGCCTTGGGATCGTGGGACTATTTAACTTGACAACCGCAAAAAGAGCGTGACAGTACTAGAAATGACTTAGGTCGATCGGCGTAACTTTGCCTAACTTAATCGAGCCTATAACTTGACTCAAGGGACGAGCAAAGGCTATGCCAAGCCTTGCATTATAGAAACGTACATGCTTTATCGAGCATTTACGCGGACGATGCCTATGACTTAGGCCAACTCAAGTGTCAGGATAATTCGACGGGACCGTGCATGCTTTAACAAGCATTCACGCAAGCGACGCCTATGAATTAGGCTATTTCATAACTTTGTGTCAAAGACCAACTTTCCTTCTCCCAAGCCACGGGACGAAGGACCGAGTGTCATTTTCAAAGCACGCCGTGCACCAACTCTAAGTCGACCGTTAGACCTTTTTCCATGTTCTAACTCATTTTGACCCGTCGGGATTATTTCCTTAGCTATGTGGATTCATCTCTTTTATTATTAAGCCTACTTGTGCAAGTTGAAAACACGATTTATTATGTAAAGGCAAAGATGAGGCAAGTTCACCGAAACTACCCCACCTGAGCGAGCGGTCGCCTCGACCGAGTGATGTCTCCGAGTAGCCGTTGCAAGGCTAAGTCCGAACGCCGTCGGCGATTCGATTCCTCCGATTGACTAAGCGGGATGGGGCACTACATGAATTGTCATATAATCAGGAGAAAAAATATAATAGAGAAAATGTCCCAGTCCTATGTGTATACATATTTTCATCGTTATTGACTAACGTCGATAATTAAAAATGGTGAGAAAGTCTAGAAGATTTATGGGTCATGTGAGTAACTGGCCAACTTCTCACGCTAGCCTTAGGCTTTGAATAGATTCAGCCAAGGACTAAGCCAAAAACAATTTGCCAATAATTTTGACTCATAACATGTGAAATGCACATGGATTTTATATGGAAATATGTGTGCATCTTTTTAGTTTGCCTCTGTGAAAAGATAATGTGATCATTCTTCTCATGTTATGTAAGACTAGCTAAAGCGTTATGCTCGTTTTGGATTATGGTGGCGTTGACTCATAACATAACTCCTGTTATAACTAGTTGTTTTAGTTGTTTTTACTTGGCATGTGCATGACCACGACCAAGTACATGTAAGTGATAATAAATTAATTTCTGATACAGGCTCACTGTCTAATGGACATTATCCTTATCTGTTTATGTATTTATGGACCTCCGCTTGTTGGGAACCTTTTATCAATTGGACATAAATAGTCCTATGCGATACGGTACTTAATCGTTCCCCTGTGGACCTTCGCTAGCTGGAAACTGACCCCTACAGCTGACCCAAATTATTCAACACTTGATAAACTAAAGATTTCTTACAGTTGATTAGTAAAATTACTTAAACTATTTTAGTATTTTAAACTATTATTTTTTGCAAACATGGCTTGTAAAGATAAATCTTTAGAGACAACACTGAAAGTTACCGTCTTTTACTTTAAGAGATGATAGAGTCATATGAGTTTTGGCTCACTATCCTAGGGAATATATTAGCAATTAGTAGAATCACAAATTTTGATTCTGATGACACAGTGTATGATTTAGGAGTAACCCAAACATCTGGCTTAATCAAATCAAAAATTCCTAAAGAAATAGACTACTATTGGTTTCGTAGAATTCTTAAGTATTTTTCTGAGTCATTATATGATGTTTTCTTCGGATATAAAAACACTAAAGATCATTAAGATCCACTGTAAGATTTCATATATGGAACAACTTTGATACTCGTAAGTTGATAGGTCAACGCGACAAACTATTATAGCTAGCAGTATCAAAGAATTTGAAATGATATATTTAAACATAGCTTATGCTGAAGCTGAATGGCTTAGATATCTTACTATGTATATATC
Source organism: Iris pallida (assembly GCA_029216955.1). NCBI lineage: Eukaryota > Viridiplantae > Streptophyta > Magnoliopsida > Asparagales > Iridaceae > Iris > Iris pallida. The sequence goes on along the minus strand of JANAVB010026199.1, from coordinate 4,333,242 downwards.
AAATAGATCTAGGTAAAAAAAATTTACTCGTACTATGATTTCATGATATATTCAAACAGAATAGATCAAGCATCTTATTATCTAGATCTACAAATTTCTGTACAAGTTACTTTTCAAAATTATGCTAAAGAATGATCTTATGAATTCTAAGATGAACAGGTACCTACACCTGCGTTTCAACACATAAAAAAATGTAGTTCTTGACTATAAAAGTCAAAGAACTTTACAGATCTCTTGATGAAGAGTTTTTCTAGGACATTAATGCTATAATCATCGAAGTGGGTTAAGCCCATAAGTTAGTCACCAGCAGTGGCAACCCAAAAAGCTGGTTCAATGGGTAAAAATAAGCTGGACTTAGGTAACTATTATGGAACACTAATCCTGAGAATAAATTCTCTTAAAAATTAATGCACAAGAGGCTGTAAAATATTGTACATGGATACTCCATCCCTATAGTGACAGTGTTCTTGTGTGATATGGTAAGAATGAATTTTAACTCTCAATAAGTCCAAGCATGATATGTAGGGTTGATTCCTATTACCAACCATTAAGGACTTACCTATGTGAGAGGTCGTAAATGTCGCGACTATAGGACAAGGCGACCCTAGACAACTCTTATGAATATAAAAAAGTGCACATGGCCAATCTAACGCGCCATCCGATAGACCCAAGTACCTCTAGCGTACTGTATGTGTTATTTTCTGAATCTGGTTCAAGAAGTTTGATTCAAGGCATAGTCCATCAAGCACTTCTTTAGATAAAGACAAGAGTCACTAAGTGAGATTCAAGGCTGTAGTACATCTCATTTATGTATAGTATATAACTGCCAAAAATTCTCTACTTCTTGTTCTTTTTTTTTCTTCTATTACTTCAAAACTTAACCTTTTGGAGGGATTGTTGGTTGTGTGTGTGTTCTCATACACACATGAGCAAAAACTCATGTTCCTCTTTGCATTATAGTCCCACATCTATTTTGGTGTGGACTTAATGGTGCATATATTGCTTTGCTCTTTGTTGTTCCTTTGAAGTATTGTGTGGGAGTCCTATGAGCCAAACGTGCTCATCATCGTCGCCGCCCGGCCCAGCTCTACTCGATTCGGTTCGACGTGCGTAACAGGTGTGGGTACGTGCCCACATCTGTGGGCATCGAATGCCGATTTGATTTCCTTTTCGGGTTCGGGTGAGACCCTAAAAATGTTTTTGCTCCTCTTTAATTTTTTATTGACCGTTTGTAATCCATTAAATTTTGGAATGTTTGTACACATTTATTCTTGTCCAGGTTCTTTGAACCACATTTTCCCCATTTGTTTTGTATTTGTAACGTCCGTTTTAGTTGTTCTTTATTGGCTGGTAAATTGGTAGTTACTCTCATGTCCTTTGGAGAATGCCTATAAAATGAACACTTCCTTCTCTTCTTTTTACACAGAAAATTATATGCAAAATCTCTCTAAAAATCTTGTCTTTTCGAAGCTTTTATGTTATTCATCCTTGCTCTGGGCAGAGCTAAGTCAGCGTCGCTCTTTTCGAGTTGTGTGCGACGAGGAGATACCGATAGTGCGAAGATTTTACCAGTAGGAGCATTTGGACAAAGTCTGCACATAGATCCAGTTTAACTCTTAGGGCAGTGCTACGTGCGCGACTTTTCCAGAGGCCAGTAATAATTAACTTTATTTTTATTTTGTTCACTGATTATTATAGGAAAAAGACAAACATTTCCAACATTCTAAGAGTTAATTCTTATTATTTATTTTTCATACATGATATTACTTAAAAATCTTATATATATATATATTTTATATATATATATATATATATATATATATATATATATATATATATATATATATATATATATATATATATATTTGTAAGTGTATTTTGTTGGGTTGTAGCCCGTTATCCGGAGGAAGAGGGAATGTTCTCTAAGCTATTCGGTCAGCCATGGCCGGCTGTGATACCTCTCCCTCTCCAGTGGCGGAACCGTTAGTTGGCTCAGGTGGGCTCCAGCCCACCCTAGTTTTTTTTAATAGTTTGTTAGCTACATGTATATGAAGCTCCAGCCCACCCCAGTTGGTTACTCCTTAATGCATACTCTTATGTAACTTTTACTTAGAATTATAAAGCTATAACTTATGCTACATGTATATGAGTACAACATGATGTGGGCACCACGACACAGACACGTTATTGATTTTTGAACGTTTTAGTGTATTTTAGAGCATCTTTATTATGTTCGGCAAAATGCGGGTGCCCGTTAGGGGTGAGAATTCGCAAAAATTTTTAAATGCAAAGCAATATAACAGACTGATACACTATTGTAAGCTTTGATACACCAATGCAACTTTGCATGTTTGATATCTAGAAGGCAATTCTTCAGGCCCATAACGCTATGTTTACATGCTTTGATACATTATCTTAGTAAAATTGACACTTAATATTCTCTTTTGTTTGGAGACATGATTTCCTGACCAGAGGTTAATTGCTCTTCATTTTATTTGCATTTATAATGCTTTTCCTGCCTGTCCCACTACCTAAATTATCATCTTTTGACTGTGTTAATTTTTTTTTGGACGTTTTAAGTTCAGCCCGGGGTAAACTAAAATCCTGGATCCGCCCTTGTCCCTCTCTCTTGGATTGCTCCAAACCCTCTTCTGGATCTGGTGATGGATTAATTTGTTTACTCAGCCTACTAGACATGTTCGCTATCATTTACTTTGAATATCTTTACATCTGGCTAAGATAGCATCCTTAAATATGTGGATCCACTCCTTTTACGTCAACTTTATTTTATTTCATAAATTAATAGATGAAATTTCATATAAGTAAACAGACACCTAGTAGAATTTGATACAAAGTTCTAATACTGAACCTTCTATGAGTTAAAGTGTCATGCTTATAGGACTGGTGAAATTTGTTGAGAACTTGGTCAAGTATGATCATGCTTTATGTCCAAATAGGCTAACGATCTCGTATAATGACTCATTTAGTTTCTTCAAATTGGCTGCAACTTCTTATACTGAGTCACACTTGCAGCCCCTTTTAGTTCCTTCTACTTGGAAGCAACATCTGTTTGATGTAATGTCTAACATGTCGATGTTGTGTTCACTTTTGATCTAATGTCAGAGCTATAGATATAAATATTCAAGTATAATCTAGAGATGCATACTTGTGTTCCTTCCATCCTTTAATTTGACATAAAATATCCTAATAGTAGTTAAGATGTATCTGACATGTATTTGCAATGTGTATCTAACTAGGATTATCTCACTTGCTATACAAGTATGGCACTCTTTTTACTCATAATTTACATTTGCCTTGGTATTATTGCATTAATCTCAATATCCACATCAATCATGTACAAGACTTACAAGATTATTATAGTCACATCACGTGTCGATTTCTTCAATTATAAGCAACTTTATCATTCAGTCTCAAATTCACTCTCTTTAAGACTACAGACATTGCATTAGACTCGCAACACATGCATATTTTAAGGAATTTGTATTATTTATTGGACTTAGAGTTTATTCCTTAGGAAAAGACCCAAAAAGATCTTACAGAATTTATGTGAATTACATACAGTATATTTACTAATTTATTAGTATAGTCAATACCTTCATCATATTATCTATCCATGCTCAAAGAACGCAAATCTATGCAATCATTTTGCTTTGATTTGAGCTTGTAAGAAGTAATGGAGATGATGATACTATTATTCATTCAAGGCGGATGCCATCATTGCTAATGCTCAAGAATATGGTTTGAGTACCAATCTCCTTAGGCCCATTTTTTTAAATGCATGGTTTTTTAGTTAATTTGACCATTTATAATATTAGTCTATAATGATACTTGGTCATATGCATCATCTATAACCATGATCAAATAGAAATATTTTGTAAAATAATAATTATGTTAAATGTATGTTTAGAAATATTTGGTTCATTAAAAATATTCAATTTTTTTTGTTAAATAATGTCATGTTACAAATATTTAAATGTTATGAATTAGAATTTATTCTATTAGTCTACAAGTTGTATTACAATTTTCTAATTGATTTGTGATCTAGTTTTGAAAGTTAATTAAATATTCTTTCTTGCTTAATGTTAACAAAATTGTTATACCTAACATATAGGTGTAAGATTTGGATCTTTGTTGTAAGAAACACATGTTCATTGAAATAATTTTAATGCTTTTGTTGTTATTTGTTATTGTTGTAATATATCAAGAATTAGCTGAACGAAATTGAGATATTGCCTTTGTTATGGTATGTTATGTTACATTCCATATCCAATTTTTTTATATGATGTCTTGAATTGTTAGTCCCGAGGCATAATTTTCGATAGAAAATAAAGAATCGAAATAGTTGTCAAAATAGCAACAACGTTTCGTAGCAACACTTCAAAGAAGGTGCACTACAAAGATCCTTGGAGGATTCTAGGTAACGAAAATCTAAAGAGATTTTGTTACAACAGCAAACTAATGTAGAGCTTCTTTTAGGAAGGTACAAATCGAGTTGCTAGCAGCAGCGACGAAAGCCCACAAGAGGTTTCTGATTAGATCAGAGAAGAAGAGAAGGAAAGAAGAAATAGAAAGGCAGCTTTGCTGGGGTGATCAGATCACCATTGCTCAAAGCAAGATTCGCTTATATACGATCCGTTTCCAGGAACAATGGAGTTCTAAGGAACTTTTGGAACGCTTGTTAGTCAATATTTGAGACTTGAACGGGCTTCCTGAACTTTACGGACTCCTATAACTCTCTTCTTGGTGCATCTTTCAAAGGAGGGCAAGGGGCTCTATTTATAAAGTGGAGTGAGACTTCACCTCTTCTCCTATCCGATGTGGGACTAAAATACCAATACTCAAAAATAGAGTTTGATATTTTAGATCATCCCACAATCAGCATAGAAGTATGCCAGTCTACGCCCACCCCCCGAACACTCCCGTGCATGCACGAGACATCCTGGAGTCCCTGTCCGAGTCCGAGTCCGTACAACAAAAATCAACTTACATCTTTGTTGTAATTAATTCTTTTTCGTTCTAGGAAAATACTTCCACATGATACACACTTGTGTCCCACCACACCTCATGTGCACACCTCAACACAAGCAATGCATTATATTGAGATACTCACCATTTGGTGTAGCCGATGTGGGACTATCTTTCCTAGTCCAAAGGAAAAAACACCAATAATCTCCCACATATCTCAATATATGGGTTCAGTGTTCCCCACAGTGACTGTCCATCATGCATTAGAAGAGATGTCGCTATGACTTGAATCTTCCCGTATAGGTTAAATAACAGCATGATACAAGAATGGACTAAGCCTTAAATTCTGTACCATAACTACAATTCTTTCCACTCACATAATGACATCAACTGTGCTTCTGGATGCACATTAAAGGCCTTGTGCCGGTCTGATTTTAGTGTATAATTTTGGGCGTCTACAAGTTTACCCTCAAGAGATGGCCTGATATCTCTGTCCATACACTATGGGTGAGTTCTTTATCAAAGAGACATGGCATGAAGCCTTGTGCTTCCCATGCCGTGCTACATCGCTATTACATGGCCTAAAGCCAAGGCATTACCCCTACCGGGAACCATATCGTAGTGTCATACAACTGTAGCATAAGGTCACATCCTCTTTGTAGTACCATACCACCCAACATTAAGCCTTAGGCTCCTTTGTGGTGTTACGCCGCAACGATATGGCTAACAAGGCCGAGGCTTTACCCCTATTCAGGTACCTCATCATGGTGTCGTGCCACTGTAACATGAGGAACACCTCTCCTTTGTAGTGCTGGCTTCCCTTCTTTAATTTTATCATACAACATTAGGCTACCTACCTATTTGCGGTGCTACTCCGCTGTGACTTGGCTCACAAAGCCGAGGCATTACCCCTAACCGGGAACCTCATGGTGGAGTCACCCTACTACAACATGGAGTTACACTCCTTGTAGTGTTGCGCTACCGTGCTTCCTGGAAAGTACTCCAGATATTCACTCTGCCTGAGAACTCATTAAGGCATTTAAGCCAACCTTCCTATAGGATCCGTTTTTCACAGAAGGTTGTAGGTTCAAAACCTCTCCATGCCACAGAGGACAAGTACCTACTGTTTCTGATATTCTTCTGGTTAATAGTCCTCCCTTGAACCAAAAGCTAGATTCCTAGTAGATTTCTCTTTGAACTAATAGCAAAAATCTTTATGATAGGAATGTAATAACACAATATCAGAATGCCTTCAAGCCTATTTTACAAGCTGTGTCATCGACCAACTGGCGCTTGACGCCCTTGGTGAACGGATCTGCCAGGTTCTCCTGACTCTGAACATCAATTACTGCAATAACACCCCTCTTGATGATATCGTGTACTGTCCTGTGCTTCAACCGCATAGTCCTCTTCTTCCCGTTGAAGAGGTCATTTGATGCCACCGCCGCAGTCGCCTGGTTGTCGCAGTATATCGGTATCACCGGTATTTGTACCCCAATCACTGGAAGATCATACATGAGCTCCCGAAGCCATTCTGCTTCCTCTACTGCGGTATCAAGTGCAAAGAACTCAGATTCCATGGATGACCGTAAGAGCATAGTCTGCTTCTTCGATTTCTACGATATAGAATCTCCACTATTGTGAAAATGTATCCACCTGTGGACCTCTCGTTCTCCACTTTTGAGCACCAGCTGGCATCACTGAATCCTTCCACTACCGGCGGATCTCCGCTGTAGTGCAGTACATATATCTGAGTATTCTTGAGATATCTCATAACCCATTTCACAGCTTTCCAGTGCTCAATACCTGGGTTGCTCGTAAAATGATTCAGCATTCCTATGGCAAAAGCTATATCAGGCCTTATGGCAGTAGTAGCATACATCAAACTCCCGATTACGCTTGCATACTCCAGCTACCTGATGCTTTCCCCTGAATTAGGCTTCAGCTTCAGATCACACCTGTACGGCATATCGATCCCTGGAAGATCCTGATACCGGTAACGAGTGCTCATCTTCTTAACATAATGAGACTGTGATAATGCTATTCCAGTGTCTGTCCGGATGATATTGATCCCTAAGATCACATCAGCTTCCCCCAAGTCCTTCATACTGAACTTGCTCAAGATGAACTTCTTTGTCTCCGTGACATAGCCCATATCCGTACCTAGGATCAGCATGTCGTCCACATACAGAGAAACGATCACATCTCTTCCATCAGTGAACTTTGTGTAAACACACTTGTCCGTCTGGCTGACCATGTAGCCATTTGACCTTATAACCTTGTCAAATTTCTCATTCCACGTCTTGTGAGCTTGCTTTAAACCGTACAGAGATTTCACCAACTTGCAGACTTTGTTTTCAAGGTCTTTGACGACAAATCCTTCTGGTTGTTGCATATAAATCTCTTCGGTCAACTCGCCATTCAGGAATGCCATTTTTACATCCATCTGATGTATCACCAGCTTGTGTATTGCTGCAAGTGCAATTAACAATATGATGGTTGTCATCTGGGCTACTGGAGCATAGGTGTCAAAATAGTCGATCCTCTGCTTCTGAAAAAACCCATTTGCCACTAGCCTGGCCTTGAACTTGTCAATGGTTCCATCAGCTTTCATCTTCTTCTTGAAGATCCACTTGCATTCGATAGGTTTTGCTCCTTCAGGAAGATCAACCAACACCCAAGTGTTATTTGAGGTGATGGAATTAATTTTATTGTCAATCGCCTCCTTCCAGAAAACTGCATCTCTAGTCTTTATCGCTTCATCATAGGTAAGCGGATTTGCTTCCACATGATAGGTGAAAAAGTCATTTCTAAAGTCCTTCGGCCACCTCACATGCTTCGCTGACGGCTCAGTGAGTTCTGGTTCAACTGTTGTTTCAACAACAACATCTTCTTAGACTACTTCTTTATTGAAAACTTCAGTTTCTTGCGTACCCTCATTGTTCTCCGGTATATCGGCAAGAACAATATTCTTGTGCCTTGCAAATTTGTCTTCAAAATATTCTGTGTCGCAAGATTCAATGATATGATTTGACTCAATATCAAAAAATCTCTGAGCATCACTCTTCTCGGCATACCCCAAGAAGATCGCCTTCGTACGTAGTCCTTGTTCCTAGCTTCTGAATCTTCAAATTCGGAAGCTTCACATACGCCAGACTCTTCCCTACTCGAATAACATTCAAGTTGGGTCTGAATTTGAACCAGAGTTTATGAGAAATGACATCGAAAGTTGCATACGGTACTCTATACAGAATGAGAGTAGCAGTAAGCACTATTTTGTCCCAAAAGCAATTTAGAAGACCCGTAGTCAACAACATTGAGTTTATCATCTATGTTAACATTATGTTCTTCCTTTCTGTAACACCATTTGATTGAGGGGAGTACGGAGCAGTCATCTCATTAACAATTCCATGTTCTCTGCAGAATGATGCGAATTCATGAGACCTATACTCTATATCTCGATCACTTCTGAGTAGTTGTAGATCGGTTTAACGTTCAGCTTCAGCCCTGAAGTCTCTGAACTACTCGAATGCTGCATCCTTCTACTTGAGAAATCATGAGAACGTCCACTTCGAGAAATACTTCAAACCGGCCTTTGTGGATAATTGATAAAAGTCACAGATATCTGAGTGTACTAACTCCAGATGATCAGTACTTTAGTTCAATCGTCTGAGCAGCTTCCCAACAGTCTTGTATCAGCATAGACCTTAAATTTCTCCACCTCCTTACCCCCACATTCTGAAGATAAGGTCCCGGTAGGACAGCTTGAGTCTTCTTCTATCATAGAATAACCCTCAGTCCATTCAATGAAGTAACTTCATCACCATCAGCAGAAGTTCGAACATCCCTTCAGCATCGAACATCTTTTTGAAGCATGTTCCCCGCCAAGAAATTACCATCTGGCTAGTACGAATGTCTATCTTTCAAGTCTGTATCAGATAACAGACTTCCTGAGATCGAATCTTCGAAAATCTCTGGTACGTGTAACACGCATTCCAGTATCCTTGTCAGTGGTTCATAACCACTGTCTTGATCTTCAGATATTTTGCTAAGTACATGTTCGCCATCGAGACCTTCGTCATAACACGCTCGTCCTTGGTGAACAGCTCCTTCAAGAGCACACGTGGTCAGATGCACTGGTGTCAGACCACTAGTCAGCTACCACGCTAGATAACTCAACCTGTGCAACAATAGCAACCAAGTTAAGTAATTAAAATAACCAATTTTAGCCATACCTGCTATTTTGGTTTGGGCTTGGATTTGTATTCACTCTTGTAGTGGCCCTTCTTGCCACAGTTGAAGCAAGTCATGTGGGACTTGGACTTCTGTTGCTTGAACGAAGGACCCTTCACTTTCAGATTAGTGGAATCCTTCTTCTTATGATGAGAAGCCACCCGCTTTCCCTCGGACTCTCTTGTATGCACCAAGTTGGCCTTAGCCAGTCGTTTGGACAGATAGTCCATCTTCTGTTAAGATCGCATTTCGTCCTCAACATGGATCTCTTGTAGAATATTTTCCAAGCTAATGTCCAGCTTCTTTCGATGCATTCTAGCATAGAAGTTGTTCCAACCAGCAGAAAGTTTCGAGACTATCCCACCAATGACAAACTTGTCGATGAGGGCATCTTTTTGTCATCCAACTTCTGGTGCAACTTCAGGAATTCCTTCACTTGAGGTAGCATCTCCATCTCGTCTTTGAAGTGCAACTTGTGGTACTTCTCGACGATGAAGATTTTGGACCTGTTCTAATTATCTTCATATAGCTTACCTAAAGAATCCTAGATCTCTTTGGCCTTCACCTTCTTGGAATATGACTTTTCCAGAGAGTCTTTCATAGAGTTTAAAATAAGCAACTTGCAAAGGTTGTTATATCTCCCCCACTTAGATTGCGAAGCAGTGGCCTCAGCGACTCTTCAAGCATTTTCACCTTCTGGACTTTAAAGGCTCAGGATCTATCAACACGAAGTCAACGCTCAAGAGTTGAATATTAAGGCTGAACTTTCTCTTCCAGACGTTGTAATGCTCCCCGTCAAACTTCTCAAGTTTATTAAAACTTGTGTCGAAAAGGTTTTCACGGTTGTTTTCCATCAAATATAAATCTTGCTTTGAGATTGTTTGTCTCGAGGCATAATTTTTGATGGAAAATAGAGAATCGAAATAGTTGTCAAAATAGCAACAAGGTTTCGTATCAACACTTCAAAGAAGGTGCACTACAGAGATCCTTGGAGGATTTTGGATAACAAAAATCTAAAGAGATTTTGTTACAACAACAAATGAATGTAGAGCTTCTTTTAGGAAGGTACAAATCGAGATGCTAGCAGCAGCAGCGACGAAAGCCTACAAGAGGTTTCTTATTAGATCAGAGAAGAAGAGAAGAAAATAATAAAAAGAAAGGCAACTTTGCTAGGGTGATCAGATGTCACGACCCGCACCCGCTTTTCGGATACGAGACGTGTCCAAGCCAGCCTACGCCGCAGAGTCGGCGGTAGAACGCTGTCAAGCCCGCAAGAAATAAATGTTCAAGATATAACATTTGCTGCTCATTCACATTTCTAAGTTTATTACAACATTTGCAACATTTATATTTAAAGAAAATACAAATTTTACAATTAATGAAAATGATACAACTGCTATCTATTTCTAGGTTCCTGCCTGCAAGTACACCCGTATCTCCCAAGCTAAGTGAATCCATGGCTAACCTGAAAATATTGGTTTCCAGTCAGGAATGGAACAAGTACACAAACCGACGGCAACACAAAAACACAATAGAATTAACAAGACATGAAAATAACATATGAGAGATAAAACTAGAAGGAAAGTGATGACATGGCACGGTGGAGAAGAAAAGGAAAAATAAATAAAAGACAACTACCTATGCGGTGTGAAATATCCGTTTCGACATGTGAACGGCTAGGAGGTAAATCCGGCACCCTGCACGTGTCGTGTGCAGCTGCTATTCTCCACGAAAGACATGGGGGATAGTTCTTGGTAGTCCACATGTCTACTAAGATATATCCCCTCCCGACTACTCCGTGTGACGAGCGTTTTAACAAGCAACAAGACATATGTATAAACATGAAATGTATAGACTACTATGAATCGAAAAGCAATCAGAAAGTGTACTTGCCTGAGGTCCTTAGCTGATGAAACCGACAATACCCTTGCGTTCAGAATAGTCCTATTAGCCTAGGGTTGATATGCTTAAGTCAGAATCACAGAATATAGGAACGTATGACTAATCACGATCAAAATTCATTTTATAAAAAAATATATTTATATGTAGAAAATATTTATAAACTATTTAGAAAATATACTTGAAACTATATGTTTTACTTATCAAAATAGTTTTCTAGGTAAATACTTGGAGATATGAAAAGCCATGCTTTTGGGTCAAAAATGTGATTTAATATACCACAAAATAGTGTAACAATATATTTGGAATTACATGTAAGGCTAAAACAATACTACACATTTTATTTGCCAAAATAAATACTTAAAAATCCAAAAATCACTTTTAGGGCTAAAATCAAAATACAATTATTTTTTTAGAAGAAAACAATACTTGAAAAATAACTAGAAATATATTTTAAAGTCCAAATCATATTTGAAACACAATAAATATTATTTTTGAGATATATGTTTAAAAAGCAATATTGTCTATTAGTAAAACCAGTGGCATTCTATAATAATAATAATAATAATAATAATAATGGAAATAATACTCATTATACCAATACACATATTAAATACTGATAATTATATATATGATACTGTACTAATTAATATGATACACATCACTACAAATACTCTTAACAGTATATTACAAAATATAGAAAATCAATTCTCTTCCACTTTCTCGTTTGTCACTGTGTCCAATACTGTGTTCTATTGAACACAAGTAACAACAACAATTGTTGCTGTTGTATATATATGGAAGAAAGTGGCAGAGAGAGAAAGGAATTAGAGTTGGAAAAAGGAAAGGGAACATAGAGAGGGAGGGAAGGAAGAAACCTCACCGGGAAGTGGCTCCGGCCGGGCGGCGCTGGGCGAGACAGGAAGTCGTCGGCGACTACGGGCTGTGCTGGCTCGCCGGCGGAAGGAAGCGTGGTCGCCGGGATCTGGATGGCTCGGCGAGGAAAACTCGCACGACAGTCGGCGCATGATAGGAATGGGGCTCCGACTCGTCGGGTCGGAGAGGGCTCGGGCGGAGGCATCGTGGCGGCGTCCAGATCTGCGGAGGTCGGCATCAGTCGGTTCGGGATGGGGTCGTGGCCTGGGGAGCCTCACCACTCTTCCGCGGTGGGGATAGGTCGGTATTGGACTGGAGGCGGTCAGTCTTGGCCGCCTGCCAAGGCTCGACGCGGCTGGCGGATCTCATCGACACTGGAGAGGAGGAGGTCTGGAGTACCACGTCGAGGAGAGCATGGCGGAGGCTTGATCGGGAGTCTCGACGACGACGGTGGATAATGGTTAGGTCGTACTATCTCTCTCTTTCCCTAGTAGTTTTGTGCTGGCGGTGTGTGTAGATGATGATGCCGGTGGTGGTAGTCGAATTTTGGGGAAATCGGCGGTTGTTTGGCCGGAGTGGCCGGGACGAGCGGTGGCAGAAAGTAAGAAGTAGAGTGGCGGTGGAGGTGATGTATGGTTGCGGGTGGCTGTGTCCGGGGATAGGGAAACATCGACGGTGATATTTACTAGGGCGTAGGGTGGAGATGATGGTTATGCTGGTGGTGGAGTCGATGATGGCCGGGGAGTGGGTAGCTGGAGTGCTCCGTTGGGGGTTCTGTGGTGAGGGCAGGGCGGTGATACTGATGATGGTCGATGGTGGTCGTGGTGATGGAGCACGATGAGTTTTGCCGAAAGCGGCGGATGGGGTTTTGCCAAAATTTGGGTTGCAGGGGCGGTGGTGGCATGGAGTCGGGGACGGCTGGCCACGATCGGTGGTCGACGGCAGGGTGGAAGATTGGAAAGGCGGCTGTGGTCAGGACAGATATTTGGAGTTATGATTTAGTCCATAGTTGTCATGTCCGGGATTGTCGGACATGGGATTTGGTTTATAATTTTGTGGAATAAGACGGATGGACATGGACATGGACACGGTGTACTACACTATTTGGTGGGATTGATGGTGTATGCTGTGGATTTGAGAGAAAAGGTAGAGGAACTCTCCTTATATAGGAGGATAACTCCTATTTAGATAAGGATTATGAGTCCTTGTATATAAATCATCCTTTTAATTTAAACCCAATAAACTTTTAAATTAAAACTAATCTAATCATAATCCATTTAAATTAATACTTGATATTATAAAGTTAATTTAAATCATATAAATTTAAATCTATATCAAATAAATGATAATATTTTAAAATAATCTTTAGTATTTATCAAAATAAGTTTAATTACATATTTTAAATTAAAACCATAATTGACTACCTTCGGAATATAACTAATATTCGATATCATCGAATAATATTTAAAATGTATTTCTTTATAAATACAAGGTTTTATTTAAAAATACTTTTGACAATTCTTCTTATTAACAAAAATATGTAATCCACCTTCAAAGTTCATATATTTCGAAATTCCAAAAATTAAAACCTTTTGTCCTACAAAATAATAGAAAATATTTTATTAAAACAAAAATAGTATTTTAAATAATCTTTAAAATAAATTTCATAAAATCAATTATCAAAATGTTGCTAAGAATAATTTAAATATTTATATCTCTTCATAAATACAAAAATAAAACTAGATTAATTAAATCTAACTATAATATTTGATAACCATAGTAATTCGAACTGAGTTTTCAATAATATCAAATATTACTTAAAACAATGTCATAAATTCAAATCATAAAGTATAATTTAATAATTCTTTAATATAAAAATAAATTAGACAAATTATTTTTATTTTCTAAAATATCTATACTAGGAGATAAAATATAATTTTTTTTTATTTTTTTGAAAATGAATTAAAATAAAAGAAATTTCAAAGATTCCAGAAGAGGGGTTACATCAGATCACCGTTGGTCAAAGCAAGGTTCGTCTATATACGATCCGCTTCCACGAGCCAACAAGTTCTAAGGAACTTCTGGAACGCTCGTCAGTCAATATTTGAGACATGAACGGGCTTCCTGAACTTTACGGACTCCTTTAACTCTCTTCTTGGTGCATCTTTCAAAGGAGACCAAGGGGCTCTATTTATTGAGTGGAGTGAGACTTCGCCTCTTCTTCTATCCGATGTGAGACTAAAATACCAATACTCAAAAATAGAGTTTGATATTTTAGATCATCCCACAATCAGCACAGAAGTGTGCCAGGCCACGTCTACCCCCGAACACTCTCGTGCATGCACGAGACATCCTGGAGTCCGTATCCGATTCCGAGTCCGCACAACAAAAATCAACTTACATCTTTGTTAGAATTAATCCTTTTTTCTTCTAGGAAAATACTCCCACATGACACACACTTGTGTCCCACCATACTGTTGGAGTGGGTGGGGTTCCCAACCTATGTGGAGAAGATCCCGGAGTGCGACGAGCGCCGTCCGATGTCGGAGAAGCTCGGGAGTAGTTGTTACTGCTGCTGCTGCCCCAAAGGGGGTTCTGGACCAAGTCTGCCGAGTTCGGGCCGAACTCGGTCCCAGGCCGAGTTCTGGCCGAACTCGGTCTGGCCGTTCCAGGGTTTGGCCACCCAGTGCTGGTTGCCCCACACAGAGTTCTGGCCGAACTCTGTGTTGTCGGGGGCTGAAGCGGGATTCTGGATGAGTTTTCATCATTGGATCTAATCCGACGGTCCAGGTTTGTTGCGGGATTAGGGTATTAAGTTGAGATATCTCAACCCTAATCCCATAGCGCACATTGGTAACTTTTGGAGGCTATCCAAGTTTGAGAGAGAAAGGAGGCAAGAGTGCCATTGCAACTTCGAAGAAGAAGGCGGAGGATTGAAGGTTGATATTCGGAGGAGATCGTGTTCGGGTAATCTCTACTCGTCGTTCTCGTTCTTCGTAGCCTTGTAATCGTTGTTCTTTTCTCTGAGTGTTGTGGGGATCCGATTTGGATCGGAGGAGTTTGTAGAGGGTGTAATTCTTCTATTCCATTAGTGGAGGCTTCTCAGGGTTGGACTCCGATCGTCCCGTGGTTTTTCCCGCAAGGGTTTTCCACGTCAAAAATTCTCTGTGTCTGCGTGATTGTTTTTGTGTGGTCGTTTTTGGGTTCGTGCGTTGTATTGCTCGGTCCTCTCGCAGGTACTCTCCGGTTTGGGAAAAGGTTTCCGCGTTTCTTTCCCAACAGAGTGGTATCAGAGCTTTGGGTTCAAAGGGTGTCAGGAGTTGACAGAGAAACCAGAGAGGAGAGATGGACGCGAAGCCGGTGCGCATGGTGAACCTTAATGGCACAAACTATCATTATTGGCGGAGCAAGATGAAGGATTTGCTATTTGTCAAGAAGCTGCATCTACCTGTGTTTGCAACCGAGAGGCTCAGTGATAAATCCGAGGAGGACTGGAAGTTCGAGCACATACAGGTGTGTGGGTACATACGGCAGTTTGTTGATGAGAACGTGTACAACCACGTTGCCAATATTGAGCACGCGAAGACGTTGTGGGATAAGCTGGAATCCTTGTATGCGAAGAAGACCGGGGTAAACAAGTTGTTCCTGATCCGAACGATGATGGGTCTGCGGTACAAGGATGGGGCGTCTATTACGGATCACTTGAGTGATTTCCAGGGCGTGGTTGACCAGCTATCTTCTATGGGAGTCAAGTTCGACGACGAAGTTCAGGGACTGTGGCTGCTGTGTACCTTGCCAGACTCGTGGGAGACCGTACGAGTATCTATGATCGCTTCTGCTCCAGAGGGCGTGGTCAGTCTGGAGTTTGCCAAGAGCGGGGTGTTGAATGAAGAGATGCGGAGACGTTCTCAGGGCACTTCATCCACATCCCACCACTCAGAGGCACTTGTTTCAGAGAGCCGCGGAAGGGGCAAAAGCAGGGGGTCCAGGTGGTGGCAGAGACAAGAGCAGGGGGAAGTCCAAGGGTCGGTACGAGGACTCAGAGTGTTATCATTGCGGTAAGAAGGGCCATATCAAGCAGAATTGTTTCGCTTGGAAGAAGGAGAAGAAGGGCGACAAGGGGAAGCAAGAAGAGAACACTACAGCGGCGGCCTCGGTGCATGGAGGCGATGTGATCGTCGTAGGTGATGAGGTCATTACTAACCTCGCCTGCGATGACAATTCTTGGCTGGTGGACTCAGGGGCTTCAGCACATGTATCTCACAATAGGGCACTGTTTGCCACTTACACGACAGGCGACTGTGGCGTGTTGAAGATGGGCAACGGAGATGTGTCGAAGGCGGTTGCCATTGGAGATGTGCATTTGAGAACGAAGACGGGTGCGGTTCTTGTTCTCAAGGATGTTCGTCATGTCCCTGATATCCGTTTCAACCTGGTGTCGGTTGGAAGGTTGGATGACGAGGGATTCTTCAGTCTCTTCGGGAATAGTCAGTGGAAGCTTTCCAGAGGTTCGATGGTGATTGCCAGAGGAAGCAAGAAGTCCGGTCTCTACTATATGGAGGGGAGCGCAGAGGGGGCACAAGAGGTGAACGCAGTCAGTGACGCGTCTACCGAGTTGTGGCACAGGCGGCTCGGCCATATCAGCGAGAAGGGGATGAGCTACTTGGTGAACAGGAAAGTGATTCCGGGGCTCAAGTCTACAAAGTTGGAGAAGTGCACGCACTGTTTGGCTGGGAAGCAAAATAGGGTGTCTTTCCAGAGTCACCCAAGTTCGAGGAAGCCGGCGTTGCTCGAGTTGATTCACTCGGATGTCTGCGGTCCTATGAAGGTAAAATCTCTTGGTGGTGCTTCTTACTTTGTGACTTTTATTGATGACTGTTCCAGGAAGGTTTGGGTCTATGCCTTAAAGACCAAGGATCAGGTGCTGCCTACTTTCAAGGAGTTTCAGGCCTCCGTTGAAAGGGAGACGGGCAAGAAGTTGTTGTGTGTTCGGTCCGACAATGGCGGCGAATACATCGGTCCCTTTGATGCGTATTGCAGAGAGCAAGGGATACGACACCAGAAGACTCCGCCAAAGACACCTCAGCTCAATGGTGTAGCGGAGCGCATGAACAGGACACTGATGGAGAGGGTGCGGTGTTTGCTGTCAGAAGCAAACTTGCCGGGCAGTTATTGGGGTGAGGCTCTTCTCACAGCTGCTTATATTATTAATTTGTCTCCTAGTGCTCCTTTGCAGGGTGATGTGCCTGACAAAGTATGGTACGGCAAGGAGCCGTCATACAGTCACCTGCGGGCGTTTGGTTGTAAAGCCTTCGTGCATGTACCGAAGGACGAGAGGACCAAACTTGAGCCGAAGACGAGGCGATGCGTCTTTGTCGGCTACGGTCGGGATGAGTTTGGCTATAGACTCTACGACCCAGTGGAAGGAAAGCTCTACAGAAGCAGGGACGTGGTGTTCGTCGAGGATCAGACCATGACCAACACTCAGGATTCCGAGACGCCTTCTGAGGCTGAGGAATTGCCTGAGTTAGAGTCATTTCGCTTCGAGCAGTTTCCAGAGGACATCGCAGAGGATCCAGTTATGGGGGAGCCGGTACATGGAGTTGCTCCCAACCTTGATCATCAGCCTGCTGATGGTGGTCAGGGTGTCCCTCAGGAGGATGAGCATGCCGGAGAGGTAGTTCCTGAAGGGGAGGAGGCTGTCGGTATACAGCCAGCACCAGTGGCTCCACTGAGAAGGAGCAACAGGGATCGTCGACCATCTACGAGATACTCGCCGGATGAGTATGTGCTATTGACTGATGGGGGAGAGCCCGAAAGTTTCGCAGAGGCTATGGAAGACGAACACAGGCAGGAGTGGATGGTGGCTATGCAGGAGGAGATGAGTTCCTTGCACACCAATTCTACTTATGATCTGGTGCGGTTGCCAAAGGGCAAGAAGGCTTTGAAAAATCGATGGGTGTTCAGAGTGAAGCAGACGGATGATGCTACTCACCCTCGATACAAAGCGAGGCTGGTAGTCAAGGGCTACGGTCAGCGGAAAGGCGTGGATTATGATGAAATCTTTTCGCCTGTCGTCAAGCATTCGTCTATTCGGGTGGTGCTAGCATTAGCAGCCAGTTTCGACTTGGAGGTCGAGCAGATGGACGTGAAGACGGCGTTCCTCCACGGTGATCTTGAGGAGGAGTTGTACATGGAGCAGCCGGAGGGATTCTGTGAGAAGGGCAAGTCACATTTGGTCTGCCGGTTGAGGAAGAGCTTGTATGGTCTGAAGCAGGCTCCGAGGCAGTGGTACAGAAAGTTCGAGTCGTTTATGGGGGAGCATGGTTATGCACGGACGACGTCGGACCATTGTGCATTTGTGAGATATTTTGCCGATGATGATTTTATCATCTTATTGCTCTATGTTGATGATATGCTATTAGTGGGTCGGAATGCCACTAGGATAGCGGAGTTGAAGCGCCAACTGGGCGCGGCCTTCTCTATAAAGGATTTGGGCGCAGCAAAGACTATTCTTGGGATGGAGATCAGCCGAGAGAGAGAGTCCAAGCTGCTACACTTGTCCCAAAAGAAGTACATTCACCGGGTACTTCAGCGTTTCGGGATGGACGGGTCGAAGAAAGTGAGTTCCCCCCTCGCGGCTCACTTTAAGTTCACTGAGGAGCAGTGTCCATCTACCGAGGACGAAAAGGAAGATATGTTGCGGGTTCCATATGCTTCAGCTGTGGGAAGCCTGATGTATGCTATGGTGTGTACGAGGCCAGATATTGCTCATGCAGTTGGTACGGTTAGCAGGTATCTTTCGAATCCTGGAAGAGTACACTGGAGTGCGGTCAAGTGGATTCTACGATATCTTCAGGGCACTGCTGGTTGGAGACTTTCCTTTGGTGGTGACGAGCCGAAGCTGGTTGGGTATACCGACGCTGATATGGCTGGAGATGTAGACACGAGGCGATCGACTTCAGGCTACGTGATGATGTTTGCGGGAGGAGCAGTGTCGTGGCAGTCGCGGTTGCAGAAATGTGTTGCCTTGTCGACGACGGAGGCGGAATACATTGCGGCGACGGAGGCTTGTAAGGAGCTGTTGTGGATGAAGAAGCTGTTGCAGGAAATGGGACTGAAGCAAGAGCAGTATACTTTGCTTTGCGACAGTCAGAGTGCTATCCATCTTATGAAGAATCAGACGTTTCATAGCCGGTCCAAGCACATCGAGACTCGGTATCATTGGATACGGGATGTGGTTGAGAAGAAGGACGCGGAGCTTGAGAAGGTGCATACAGATGACAACGGAGCTGATATGTTCACGAAGATTCTACCAAGGGGGAAGTTTGAGTACTGCAGGCAGATCGTCGGGATGACGACGTCCTCCCCATAGTTGTGAAGGGGGAGATTTGTTGGAGTGGGTGGGGTTCCCAACCTATGTGGAGAAGATCCCGGAGTGCGACGAGCGCCGTCCGATGTCGGAGAAGCTCGGGAGTAGTTGTTACTGCTGCTGCTGCCCCAAAGGGGGTTCTGGACCAAGTCTGCCGAGTTCGGGCCGAACTCGGTCCCAGGCCGAGTTCTGGCCGAACTTGGTCTGGCCGTTCCAGGGTTTGGCCACCCAGTGCTAGTTGCCCCACACAGAGTTCTGGCCGAACTCTGTGTTGTCGGGGGCTGAAGCGGGATTCTGGATGAGTTTTCATCATTGGATCTAATCCGACGGTCCAGGTTTGTTGCGGGATTAGGGTATTAAGTTGAGATATCTCAACCCTAATCCCATAGCGCACATTGGTAACTTTTGGAGGCTATCCAAGTTTGAGAGAGAAAGGAGGCAAGAGTGCCATTGCAACTTCGGAGAAGAAGGCGGAGGATTGAAGGTTGATATTCGGAGGAGATCGTGTTCGGGTAATCTCTACTCGTCGTTCTCGTTCTTCGTAGCCTTGTAATCGTTGTTCTTTTCTCTGAGTGTTGTGGGGATCCGATTTGGATCGGAGGAGTTTGTAGAGGGTGTAATTCTTCTATTCCATTAGTGGAGGCTTCTCAGGGTTGGACTCCGATCGTCCCGTGGTTTTTCCCGCAAGGGTTTTTCACGTCAAAAATTCTCTGTGTCTGCGTGATTGTTTTTGTGTGGTCGTTTTTGGGTTCGTGCGTTGTATTGCTCGGTCCTCTCGCAGGTACTCTCCGGTTTGGGGAAAGGTTTCCGCGTTTCTTTCCCAACACATACCTCATGTGCACACCTCAACACAAGCAATGCATTATATTGAGATACTCACCATTTGGTGTAGCCGATTTGGGACTATCTTTCCTAGTCCAAACGCAAAACACCAACATAAATTGTCATATAATTACGAGAAAAAATATTAATAGAAGAAAATGTCCCAGTCCTATGTGTGTATATATTTTTATCGCTATTTACTGACGTCGATAATTAAAAATGGTGAGAAAGTTTAGATGATTTTTGGGTCATGTGAGTAACTGACCAACTTCTTAGGCCAGCCTTAGGCTTTGAATATATTCAGCCAAGGACTAAGCCAAAAAAATTTGCCAATACCACTTATTGGGAACATGGTGTAACCTGAACCGGAGTTGACCCAGGAGATGCGATATTGAATTGGGCCCATATGCCTTAAAAGAGAATTCTCATGTACGACCTGAAGCAATTCCAATTGTCTATACCTCATGATACCAACTTCTACTCGATGTGGGACTAAATTTCCAACATCATTGTCACCCCTTTTGAGGGTTAAACCGAAAACGAGATACAATCCAACATAAAGAATGTATGAAAAAGTCTTTTAAATTTCCATTCTACTATTCATAATCTATTAAATAAACTATTTCAGTAAAATTGTTATCAATTTTTCTTTTCTTCAATGTAAATCTATATCAATTTGCATTTCCATATAAGATTTTTTTCTTGCCTTTTATCCTTGGTGCGACTGCCCTTAGCTAGCATAAGAATACTTTATTTGTTATTCACCACATGACAACTCTCAAGGCCTTCCGAGTCTCAATGCTTTTAGCATAATTTAGGCATCAAAGCAATAATGGGAGATTGCACAAAGCTGGCAACATCCAATTCCTTTTCTCAGCTCCTTGTTGGCAAAATGCAAAAACTGTTTTTCAAACTAGTAGGACTTAGTGAGACCGACAAAAAACGTACAAACTAAATACGTCAAATTACAATCAAAATACAACTTGAATACCAAAAATTTTACGTAAAAAACTCTAAGAAAAAAATAACGGGACGATCGAAAATAAATCTAAAAAAATTCCACTAAGGGAATAAGGATTTACACGTACTCCTTACAGGCTTCTCCTCTAGTCCATACGGATCACAGCAGCACTCCGACAGATGAAAATAAATTACAATGAGTACAAAGAGAGTACAAAAGACAAGATAATAAGGAACGGTTCCCGAAGCATCGAATCCCTCTTCATCTCTTAAAAATTACAATCTTCGAAAAAATTCCCACCTCCCATAGTAATCTATGGAACATATATCTAGACCATTGATCACAATCCAATGGTATTAATAATAAATTCGGCCTTCAGCCCCGACACCAGTATACTGATAGCGGTATACCGATGGTAAACCAAAAAAATGTCCACTTTATTTCAAAACCATTGCGAAAGAAAAACCTATCAAACTGGTGTTCTGAAGTTACACAAGCAATAGTATACTGACAATATACCGCTAAACCATTTTTAATATATACTAATTTGCTTTCAAATCAAGCCACCTTCGTCGCCTTCGACATGCAAGCTTTTTCGATACACGGATGTAGCTCATCGCACTCCAGGGTGTTCTCCACATAGGTTGGGAACCCTACCCAATACCAATATATCTTCCCCTTTCCAACTTGGTTGAGTAGTCAGGACATGATATTCGTGGAGGAAGAGACCATGACCAACACTCAAGATTCCAAGATGCCTTTTGAGGTTTAGGAATTTCCTGAGTTAGAGTCATTTCACAGCTTTGAGCCATTTCTAGAGGATACTAAGATATTCAAGATATGCGGGAGCCAATACGGAGTTGCTCCCAACCATAGCTATCAGCTTATGGTGATCAAGGTGACCCTCGAGATAATGAGCATGTGCTGAGGGGAAGATCCTAAAAAGAATTAGTTTGCCGATCCATAGCCAGAACTAAAGGTTCTATTAAGGAGAAGCACGAGAGAGGATCGACCATATCCATGAGGTACTCGGCAGATGAGTTCGTACTATTAAATGATGATGGAGAACACAAATATTTTGTAGAGACAATGCAAGACGAACATAGGTGGAAGTCGTACAGGTTATGTAGGAGGAAATTAGTTCCTTATAGGCCTATTCTACTTATGTGCGGGTGCGGTTGCCAAAGGTAAGAAGGCCTTAAAAAATTGGTAGGTGTTCAAAGTGAAGCAAACAGAAACCTTCAATATAAGGCGAGGTTGGCACTTAAAGACTAAATCAGAAAAAGGCAATGATTTTGATAAAATCTTACCTTTGGTCGTCAAATTGTCATCTTTATGGATGGTGTTAGGTTTAGCAGCCAGTTTTGACTTGGATATTGAGAAAATCGATGTTAAGATGGTATTAATTTAGAAAAATAATTATACATGAAGTAGCCCAAGGGTTTTTATGAGAAGGACAAGTCACATTTGGTTTGCTAATTAGAGTTAGTATGGTCTAAAGCAGGCTTCATAGCAATGTTACAGAAAGTTTGAAGAATTTATGGGGCATGGTTATGCCCGGATGACATATGATCACTGTGTGTTGGTAAAATATTTTGTCAAGGAGGATTTTGTCATTTTACTACTCTATGTGGATGATATGCTATTGATTGGATAGAATGACACTTTGTACAAAGGACATAGGCATAAGGAATGTTATTCTTGGAATGGATAACATTTCTTTTTTGATCCTTCACCCACAACATTTCGGTCTCGTCCTCCATAGAGTCGGTCGTCTTACCCGTTAAAATTAGCTCTCGTATTTTCTTCATGTATAGGCCGTCCTTCTGAGCGAACTTGATCTTTTCTAGCAAACTTGGCTCAAGGCATAATTGAGTCAGTTGGGCCCCCATGAATCGAACCAAGAGTTCTATGCATATTTCTTCTAAGTCGTGAAGTAATCTGCTGTCGACGGGTAGCGATTCCATGTATTTTGACTCAACTCATCTGCTACAATATTTCCTTTGCCTAGTGTATAGTCGATCGTTAAGTCATAGTCCTTGATCAGCTCCAGCTAATGCCTCTATCGTATGTTCATCTCCTTCTTGGTGAAGAGATACTTAAGGCTCTTGTGATCCATTTAAATCTTACATGCCACACCATAGAGGTAGTGTCGCTACAATTTTAATGCGAATACAATTTCCACTAACTCCAAGTCGTGTGTGGGATAGATCTTCTCGTATGACTTAATTGTCTTGAAATAAAGGATATCACATTATACCTTGCATGAGCGCACACCCCAAGTCCTGACCGAAAGCATCACTGAAAATTTAAAATCCCTCTTGTCCCGTCCGAAAGTGCAGGTATTGGGGCTGAAATAGGTCACTGCTTGTCATGTCCTGATTCTATAGAATTATTCGTCCTTACTTTCATCTCCGTGGAACCGATCATTCTCGCTCAGGCGTGACGTCGTGCAAGCCTAAGTTACGCTTGCACAAGGTCAGAACTTGATGTAGTGTCCTTCTCCGCGAAGGCACTAGATAAACAGAAAGATCGGATTGTTGGCTTTGTAACAAAAGATGATTGATCTGGGTGAGTGGACAATGACTCATTTTATGATTCGCTTATGCATAATTAGTTGAGTTTTTGAATGAATGCTATTGCTAATAACAAGATGGTAATCATTGAGTATTCTTATAAGAGAATCCACACACTGCCATGCTAAGAACAAGAAAAGAGTTAACATGTATGCTAGGAAAAAGATGTTGTCTGCTAAAGTTAGATATATTGCCTTAAAATAAACTGTTGGCTTGATAAATCAAATGAGATGTTGCCATTCTAAAGATAGATTTTGTCTCGATATGACTCTTTGCCTTGTTTAATAAGGAAAAGAGAGAATTGTTGGCTATGTGATCTGAAATGAAGAAAGACATGATATGAACGTGTCGTACATCTGCTAAGGCACGAAATGAACTGCTAAGGCAAGAAATGAACATGTCAAATATCTGGAAGATCTGATCAAAGTCTGTTTCATCTGATAGAAATGCTAGAGCATATGCATTGGTCTCGAACAATTTGTGCACAAGTATCGTCTTTCGGGTGGATTCTTGGGGCGCCTTGAACCACTCGGCCTAAGAGAGATTAGGGCACCCTGAGGTAAATGAGACCTCGTAATCGGGGGGGGGGGGGGTGTTGAGTCCTTAGCGATGAGCTGAACCAAAGAGTCAGAGCGGCTAATCATGGAAATACCCATAGACCATCATATAGATAAGTGTTAATTGGTGCAGAGCTGAACCGGAGACTCATAGCTGCCAATCGAATCTGCATGTGTCAAAAATGTTTTGCTAAGAGCTAACAATGTAGAGACGAACATGAGAAATTTTGTTTATATTATGTTTATGCTATTCCTTATATTGTGCAGGGATGGACCGTCGGCTTTGGTAAGAATCATTGAAAAAGTGATACATGTGTTACTTAAGTTTTTGAATATGAATATGCTTATAAAGAATAGTCTATGCCAATGAATTTCTAATTTCTCGATAACAGAATAAGAAGTATGACACTTGGAATGTGATTTGTATCAAAGATCAATCTGTTGCAAGAAATTTATTATGTTCTATGAGAATAAAACATCTGATAATCGTGCTTGTAATCTGACCCTGAGAATGTCTTGAATAAAAGAAAAGAATGCCAATGCTTTTGTCCCTGAGAAATGATTATGGTTCATAAAATACGCTGCACACATCATATGATATGACTAGTCATAAAGCTTAAAAGGAACAGTCCCCTTGTATGCTTGAAATGAAAGAAATGATATGTCGGCTTTTCAAAGTGTTTTCAAAAGATGTAAACTGACTTTCTACTGCATGAAATGAACATAGGTAAAAGTAGCAAGATCACATCATAAGAATGCTTTCTCACTAAATGAATTAGTGATCATTTCAGACAAATATAGCCTTTTTTCACAATCACCAGTATGTAAATATACTGACCCATCATCAGTCTGCACGCAGGTGCAAGACGCATCGAGAAGGATAGTCCGAAGCGATAGCCCGAGCCTCATCCTCAGGAGACAGAAATCAGAAGAGATGCCAAGAGATGGACATCTGTTGCAAAGCGTTGCTTTTTTATATAAAGTGATGCAGTGTATGGAACAAGATCATTATAATCTGTAATATTTCTGAGAGAATGTAAGCTTTGTATCAAAGAGAACTAAGATCTTGTAATCTATTCAAATAAAATCAATAAAGATATTTGTTTCTGCTACCTTGTGTTCAATTATATTCTGTAATATGTTCGCTGCTACTCTAAATATCTGTATCTTGTTCCGCTGCATATTGTCTATCTTGTCTATTTTGTCATTGTACAAGTCTTAGTCTTGTGCAAGCGCAACTTAGGCTTGTACGACATCACCCCAAGCGAGGACGAACGGTCCCACAGAGTTCGAAGCGAGGACGAAAGGACTCTGCGGGATCGGGGCAAAACAGAATGGTATCAGAGCAACACGATCCTCTGGCCAATTGTTGATTCTATTGAATTCGAAGATGTTTTCCTGATAGAATATTCCTTACCTGCTTAATATCCTGATGAGATGAACGTTCCATACAATAAGTTCATAAATATTTTTATGATGTTGGCATATGTTTTATCGATTTGATTGTTTGAGATTGAAATGTTTTATTGAACATAAAATTTTAACATGATCTGAACTGATATTATTATGGATTGATGATGGCAAAGGATGAGGACTATCGCTATAATGGATATCGTACGTTTCTCCTTAATTTTTGAGGATAAAACTTTTGTAACGCCCTAGTCCCAAAATACGTAGGACTAGGTACATCGACATGCCAGCTGTTTACATACGAAGTATACTCCAATATATGGAAACCTCGTATGAATACATAAGCTGTAAAATACAGTAAATCCAGAATAACTAAATCTCATCAACTAGATAAATAAATGATATAAAAGCAACTTTGAATTTGTCATGTATACAATCGTTGGGCAGAGACAAAGTCCACTACCAACTATCTCAAATAAAATGTACAAGAAGTGATCGATAAAATAACGAGACGAACCAAGCGCAATCGTCTTTGAAAGAATGAAGAAGATCACGGCCTTGGCTAGAACACCTGTAAATTCACAGAAGCACACACCTGGAGAGATAACCAGGTCCTCAGAGGGACGTAACAAGATACAAGAAAATACCATGCCATAATAACTGTGATATATAATATAAAGAAGGAAATATATATGCAATCGGGTGCCTAACCAGTCTATAGTGATAATGCAATAAGAACAAACCTTTGACGCATGGGCAGGATCAGAAATATCAGGAATCAGGATCGTATCTCCCACAGGAGATAACCGGCAATCAGGACCGTACCTCCCACTGGAGATAACCGGCTAGCAGGACCGTACCTCCCACTGGAGATAACCGACAATCAGGACAGTGCATATATGACCCATACGTTAAAAAACTGTTCTTTCCACCCAATGCCTATTAGAGTCACATCTATGACTCATATGTACCTCTAGTAACTGCCAAGTCTACTAGCATGCAATCTATTGGCAGTTACTCCTATCCGCCGTACGCCTCATACGTATCGGTGGCCGGCCGACTACGCGAGTACGTGTCCTACATGAGACTCACAATACGTGATAAAGTATGTGTCAAGGCCGTATGAGATATACCAGTACCTCACCATCAATGGATAGTCACTAAGCTAAGTCAATGCAAAAATAATGTAAAAGCAAATAAAACGACCGATATGGTCGCTTGCTCCCAAGTGTGACTTGGTCGCACAGTGATGTAAAACATAGAGCAATATATATGAAACTGTAAATAAATAACAGGAAAATAAAGTAAAATAATCACAGAGTAAGGTGGCAAGGTATCTTGCCTAATGGTGCAAAGTGGCAATCCAAAGAAATCACAATGTCAGCAAAGAAATGTCACAATCTCCAAACAACTCCAGACGCTGAAACAAACATCAAAAATGCACTTGGTGTAAAAGATATACCTAGGAAACGCCTGTCCAAAAGTCAAATTCTGGAACAGGGGAAAAATCATAATTTCGGATGAAACAATGTCCGCCGTTGGACCCGCTTCGCACCGAAATGCGTGCCAAGATCTATGGTCTCTAAAGTCGTCAAACTAGATGTCTACGATTTTAGTTTGAGGAGAGAAACTCAACGGTATGTCCAGTTTTGGATTCCGATGAGCCGTGTACAAATTCGCCCGTTTGAGTGGGTCGCGGTCCCGCCAAAAATGGGTTCTGATTCGACCTTCTCAAAATCGAACCAAACTTGGCACACAGGACCAAAATTTCGATTCGGACCTGTTGGCGCAAGTTTCGTCTCGATCCGACGACCGTACACGAAGTTATAGGCAAGTTTTTCAAAACGCCGATACGGGGGTATCTCAACGGATACGCGTTGGTTTCGTCACGCACACGCGATGAAACTGAGTTCCGTCAGTTCCTACACGTCCGCAACGTCCATACACGCCTTTCGATGCGTATCGCGTGCGACCACGTCGCCCGGTTTGTCGGGGCGTACGTCATATCGGAGAAAATTCTGAAATTTTATATAAATTAACACAGGTTTTTCTCCAACTTCAACATCAGTTTATTTCTTACACGTTAATCGAAACAACGATCCAGAAGATGTATTGTGATCTCGGTTATGTTGTCTTTTACTGTTTTGGATTAGTTCCTACATTACTTTACTGTACAGCAAGAAAATTGGCCGACAAGTTGTCGGTTTAAAACAGTTTTATAGTAGTACAGAAAACAGATTTTTGTTCAACTTCGTCTCGATTTTTCGAGCAAGTCGATGGGTTGTTTTCGAAATCCATCTAGAGGATCTCGAAGAGGGTCAAGTCTACTTTCCAAAAAATTTTACGGATCAAAAATTGGTGCTACGAGTAAAAAGTTACGTCATCGAAAAGTAGGGTACCTTGAGTGGAAAAACTGCTCCGTAGATGACGAAGGGCTGACTTTCGATGCTCCATTCGTCGTGCACACAACTCCGTCGCTGGTGAAACGAACTCCTAGGCGAAGAGGGTATGTTCTGCTAAAATTTTTGTTTTGGGAGACTAGGGTTTTGAGGTATGTGGAGAAAGTTATATATATAGCAAGTTTGGATGAAAATCTAATACTACTAAACTACTAAAACTAATCCTATGGCCCACGAATTTGGGCATTCGCGTTGGGTTGCTGCTGTACGCAGCAACCATGGGAGGGGAGGGGCCCGCCCACATGTGTGGGTGGGTTAACTTTGATTTTTTTTTCTCTTTTTTTTCTTATTCTTTTTTTTTATTTTATTTTTTTTTCTTCTTTCCTTTTCTTTTCTTTTTTCATTTTAATTATTAAAAAAATCTTTTTTTAACTATTTTCTATTTTCTATTATTACTCTATTTAATAACTAAATTCTATTTTATTTATTATTTCTAATTAAAAAAACTATTTTCAATAATACAATAATTTAGATATATTTATATACACATATATTTCCACATATAAGTATATATAAATATACACACCTTAATAAATCAACACATACACACATACATATATACATATAAATATATATCATATAAACTTACACCCATACTATGCATTACACTCCTAATATTATGCATACATGTATTTTAGCAAAAATTTACACAAAACTAACATTAAATAAATTAATAATTTAGGGGGTTTACATCCTACCCAACTTAAAAAAATTTCGTCCTCGAAATTAAAACTACGGTAAGGGGGGTCGAATTGCAATTACAAAATTTTTAAGGGTCTAACGCATGAAAGTCATCCCTTGGTTTTCGAACAAATGAGGGTAGTTGTACAAGGAACCTTATTGGCTTAATTTCTATAGGGTAAGTGTTCTTGGTTCAAGGCTCTACACCACTTATAAAGTTGGCTATCCGTGATAAACGTCGTTACGAGCCTTATGAGAGGGGCTAAAAGGTGCAGGGGTTTCATATTGAATGAATCCATCTCGAATTTAAACTATATTGGTGGGGCAATATCTCGTAAGATCAACTTATACCATCACTGCTAGGCTATGGTAGTCTAGAAGAAGTCCTAAATCGAGAGGTTGGGCTAGTTCCGAATCGGATTGGTTAGATAGGTGCCGTAAGTCAAAAAAAATATGCCTCCTATGGCTTTTGTGTACAAGTGGCACAAAGGGTCTCAATTGAGTACCACACTAGGGCGGGTGCATATTGGGCTTCGAGTAGATCACAACCATATATCGGGTCGAAAGCTTTGAGTCAAGATTGGATCTCTAATTGAAGTCAGAAAGGACAATGGTATTATGGTAGGGGTTATAACTAGCCATTTTGACCTGAAGGTCGTATCATAAATATAGAGTACAAGGGAACGTGTTTAGTGGGACATGATATGTCTACATGAAGGTGAACTCGTCTAGGTCTTGTATATAAAATTTGTTGGAAGGTAACAGTCGGTCTCGTGCTCTGAATATAAAATTCACGGTCGGGGACCCAAAAATTTCTAAATAGAAAGTGGGAGTTCATGAGGCACTAATTAGCGTTCTAACAGAAATCACTTATTCTAATCAATAGGCAATCCTAGTACATTCTAAATTCTACTGGGGCTCTACGATCTATATCCTACAGTAATTCACTCCTAGAAGTTAACAAAGACACCGTTCTATGGTTTAGTGGAGTTAGAAAGGTTCAAGTCGGAAGGTCTTACCTCAATTTGTGGAAGAATATTACCCGATGTACTAGGATACGAGATGTGATAGATATGAGTTAAGTTCTGAAGACCGCACTTTGAGTCCAACAGATGTCAATGATTGTATGAATATCTTTCCTGTCTATAGATGGTATGATATACTGAGGAGGATATTACGGGTCTATCTTCCCTCAATACGAGTATCTGACTTTCCGAAATCCGTAAAGGCGAAAACAATAAGTGTTTCAGGGAAAGAGGATCGAATACGAATATGGGATTCCAAAGGCGTTTCAAATAGAGTTGTCAAGGCAATTACGGATGAGATCCTAGATCCATCTATATCTCAATCCACGTAAGATAAGCAAATAAAAGCGAACCAAATGTACGAAGGTTGATCAGACCATCATACACTGATTCTGATTAGACAATATGTTAGTGGGCATCCCCAATATACACATGTCGTGAACAAGCTCGATAAGGATAAGCTTGCAAAAACTAGACTATATTAGCATTATTAGTCAAGATGGTAAAAACATAGGCACGAGAGATTAAGATTGAAAGAAAGTAGAATGATTCTAAGTCATATCCTGTGTTGGTATCTATACAGTCATCCTATAGTCTTCTTGTCCAAGTCCTTGGTTGACTAGATGGGTTAGGTCCTCTAAATTCTAGAATCTAAGTAGACTTGCTAATATAGGTCGCAAGGACAAAGGGGTTGCTAGGTCATAAGGCATTCTATCCAACTTAAAGAATTAAACTAATGGTATTTTGTGACAAAAGAAATATGTCTAACTAGTAGGGATCACCTGTCTAACCTCTAGCAAGCACAAAGGGGAGATAGGATTAATGATAGAAGGAATCAAGCAAGATGCAATCTATGAGTCGAACGGTAGATAAAATCTTAGGAAAGAGGCCAAGTATGTGGATGAGATCCTAGACTTCTAATCCTATTCGCAGGTTTGCTTGGTACGGTAAAGTAACCAAACAATTTATCTTGACCTGCATGGACCACCACAAAAAAATGTAACACCCCAGTCCCAAAATACGTAGGACTAGGTACATCGATATGCTAGCTGTTTACATACGAAGTATACTCCAATATATGGAAACCTCGTATGAATACATAAGCTGTAAAATACAGTAAATCCAGAATAACTAAATCTCATCCACTAGATAAATAAATGATATAAAAGCAACTTTGAATTTGTCATGTATACAATCGTTGGACGGAGACAAAGTCCACTACCAACTATCTCAAATAAAATGTACAAGAAGTGATCGATAAAATAACGAGACGAACCAAGCGCAATCGTCTTCGAAAGAATGGAGAAGATCACGGCCTTGGCTAGAACACCTGTAAATTCACAGAAGCACACACCTGGAGAGATAACCAGGTCCTCAGAGGGACGTAACAAGATACAAGAAAACACCATGCCATAATAACTGTGATATATAATATAAAGAAGGAAATATGTATGCAATCGGGTGCCTAACCAGTCTATAGTGATAATGCAATAAGAACAAACCTTTGACGCATGGGCAGGATCAGGAATATCAGGAATCAGGACCGTATCTCCCACTGGAGATAACCGGCAATCAGGACCGTACCTCCCACTGGAGATAACCGGCTAGCAGGACCGTACCTCCCACTGGAGATAACCGGCAATCAGGACAGTGCATATATGACCCATACGTTAAGGAACTGTTCTTCCCACCCAATGCCAATTAGAGTCACATCCATGACTCATATATACCTCTAGTAACTGCCAAGTCTACTAGCATGCAATCTATTGGCAGTTACTCCTATCCGCCGTACGCCTCATACGTATCGGTGGCCGGCCGACTACGCGAGTACGTGTCCTATATGAGACTCACAATACGTGGTAAAGTATGTGTCAAGGCCGTATGAGATATACCAATACCTCACCATCAATGGATAGTCACTAAGCTAAGTCAATGCAAAAATAATGTAAAAGTAAATAAAACGACTGATATGGTCGCTTGCTCCCAAGTGTGACTTGGACGCACAGTGATGTAAAACATAGAGCAATATATATGAAACTGAAAATAAATAATAGGAAAATAAAGTAAAATAATCACAGAGTAAGGTGGCAAGGTATCTTGCCTGATGGTGCAAAGTGGCAATCGTAAGAAATCACAATGTCAGCAAAGAAACGTCACAATCTCCAAACAACTCCGGACGCTGAAACAAACATCAAGAATGCACTTGGTGTAAAAGATATACCTAGGAAATGCCTGTCCGAAAGTCAAATTCTGGAACAGAGGAAAAATCGTAATTTCGGATCAAAACGATGTCCACCGTTGGACCCGCTTCGCACCGAAATATGTGCCAAGATCTGTGGTCTCTAAAGTCGTCAAACTAGATGTCTATGGTTTTAGTTTGAGGAGAGGAACTCAACAGTATGTCCAGTTTTAGATTCCGATGAGCCGCGTACAAATTCGCCCGTTTGAGTGGGTCACGGGCCCGCCAAAAATGGGTTCCGATTCGACCTTCTCATAATCGAACCAAACTTGGCACACAGGACCAAAATTTTGATTCGGACCTGTTGGAGCAAGTTTCGTCTCGATCCGATGATCGTACACGATGTTATAGGCAAGTTTTGCAAAACATCGATACGGGGATATCTCGACGGATACGCGTTGGTTTCGTCACGCACACGCGACGAAACTGAGTTCTGTCAGTTCCCACACGTCCGCAACGTCATACGCGCCTTTCGATGCATATAGCGCACGACCACGTCGCCCAGTTTGTCGGGGCGTACGTCGTATCGGAGAAATTTTTGAAATTTTATATAAATTAACACAGGTTTTTCTCCAACTTCAACATCAGTTTATTTCTTACACGTTAATCGAAACAACGATCCAGAAGATGCGTTGTGATCTCGGTTATGTTGTCTTTTACTGTTTTGGATTAGTTCCTACATTACTTTACTGTACAGCAAGAAAATTGGCCAACAAGTTGTCGGTTTAAAACAGTTTTATAGTAGTACAGAAAACAGATTTTTGTTCAACTTCGTCTCGATTTTTCTAGCAAGTCGATTGGTTTTTTTTGAAATCCATCTCGAGGATCTCGAAGAGGGTCAAGTCTACTTTCCAGAAAATTTTACGGATCGAAAATCGGTGCTACGAGGAAAAAGTTACGTCATCGGGAAGTAGGGTACCTTGAGTGGAAAAACTGCTCCGTGGATGACGAAGGGCTGACTTTCGATGCTCCGTTCGTCGCGCACACAACTCCGTCGCTGGTGAAACGAACTCCTAGGCGAAGAGGGTATGTTCTGCTAAAAGTTTCGTTTTGGGAGACTAGGGTTTTGAGGTATGTGGAGTAAGTTATATATATAGCAAGTTTGGATGAAAATCTAATACTACTAAACGACTAAAACTAATCCTATGGCCCACGAATTTGGGCATTCGCGTTGGGTTGCTGCTGTACGCAGCAACCATGGGAGGGGAGGGGCCCGCCCACATGTGTGGGTGGGTTAATTTTGATTTTTTTTCTCTTTTCTTTTTCTTATTCTTTTTTTCATTTTATTTTTTTTTCATCTTTCTTTTTCTTTTATTTTTTTATTTTAATTATTAAAAAAAATCTTTTTTTAACTATTTTCTATTTTCTATTATTACTCTATTTAATAACTAAATTCTATTTTATTTATTATTTCTAATTAAAAAACCTCTTTTCAATAATACAATAATTTAGATATATTTATATACACATATATTTCCACATATAAGTATATATAAATATACACACCTTAATAAATCAACACATACACACATACATATATACATATAAATATATATCATATAAACTTACACCCATACTATGCATTACACTCCTAATATTATGCATACATGTATTTTAGCAAAAATTTACACAAAACTAACATTAAATAAATTAATAAATTAGGGGGTTTATATCCTACCCAACTTAAAAAAATTTCATCCTCGAAATTAAAACTACGGTAAGGGGGGCCGAATTGCAATTACAAAATTTTTAAGGGGCTAACGCATAAAAGTCGTCCCTTGGTTTTCGAACAAATAAGGATAGTTGTACGAGGAACCTTATTGGCTTAATTTCTATAGGGTAAGTGTTCTTGGTTCAAGGCTCTACACCACTTATAAAGTTGGCTATCCGTGATAAACGTCGTTACGAGCCTTATGAGAGGGGCTAAAAGGTGCAGGGGTTTCATATTGAATGAATCCATCTCAAATTTAAACTATATTGGTGGGGCAATATCTCGTAAGATCAACTTATACCATCTCTGCTAGGCTATGGTAGTCTAGAACAAGTCCTAAATCGAGAGGTTGGGCTAGTTCCGAATCGGATTGGTTAGATAGGTGCCGTAAGTCAAAAAAATATGCCTCCCATGGCTTTTGTGTACAAGTGGCACATAGGGTCTCAATTGAGTATCACACTAGAGCTGGTACATATTGGGCTTCGAGTAGATCACAACCATATATCGGGTCGAAAGCTTTGAGTCAAGATTGGATCTCTAATTGAAGTCAGAAAGGACAATGGTATTATGATAGGGGTTATAACTAGCCATTTTGACCTGAAGGTCGTATCATAAATATAGAGTACAAGGGAATGTGTTTAGTGGGACATGATATGTCTACATGAAGGTGAACTCGTCTAGGTCTTGTATATAAAATTTGTTGGAAGGTAACAGTCGGTCTCATGCTCTGAATATAAAATTCACGGTCGGGGACCCAAAAATTTCTAAATAGAAAGTGGGAGTTCATGAGGCACTAATTAGCGTTCTAACATAAATCACTTATTCTAATCAATAGGCAATCCTAGTACATTCTAAATTCTACTGGGGCTCTACGATCTATATCCTACAGTAATTCACTCCTAGAAGTTAACAAAGACACCGTTCTATGGTTTAGTGGAGTTAGAAAGGTTCAAGTCGGAAGGTCTTACCTCAATTTGTGGAAGAATATTACCCGATGTACTAGGATACGAGATGTGATAGATATGAGTTAAGTTCTGAAGACCGCACTTTGAGTCCAACAGATGTCAATGA
Source organism: Iris pallida (assembly GCA_029216955.1). Lineage (NCBI taxonomy): Eukaryota > Viridiplantae > Streptophyta > Magnoliopsida > Asparagales > Iridaceae > Iris > Iris pallida. The sequence goes on along the minus strand of JANAVB010026199.1, from coordinate 4,298,364 downwards.
TTGTATGAATATCTTTCCTGTCTATAGATGGTATGATATACTGAGGAGGATATTACGGGTCTATCTTCCCTCAATACGAGTATCTGACTTTCCGAAATCCGTAAAGGCGAAAACAATAAGTGTTTCAGGGAAAGAGGATCGAATACGAATATGGGATTCCAAAGGCGTTTTAAATAGAGTTGTCAAGACAATTGCGGATGAGATCCTAGAGCCATCTATATCTCAATCCACGTAAGATAAGCAAATAAAAGCGAACCAAATGTACGAAGGTTGATCAGACCATCGTACACTGATTCTGATTAGACAATATGTTAGTGGGCATCCCCAATATACACATGTCGTGAACAAGCTCGATAAGGATAAGCTTACAAAAACTAGACTACATTAGCATTATTAGTCAAGATGGTAAAAACATAGGCACGAGAGATTAAGATTGAAAGAAAGCAGAATGATTCTAAGTCATATCCTGTGTTGGTATCTATACAGTCATCCTATAGTCTTCTTGTCCAAGTCCTTGGTTGACTAGATGGGTTAGGTCCTCTAAATTCTAGAATCTAAGTAGACTTGCTGATATAGGTCGCAAGGACAAAGTGGTTGCTAGGTCATAAGGCATTCTACCCAACTTAAAGAATTAAACTAATGGTATTTTGTGACAAAAGAAATATGTCTAACTAGTAGGGATCACCTATCTAACCTCTAGCAAGCACGAAGGGGAGATAAGATTAATGATAGAAGGAATCAAACAAGAAGCAATCTATGAGTCGAACGGTAGATAAAATCTTAGGAAAGAGACCAAGTATGTGGATGAGATCCTAGACTTCTAATCCTATTCGCAGGCTTGCTTGTTACGGTAAAGTAACCAAACAATTTATCTTGACCTGCATGGGCCACCACAAAAATATGTAACGCCCCAGTCCCAAAATACGTAGGACTAGGTACATCGACATGCCAGCTGTTTACATACGAAGTATACTCCAATATATGGAAACCTCGTATGAATACATAAGCTGTAAAATGTAGTAAATCCAGAATAACTAAATCTCATCCACTAGATAAGTAAATAATATAAAAGCAACTTTGAATTTGTCATGTATACAATCGTTGGGCGGAGACAAAGTCCACTACCAACTATCTCAAATAAAATGTACAAGAAGTGATCGATAAAATAACGAGACGAACCAAGCGCAATCGTCTTCGAAAGAATGGAGAAGATCACGGCCTTGGCTAGAACACCTGTAAATTCACAGAAGCACACACCTGGAGAGATAACCAGGTCCTCAGAGGGACGTAACAAGATACAAGAAAACACCATGCCATAATAACTGTGATATATAATATAAAGAAGGAAATATGTATGCAATCGGGTGCCTAACCAGTCTATAGTGATAATGCAATAAGAACAAACCTTTGACGCATGGGCAGGATCAGGAATATCAGGAATCAGGACCGTATCTCCCACCGGAGATAACCGGCAATCAGGACCGTACCTCCCACTGGAGATAACCGGCTAGCAGGACCGTACCTCCCACTGGAGATAACCGGCAATCAGGACAGTGCATATATGACCCATACGTTAAGGAACTGTTCTTCCCACCCAATTCCTATTAGAGTCACATCCATGACTCATATGTACCTCTAGTAACTGCCAAGTCTACTAGCATGCAATCTATTGGCAGTTACTCCTATCCGCCGCACGCCTCATACGTATCGGTGGCCGGCCGACTACGCGAGTACATGTCCTACATGAGACTCACAATACATGGTAAAGTATGTGTCAAGGCCGTATGAGATATACCAATACCTCACCATCAATGGATAGTCACTAAGCTAAGTCAATGCAAAAATAATATAAAAGCAAATAAAATGACCGATATGGTCGCTTGCTCCCAAGTGTGACTTGGATGCACAGTGATGTAAAACATAGAGCAATATATATGAAACTAAAAATAACTAATAGGAAAATAAAGTAAAATAATCACAGAGTAAGGTGGCAAGGTATCTTGCCTGATGGTGTAAAGTGGCAATCCCAAGAAATCACAATGTCAGCAAAGAAACGTCACAATCTCCAAACAACTCCGGACGCTGAAACAAACATCAAAAATGCACTTGGTGTAAAAGATATACCTAGGAAACGCCTGTCCAAAAGTCAAATTCTGGAACAGGGGCAAAATCATTATTTCGGATCAAAACGAAGTCTGCCGTTGGACCCGCTTCGCACCGAAATGCGTGCCAAGATCTATGGTCTCTAAAGTCACCAAACTACATGTCTACGATTTCAATTTGAGGAGTGGAACTCAACGGTATGTCCAGTTTTGGATTTCGATGAGCCGTGTACAAATTCGCCCGTTTGAGTGGGTCGCGGGCCCACCAAAAATGGGTTCCGATTCGACCTTCTCAGAATCGAACCAAACTTGGCACACAGGACCAAAATTTCGATTCGGACCTATTGGCATAAGTTTCATCTCGATCCGACGATCGTACACGAAGTTATAGGCAAGTTTTGTAAAACGTCGATACGGGGGTATCTCGACGGATACGCGTTGGTTTCGTCACGCACACGCGACGAAACTGAGTTCCGTCAGTTCCCACACGTCCGCAACGTCCATACGCACCTTTCGATACGTATAGCGTGCGACCACATCGCCCGATTTGTCGGGGCATACGTCGTATCGGAGAAAATTCTGAAATTTTATATAAATTAACACAGGTTTTTCTCCAACTTCAACATCAGTTTATTTCTTACACGTTAATCGAAACAATGATCCAGAAGATGCGTTGTGATCTTGGTTATGTTGTCTTTTACTATTTTGGATTAGTTCCTATATTACTTTATTGTACAGCAAGAAAATTGGCCGACAATTTGTCGGTTTAAAACAGTTTTATAGTAGTACAGAAAATAGATTTTTGTTCAATTTCGTCTCGTTTTTTCGAGCAAGTTGATGGGTTGTTTTCGAAATCCATCTGGAGGATCTCGAAGAGGGTCAAGTCAACTTTCCAAAAAATTTTACGGATCGAAAATCGGTGCTACGAGTAAAACGTTACGTCTTCGGGAAGTAGTGTCACGCCCCGACCCAGAATCACCCGAATCATCATCCTCGTAGGGAGCGTGATGCCGCACGAGCCTGGAGTTGCGCTCGTTCAAGGCAAAATGACAAGTTCTCAATTGGTTATCTTTTGATTCGATATTTGCAACGAAAGAAAAACAGAGTATACGAAACAATTCTTTTTATTAATATTCGAAACTGAGATTACAAAGGCTTTCGATAGCCTAACAACATATGCCAGATTGGCTACAACACTCAGGTTCTCTCTTGCCCATAAAGGATTTCACCGTTCCATACATCATGCCTTCTATATCTCGGCCGCATCAATCCAGCTGCGTAGTCCGAGCGTCAATGCGATAGCACGCTTCAATGCGCCTCGGCATTCCAAGCCTCAACACGTTCAAGCAACGCTTCGCCGCAAGCAATCCATTCCCTACACCCTGCATGAAGCTGGTGGGGGATCAGTACGTTCGTCCTCGCATGTACTGAAGCAAAGATCATCTTTCCAAACCGACAATTTAATATTTATGTTGAATCATGCAACTTAGCTTATGATCTTGCTATGTTCTTCTTAGGGTCAATTTCATGGCATATTCGAAAGCGTAAAGCATGTTATCATAGCAGCATGTTATCGAATTGAATAGGCAAGCAACAAGCATTCTCGTGTTTGATTCGTGGCTTACCAAGTCGACGCACTCGCCCTTGCGTCCCTTGCACCGACGCAAGGTGAATATGCCCCATTTCTTCCCTATCATGTTATATGTGCATCTCTAGGCAGGATCTATATGCGGGACGCATTCGCGCCTACACTTTCAACCTATCGTTCCTTAACTATATGAGGGCCGTTGGCGTATCCGCGCCGGAATGGACTAAAGGAGTTTCTCTTTTATTTTTCCTTACTTTTTTTTCTCTCCTTCTTTTCTCTCTCGTGTTTGGGTAGCCCGGCGTTTCACGGGTTGGGTTGCAATCCCAACAACCGAAACTTACCGCGTGCCTACCATCATTTGCGGCTTCTCACATTTACGACCGAGTGCTAATCGGACATTCGCAGATGTGCGCCTATCAAAGATTATCATCCCTCCTAGGCCGAACGGTCCCGGTACCCCGGTACGCCCATTCGGAGGGAACGTTCCGTGCACGGAAGATATCATCACAATTATCTAAAGTCCATCCCATTCGACCATGCAACGCCCTATCATTCAAGTAATCGAATTCAAACAACCAAACATAGTCTTGAGTCCGAGACTCAGACTTTATCATCTCGCATCTCTTTTGTTAACTTTCTGTGTTCTTACATTTTGTACTTCGTTTCACTGATTCAATGGCATCGTGCCTCAACTCAATGCTCGTCAACCGAATGACCCGAAGGTCTCGAACACCTTTCGAGGCACCATGTCATAGCCGACAGTTCCGCCACATTCATGCCACAACTGTATTCTCGCAACGAAGCCATCTTTTATTATCCCGTGCATGTAGGCACGTTTCGACCGTATTCTCATGTTCTATAACTTAGCATTCAATGTTCGGGGCTTGCGCGCTAGGGCGCTCGCCTATTGTCTTTCAATGTTCTAGCCGTTCTAACTCGTGCAGTAAAGGCACGGTATGGTTCGTGCACTAAGGCACTCGCCGATTACAGTTATCCCATGTTCTTGCGGCTTGCGCACCGAGGCGCTCGCCTTAGCGATATCCAATGTCCCATAGCGACTCGTGCATATTGATGCACGTTTCATTTCAATTGTTCTAACTTAGTGTTCGACTCACACTACGATTTTATCTCCGATCGGACCACGCCCGTGGCGTCGATAGGTTAACTTTTAGCATATAATGATATATTTGACTTATCGAATGAAGGAGTAAAAAGAAGTCAATCCTCTTACCTTGTGTCGATACGCCTTCGTCGTTTCGCTGAGCCGATGCGGCTCGATTCCCTAACTTTGTTGCACGGCCACTCTCCTGACTTAGCCATTCGAGCACTTCGTGCTTTGTTGAGTTATACGCCCAATTCGCCTTAGCTTGCCCAAGTCTTAGCCCGTCGCAAGGCGACGATTTGATTTCGTGGACCCCTTACTAAATCTTACAAAAGATCGACCTCTAATATTTTTGCGTCAAAGTATAACCTGCACACGAAACCAACTAAAATTAATACTTGCATCGATTCGGACTTGCGCCTTGGTCGATTCGATTTTTTAGAATCTTCGAGCCGATTCAACGCACTCATCCTTCGGGGCAACGCGGCGCTTCGCATCGATTCAACTCGATGCATTCTTTCGGGACAAGGCAACTCTTCGCATCAACTTAGTTTTGATGCGTTGCTCGGGACAACTTAACTCTCGTATCGTTTTGCATCGATACATTCCTTCCGTCAACGCGACTCGTTGAGTCAACGCTTTAGCGTAATGTACCGTACGGAGCGGGGCATTACAGAATATACCACTCAAAACAAGGTTCGTCCTCGAACCAAAACCAACACTCCGACTAAGTGTTTTATCGATCGTATCACGATCTCGTCCCACCAACGTTGTTCAGTTTCACACTATCTCGCATGCTTTTCATTAACATTTCAATGTCATCCCAGCAGCTCGATTTGAATTTTGTATACAACTCGATTTGGATCCATACTTATATTCAAGGCGTCCCGAAGATATATGTATTTTGACCAATTCCAGTGGTAGCAAATTGGAACAAAGCTGACAGGTAAATTTCAATCCTATGCTTGCCATCTCGTACTCTCGTTCGGACTTATCCATAGTACTTGTTCTCGCAATTTCATTGCATAACGCTACGCGATTCAAAATTGCCTTTCTCACTTCGAATGTTTGATATGGACTACCAACTCTATGCGTTGCGTCAAGCCTTCGCGCATCCGATCGCAACGATCCTTCGCAACGCCTTGCGTTCGATGTCGCCACCCAACTATTTCCGAAGTCTCGCTTGCAACTTATCTCGATATGATTTTTCTTTGTTGACTTGCAAATGCATCAACATTCAGGGCTACGCCCGGTAGGTTACTTACAAAGTCCCCATGCTTAGATTCTCCCGACGCAAGTTTAAATTGACATTGCACAAGGCCACAATCTATCCGACAAGAAAGTTTACATCAAGGCGGCGGTGCATCAAGGCAACGATCGCCTTAGCATGAAGGTCTTTACGACGCGTCTTACATTCGATTTCCTAACGAGTAGGAATTCACTAGCCAAATTCCCAACTTATCCGTCTCGTAACATCGAATACAAGTTCGATTCATGCAAGCTCAATTGCAAGGTGAATCCGAATCTAACCACATGACTTATAGGTCATTCCCTTATCGTTCCCTCTCGTGCATAGCACGTTCCTCGTAATCGCCTAGACTTATCGTCAACATGCACCATGTTATATTTGTTATCGGTGCAATCTCATATGCGATATCGCATGGGCCATCTTACGGTCTGCAGCACTCAAATTTGATTTGGCGGTCAAGTCTTCTAGGGTCAGCTGCCTCGAAGCTACGCTCGATAACTGTGGATCATCACCGAAGGACAGTTTACTACGAACCATGCTATATCTTATTTCGGAGCCAAATCACGTTCCGACGATTCTATGCGACTACCCAAATTTCGGACAAAACCATTTCTATCGGCGCAACCGAAGCGCAACTATCCTCCGAGTCAAGTCATGCACTGCCGTCGATGATTCCGTAATTTACGAAATATCTATTCGTATCAAGCTCGAGTCTATCTTATTCACGGGTCGACACACGAGATGCTATACGCATCGAGCAATCGTCGATGACTTATAGTCTCGTCTTGATTAATCATAAAATTTATGATCAACCAAGTTCGTTCATTCTCGTATCGTTACAAAATTTTGATAGCGCAAGGCGCAATCCATTTTGTATTCTCACATCGTTTTTACGTTTCCTTGCGTATCGATCTTGATAGTTCATATCAATTTCGATAGCAAGTGGGTCGACTTCGAATCCGTTTCAATGTCAACTTAACTCGCATCGCATACATCCAAGTTCGCAACAAACTTTTCCATACGCATCCACTCGTTCTCCGATTCGTCGCATCCCGCTATACTTTAATCGCGTAACCGAGTTACCGATTATCCAACATCGTGCCCTCGAGTTATACGATCTCGCCCTCTAAGTTTTGCGTGTTTTCAGTCGTACTCAGATGAGTGTCGCCGTAACGTAACCAACTATTTCTTAGGCACGATTACTCACGTCAACCAACTCTTCACCGAAATCGCACATCGTGCTATTCGATTACAATTCGTATCACCCAACATTTCTATCAAAATCGTAAGTCGTGCGATTCGATTCGCCTAGCCGAACATTTCTATCGAGATCGCAAGTCATGCAATTCGATTCGTAAGCTCGAGTTTTCCCTTTCCTTTCGATCCGATTGGTGCATCAAGGCAAAATCATTTCGCTAGTCTTGGTCGTTCGACCAACTTATAACTTTCGTTCGACGTATCGTTCATCGATACGAGTCTCGCCTTATCGTCCCAACCGATTTTCAATGATCACTTGCATCAACATACCGTTATACAAATTTTCAATCAAGTCTCGGTACTCTCCCGTCCGTTTCGGACAATTCTTCCGCAATTCTCACAACGCGTCGATGAAATTTATCGCACAAGTGCTATACCATATACCACTCAAAATCGAGTCATTCATCGCCTACGTGGTATGGCATATACCACTCGAAATTCAAGCCATTTCCCTCGTATTATACTTAGTATAAACCGACAATTCCTTTCGACTCACGATTTCTGTAGTGATCGTGCTTGATCACAACCGTAACTTTGATTCTATCACATCCGACACAACTCGGTCAATGTTCTCGTTTGCCAACATAAGTTTGGTGTGCAACCGAACGATTCGTTCTATCGATTTATGATTTCAATTCTTTCCTTACGTTGTATCTCGTGCAACAATTTATTTGATATGCGTTGCACCCCGTGCAACAAATTTTTACTTTCGATACGCGTTGCACATCGTGCTACGATTTATTTCTGACACTTTCATTTCACTTTGTACAACGATTCATTTCCAATTTCCTTTGCACTTCGTGCAACGATTAATCTGATATGCGTTGCACCACGTGCAATGATTTTTCTTCCAACACGCGTTGCACATCGTGCAACAATTATTCCCGACTTTTACCGCACCTCGTGCAACGATTTAATCTCGACTTTCCAAGTCAATGCTCAATCCGTTTAACACATTCGATATTGGCTATCACTTCTCACTTTCATTTTAACGCATATTCACATTAACTCGCTGCACTTCGTGCATCATTTCATTTATCTTTCAACACGTTATATTGCAACAACAACATCCCAAATCGTATTCCATAATTTGTTGCGCTTGCAGCAACTAACATTTTTACGGCTCGTTTGCATTCAATGCAATATACCCTTCGCGACTTTCTTAGCAAACATCATGAAATTTCCAAAACACATGCGGCAAAATTTCATGATTTGTATTAGACTTATTGTATGGGACATCCAGTGCGGCATCGAGTAGAGTCAAGAGTGATATCAAGTGGTGGTGGACAACTTTTCGAATTGTAATGAAGCGAGCGTCTAGAGGAAATTGAGCCTAGAGCTCTGATACCAATTTGTCATGCCCCGACCCGGAATCACCCGAATCATCGTCCTCGCAGGGAGCGTGATGCCGCACGAGCCTGGAGTTGTGCTCGTGCAAGGCAAGATGACAAGTTCTCAATTGGTTATCTTTTGATTCGATATTTGCAACGAAAGGAAAACAGAGTATACGAAACAATTCTCTTTATTGATATTCGAAACTGAGATTACAAAGGCTTTCGATAGCCTAACAACATATGCCAGATTGGCTACAACACTCAGGTTCTCTCTTTTCCATAAAGGATTTCACCGTTCCATACATCATGTCTTCTATATCTCGGCCGCATCAATCCAGCTGCGTAGTCCGAGCGTCAATGCGATAGCACGCTTCAATGCGCCTCGGCATTCCAAGCCTCAACACGTTCAAGCAATGCTTCGCCGTAAGCAATCCATTCTCTACACCCTACATGAAGCTGGTGGGGGATCAGTACGTTCGTCCTCGCATGTACTGAAGCAAAGATCATCTTTCCAAACCGACAATTTAATATTTATGTTGAATCATGCAACTTAGCTTATGATCTTGCTATGTTCTCCTTAGGGTCAATTTCATGGCATATTCGAAAGCGTAAAGCATGTTATCATAGCAGCATGTTATCGAATTGAATAGGCAAGCAACAAGCATTCTCGTGTTTGATTCGTGGCTTACCAAGTCGACGCACTCGCCCTTGCGTCCCTTGCACCGACGCAAGGTGAATACGCCCCATTTCTTCCCTGTCATGTTATATGTGCATCTCTAGGCAGGATCTATATGCGGGACGCATTCGCGCCTACACTTTCAACCCATCGTTCCTTAACTATATGAGGGCCGTTGGCGTATCTGCGCCGGAATGGACTAAAGGAGTTTCTCTTTTATTTTTCCTTACTTTCTTTTCTCTCCTTCTTTTCTCTCTCGTGTTTGGGTAGCCCGGCGTTTCACGGGTTGGGTTGCAATCCCAACAACCGAAACTTACCGCGTGCCTACCATCATTTGCGGCTTCTCATATTTACGACCGAGTGCTAATCGGACATTCGCAGATGTGCGCCTATCAAAGATTATCATCCCTCCTAGGCCGAACGGTCCCGGTACCCCGGTGCGCCCGTTCGGAGGGAACGTTCCGTGCACGGAAGATATCATCACAATTATCTAAAGTCCATCCCATTCGACCATGCAACGCCCTATCATTCAAGTAATCGAATTCAAACAACCAAACATAGTCTTGAGTCCGAGACTCAGACTTTATCATCTCGCATCTCTTTTGTTAACTTTCTGTGTTCTTACATTTTGTACTTCGTTTTACTGATTCAATGGCATCGTGCCTCAACTCAATGCTCGTCAACCGAACGACCCGAAGGTCTCGAACACCTTTCGAGGCACCATGTCATAGCCGACAGTTCCGCCACATTCATGCCACAACTGTATTCTCGCAACGAAGCCATCTTTTATTATCCCGTACACGTAGGCACGTTTCGACCGTATTCTCATGTTCTATAACTTAGCATTCAATGTTCGGGGCTTGCGCGCTAGGGCGCTCGCCTATTGTCTTTCAATGTTCTAGCCGTTCTAACTCGTGCAGTAAAGGCACGGTATGGTTCGTGCACTAAGGCACTCGCCGATTACAGTTATCCCATGTTCTTGCGGCTTGCGCACCGAGGCGCTCGCCTTAGCGATATCCAATGTCCCATAGCGACTCGTGCATATTGATGCACGTTTCATTTCAATTGTTCTAACTTAGTGTTCGACTCACACTACGATTTTATCTCCGATCGGACCACGCCTGTGGCGTCGATAGGTTAACTTTTAGCATACAATGATATATTTGACTTATCGAATGAAGGAGTAAAAAGAAATCAATCCTCCCACCTTGTGTCGATACGCCTTCGTCGTTTCACCGAGCCGATGCTGATCGATTCCCTAACTTTGTTGCACGGCCACTCTCCTGACTTAGCCATTCGAGCACTTCGTGCTTTGTTGAGTTATACGCCCAATTCACCTTAGCATGCCCAAGTCTTAGCCCGTCGCAAGGCAACGATTTGATTTCGCGGACCCCTTACTAAATCTTACAAAAGATCGACCTCTAATATTTTCGCGTCAAAGTATAACCTGCACACGAAACCAACTAAAATCAATACTTGCATCGATTCGGACTTGTGCCTTGGTCGATTCGATTTCTTAGAATCTTCGAGCCGATTCAACGCACTCGTCCTTCGGGGCAACGCGGCGCTTCGCATCGATTCAACTCGATGTATTCTTTCGGGACAAGGCAACTCTTCGCATCAACTTAGTTTTGATGCGTTGCTCGGGACAACTTAACTCTCACATCATTTTGCATCGATACATTCCTTCCGTCAACGCGACTCGTTGAGTCAACGCTTCAGCGTAATGCACCGTACGGAGCGGGGCATTACAAGTAGGGTACCTTTAGTGGGAAAACTGCTCCGTGGATGATGAAGGGCTGACTTTCGATGCTCCGTTCGTCGCGCACACAACTCCGTCGCTGGTGAAACGACCTCCTAGGCGAAGAGGGTATGTTCTGCTAAAATTTTCGTTTTAGGAGACTAGGGTTTTGAGGTATGAGGAGGAAGTTATATATATACCAAGTTTGGATGAAAATCTAATACTACTAAACTACTAAAACTAATCCTATGGCCCACGAATTTGGGCATTCGCGTTGGGTTGCTGCTGTACGCAGCAACCATGGGAGGGGAGGGGCCCGCCCACATGTGTGGGTGGGTTAACTTTGATTTTTTTTTCTCTTTTCTCTTTTCTTATTCTTTTTTTTTTTCATTTCATTTTTTTCTTCTTTCTTTTTCTTTTCTTTTTTCATTTTAATTATTAAAAAAAATCTTTTTTTAACTATTTTTTATTATTACTCTATTTAATAACTAAATTCTATTTTATTTATTATTTCTAATTAAAAAAACTTTTTTCAATAATACAATAATTTAGATATATTTATATACACATATATTTCCACATATAAGTATATATAAATATACACACCTTAATAAATCAACACATACACACATACATATATACATATAAATATATATCATATAAACTTACACACATACTATGCATTATACTCCTAATATTATGCATACAAGTATTTTAGCAAAAATTTACACAAAACTAACATTAAATAAATTAATAAATTAGGGGGTTTACAACTTTTTCTCGATGGATAATTATGTAGTGCCCCGCTCCGTGAAAGCACTAGATAAATAGAGATGGCTCTGCAACAGAAGACGATTAATCTGGGTTAGTGGACAATGACTCATTTCATGATTCGCTTACGCCCAATAAGAATCTGAGTTTTTGAATGAATACTATTGCTAATAACAAGATGGTAATCGTTGAGTATGCTTATAAGAGAATCCACACGCTGCCATGCTAAAAACAAGAAAAGAGTTAACCTGTATGCTAAGAAAAAGATGTTGCCTGCTAAAGTTAGATATGTTTCCTTAAAATGAACTGTTGCCTTGATAAATCAAATGAGATGTTGCCATTCTAATGATAGATTTTGTCTTGATATGGCTCTTTGCCTTGTTTATAAGGAAAAGAGAGAACTGTTGGCTATGTGATCTGAAATGAAGAAAGACACGAAACGAATGTGTCATACCACTACCAAAATTTGTTGCTTTAGCGACGGCCAGATCCGTCGACCTTTCGTCGCTAATCCAGATTAGCGACGGATCACAGACGGATATTGTTCCAAAAAATCCGTCGGCAATCAGCTCATCGCTAATAAAGTCCGTCGCTAGGTAGTCGTCAATCGATGGAATATCGACTGTTTCCCGTCGTTATTATTCGTTGCATTAGCGACGACTTACCGACGGCCTTTCATCGAATTCAAGTATTAGGTATTGAATTGTAAAGACTCTTAGCGACGGTTGGTCCGTCGGTAAACCGTCGTAACTTTGTATCAGAGGGTATCGATCCGTCGCTATTCCGTCGTAAACCGTCGCTAACTAGGGACGGCTTAGCGACGGACTAGTGGCGGATAATCCGTCGACCTAGTTCTGGAAATGCTTGACATTGCCAGAACCATGGCGACGGATAGTCCGTTGGTAAACCGTCGTTACTTTGTATCAGAGGGTATCGATCCGTCGCTATTCCGTTTGTCACCCGTCGCTAACTAGGGACGGCTTAACGACGGACTAGTGGCAGATAATCCGTCGACCGGGTTCTGGAAATGCTTGACATTGCCAGAACCATGGCGACGGATAGTCCATCACTAATCCGTCGACCATGGCGACGACTTCCAGACGGAATGTCCGTCGCTACCTTTCTGAGTAACCTTTCAAACCACCAGAACCTTGCCGACGGATGTTCCGTCGACCATCCATCGCCACTACCAAAATATATCCATTTAGCGACGGCCACATCCGTCGCCCATCCGTCGGCAATCAGTATTAGCGACTGATCACTCACAGATCTTGGCCAAAATAATCCGTCGGCAATCAGCTCATCGCTAATAATAATCCGTCGCTACGTAGTCGAAGAGCGACGGAATAGCGACGGCTTTTCGTCTTCACAATACGATGCATTAGCGACGACTTTCCGACGGGCTTTCGTCCATTTCAAGTATTAAATACTTAACTGTGTAGACGCTAGCGACGGATATTCCGTCGGTAAACCGTCGTAACAGTGTATCAGAGGGTATCGTTCCGTCGCTAGTCTGTCGATCGCCGTCGCTAACAAAGGACGGATTAGCGACGGAATACTAACGAATTATCCGTCGACCATGTTCTGGGAATGCTTGACATTTCTAGAACCTGGGCGACGGATAAATCGTCGCTACTCCGCCGCTACGCCGTCGACAGAGCGACTGAATAGTGGCTGATTATCCGTCACCATGGTTCTGGAAATGTCAAGCATTTCCAGAACCTTATCCACGGATTGTCTATCGCTACGCCATCGAGAGAGCGACAGATTAGTGGCTGATTATCCGCCACCTTGGTGACGGATTTTCTGTCGCTATTCCGTCGAATTATATACCACCAGAACCATGCCGACGGATATTCCGTCGACAAGGCGGCGGATTTTCTGTCGCTATTCCGTCGAATTATATACCACCAGAACCATGCCGACGGATATTCCGTCGACAAGCCGTCGGTAATTGGAAACAATTTTAAAACTTAAGTTAGCGACGGATATTCCATCGACAAGTAGTCGGAAACTGAAAATATTCGTCGCTAACCGGTTACTAGTCCGTCGCTAACTGAGATTTTTTTGAAAAAAAATTGCACCACTTTCCCTGTTCACAAAAATATGCATAAACCAAACCAATATATAATGCACACCAATTATCCAACAATCACATAGACCAAATATATAATGCACACCAATTATCCAAGAATCACATAGACCAAATATGCACATACGAATTTAATGCACACCAATTATCCAAGAATCACATAGACCAAACCAAATTAATATAAAATAGACATCAATTATCCTGAAGGGTAACCTAATATCCGTCGTTATAATCCGATCATAGCACAAATAATCCAAAATTCCTACAAATATTCCAAAATTTCTTAATTATAATATTTTAAGGAGGAGGAGGAGTTCGATTGTCCGGTGGTGGTAATCCCTACTGCGACCGACGAATATACTCCTCTACTAGGTACGATGGCAAGTTGTCGTAGATACTGCTCGGAAATCGGCATAGCTGCTCTGGCAACATGAGATCCAGGAGTGCCTTCACAGTCGGAGGTGGTACCAGAGGGGCATCACGGTTGAAAGAAAGATGACCCACGGAAGAAGGACCGACACCAGCAGTCGATGGACCGGCACCAGTAGAAGACGGACCGACACCAGCAGCAGACGGACCGACAGCAGCAGACGGAGGCAGAAAGTACGTGACAAATTGCTCCTGTGTAACGCTCCAGTCCCAAAATACGTAGGACCACGTACGTGAACATGCCAGCTACACATATACGAAGAATACTCCAATATATAGAATCCTCATATATGTACATAAGCTGTAAATAAAATAATCACAGGCCAGAATAACATAATCTAATATCATCACAGCTCAACACAGAAGATAATAGAGTCCAAATAAATAAATAAGTATCAAAAGATAGTCGGGTGAACAAACTCACTCCAAACAACTATGAAAAATAGTCTCACAAGATCGGAGTCCAACCCCTGTAAATAGAAAGAAAAGAGATGTAAAATAACGTCTACAACTATCTCAGTTAAGAAATAGACTAGAAATCAGTAAAGACTGTCTCGTCATCAATGTATGATAGCTCCAACGCCGCTCCGTACTCCTGTAGAAAATCGTCTAAACCTGGAGAGATAACCAGGTCCTCAGGGGACATAGCAAGATACAAGAAAATACCATGCCATATAAACTGTGATAATATAATAAGAGAAAAAAAGTATGCATGCAATCGGGTTCCTGACCATTCTACCGTGAATATGCAGTTAAGATACAATCCTTCGACGCATGAGCCCAGGCTGTAAATAGGATCGGCATAGTTCCTATAGAGGGCACTAGAGGCCTACGTCCATAACGCTCTGGAAGCGTCAGAGGGCACCATGTGCAAGGGGCTACGTCCATAACGCTCTGGGAAACGTCAGAGGGCGCCTGGAGCCTGCGTCTCCGGAGGAGCACACAGGTAATCAGGGAAGTGCAAAGAAGCCCATACGTCAGGTATTGTTCTCCCCATCCAATGCCTAGTATCATCATCTCCATGATTGATATGAACCTCTTGTAACCGCCAAGTCTTCTAACATGCAATACTATTGGTAGTTACTCCTATCCGTCGCACGCTCCATACGTATCGGTTGCCAGCCGACTACACGGGTACGTATCCTACATGTGACTCACATCACGTGATACAACAAGGGTCAAGGCCGTATGAGATATACCAATACCTCAACATCAATGGGTGGTCACTAGACTAAGTCAATACAAGAGAAATAAATAAGGCGAGGTAAACGACCGATAGAGTCGCTTGCACCCAAGTGTGACTTGGACGCACAGTTTAAATATCAATAAACAAAATGCTGATAATAACAACTGAAAATAAAAAAATATAATAATCACAGAGTAAGGTGGCAAGGTATCTTGCCTGATGGTGCAAAGTGGTAAGCCCAAGAAATCACAATGTCAGCCAAGAAACGTCACAGTCTCCAAATAACTCCGGACGCTGAAAAAAATATAAAAAATGCACTCAGTGTAAAAGATATACCTAGAAAACGCCTGTTCAGAAGTCAAATTCTGGAACAGAGGCAAAATCGTAATTTTGGGTCAAAATGATGTCCGCCGTTGGACCCGCTTTGTACCGAAACGCGTGCCAAAGTCTATGGTCTCTAAAGTCGTCAAACTACATGTCTATAATTTCAGTTTAAGGAGAGGAACTCAATGGTATGTCCAGTTTTGGATTCCAATGAGCCGTGTACAAAATCGCCCGTTTGAGCGGGTCGTAGGCCCGCCAAAAAAGGGTTCCGATTCGACCTTCTCAGAATCGAACCAAACTTGGCACACAGGACCAGAATTTTGATCCGGACCTGTTGGCGTAAGTTTTGTCTTGAATCGACAACTGTACACGAAGTTATAGGCAAGTTTGTAAAATGCCGATACAGGGGTATCTCGACGGATACGCGTTGATTTCGTCGCGCACACGCGACGAAACTGAGTTTCGTCAGTTCCCACACGTCTGCAACGTCCATACTCGCCTTTCGATGCATATAGCATGCGACCACGTCGCCCGGTTTGTCGGGGCGCACGTCGTATCGGGGAAAATTCTCTAAAATTTACTATTTTGAAAATAGTTTTTCGCACAAGTTTAATACGGATTTAATTCTTGCACAGAAATCAAAATACAGATCTACAAGTTGCGTTTTAATCGGGGTTATGTTGTCTTCACATGTGTTCAATTAGTTTCTGAAAAATCTCGACATACAGATCGAAATCTGGCTTCTAAGTTGTGGTTTTGGACTAGGTTTAAACTTCTGTTTTCGACAGTTTTTGGGGCGACTTTGCCTCGATTTTTCGAGCAGTCCCTTGGGGTTCTCAGGATTATATTTGAAGGAGATTGGAGGGGTTCATATAGGCTACACACAGGAGTTTACATTTCGGGAAATCATCGAGCGAGCATAAAGAAAAGGGAATTGGAAGAAGGGTACCTCGCTGTTGACAAATCTGGACTTGTTCGGAAGTGTGGTCGGCCTGGGATCTCCGGCTGTGTTTGCGCGGTGGTGCGGTGCCGCCAATGGCTAGGTAGTTCGCTTGGGGTTCGAGATGGAGAGGAGATATGAAGGTGAAGAATTTTGGTGGGTTAGGGTTTCGGTGTTGACGAGCAGCGTACATATATACCGCCGCTACTCCTATTTGTATTCGTATAGAAAAACAATACGGTGTGGGGGGGGGGGGGGGGGGGCGCTCGGGTTGCATCCTATAGCAGCTGTGCTGCTAACTAAAGCTTTGCTTTAGGAGGGGTCGGCTGAGGTGGACCGGCCCCACGTGGGTTGGTCCCCTCCTCATTACTTTTTTTTTTTTTTTTAACAAACACTATACATATATATATATATATATATATATATATATATATATATATATATATATATATTTTAATATGTATATATATATATAAAATAAAAATATATATATATATATATATATATATATATATATATATATATATATAAATATATATATATATATATTTATATATATATATATATTTTATATATATATATATATATTAAAATATATATATATATATATATATATATATATATATATATATATATATATATATATATATATATATATATATATATATATTTTTTTTTTTACATGTATATATACATGTATACATGTATATATATATATATATATATATATATATATATATATATATATATATATATATATATATATATATATATATATATATATATATATATATTCACAAGAAAAATTTCTATAATTCGTAATTGCGTATCTAAAATATTTGTAACAAAGGTAGGCTATATTTAGTAGTATTAAAATATCAAGCACACAATCATGCCTATGATATATACATCTATAATTACGTACATATACCAATTTAATTCTAAATAATATAGAAGAAATAATTTTTAAGGCACTAAAATAATTAGAAAATATTGGGGGTTTACATCCTACCCAACTTAAAGAAAATTTCGTCCTCAAAATTAAACTAAGGTCGGGGGATCAATGCAATGCAAGGAATATAATAGTACTTAAAATGCAAGACATACCTTCACCTTCGAACAAATGCGGGTAGCGGTTTCGGATGTCGTCCTCGCGTTCCCAAGTAGACTCCCCTGGCGAGTGGTGCTTCCATGCCACACGAACCAATGGAATAGATTGATTCCGCAACACCTTCACTCGGCGATCGAGGATACCTACTGGTTGCTCTTCGTACGACAAACTTGGTCCAACTGTGATCTCGGAGTGATCAAGCACATGATTGCTATCCGCCACGTACCTCCTCAACTGAAATACATGGAATACGTCATGCACTCCCTCTAGCGATGGTGGCAAGGCCAATCTGTAAGCAACCTCTCCAACACGTTCCAAGACATCGAAGGGCCCGATGTACCTTGGACTCAACTTGCCACGTCCTCCGAATCGAATCGTGCCTCTAGTGGAGAATATCTTTAAGAACACATGGTCGCCCTCTTTGAACTCCAAAGGTCGACGACGATTATCTGTCCACTGCTTCTGACGATCCTGCGCTGCTCGCAGGTGGCCCTGAATTTTCTTCACTGTCTCCACTGTGCTCAAGACTAACTCGGGACCCAATAGCTGTCGCTCTCCTATGTCGCTCCAACAAACAGGAGACCGACACTTCCTACCATACAACGCCTCAAATGGAGCCATCTGAATGCTCGCTTGATAGCTATTATTTTAGAAAAACTCAACAAGATGGAGATGGTCCTCCCATGAACCACCAAAATCAAGCATGTACGCTCTCAACATATCGTCTAGCGTCTGAATGGTACGCTCCGACTGGCCGTCTGTCTGTGGATGGTATGCCGTGCTAAACTTCAATCGAGTGCCCAAACTCTCTTGCATGCTCCTCCAAAAGTGTGAGGTAATTCTCGAGTCATGGTCCGACACAATACTAACAGGCACACCATCCAATCTCACAATCTGCTCCATATACATCTCTGCCAATATCTCTGTCGACTGGCCCACTCTAAAAGGTAAGAAAAGGGCTGACTTCGTAAGTCTATCAACAATCACCCATACTGCGTCACGTCCCCTAGGACTCCAAGGAAAACCTGTGACGAAATCCATAGTGATGTGCTCCCACTTCCACTCGGGAATGGGTAGCGGCTGCAATAATCCGGCCGTCCTCTGGTGCTCCGCTTTCACTTGTTGATATAATAAGCACTTAGCAACGAAATGAGCTATCTCTCGCTTCATTCCGTGCCACCAATAATACTGTCGTAAGTCGCAGTACATTTTGGTTCCTCCGGGATGAATAGAGTAAGTCGAATTGTGAGCCTGTGCCATCAGCTCCTGCCGTAGCTCTCCATTGGGAACATAAATGCGATCACTACATCGCAATGTCCCATCGGGGTGGATCCTCAATCCTGTCTGCTCTCCTGCTTCAGTTCTCTCCCTGAGCCGTCAAAATCTAGCATCAGTAGGCAATGCTGCCTTGATGCGCTCTACCAATGATGATTGCACTTGGAGGTTGGCTAATACGCCATCTGCTCCCGGCAATACTACCTCAATACCAAGCTGCTCCAAGTCTCTAATCAACTCCTTATGCGTAGTCAAAAAGTGTGCCATGGGCTTACGGCTTAATGCGTCTGCCACGACATTAGCCTTGCCCGGATGATAATGAAGCTCGATCTCATAATCCTTCATCAACTCCAACCAACGTCGCTGTCGCATATTCAACTCTTTCTGTGTGAACACGTACTTGAGGCTCTTATGATCAGTGTAGATATCAACCTTCTCGCCGTACAAGTAGTGTCTCCATAGCTTCAAAGCAAAGATAACCGCTGCGAGCTCTAGATCGTGGGTCGAATAATTCTTCTTGTGCACTCTCAACTGTCGCAATGCATATGCTACTACATGACCGTGCTGCAACAATACACATCCTAATCCCTTCCCGGATGCGTCGCTGTAGATCACAAATCCACCCGGGCCCGATGGTAGTGTCAAGATCGGTGCTGTGGTTAATCGCTTCTTTAACTCGTCAAACGCGGCTTGACACTCGTCTGTCCATACAAACTCCTGATCCTTGTAAGTTAATCGAGTCATAGGCCCCGCTATTCGAGAGAAATCTTCTACGAACCGTCGGTAGTAACCCGCAAGTCCGAGAAAACTTCTCACCTCAGAAGCTGATGTGGGAGCGGGCCATGATTTGACTGTTGTGTTCTTCTCTGGGTCCACTGATATACCATCACCAGTAACAATATGACCAAGAAATGATACCTCATTGAGAAAGAAATCACACTTGCTAAGCTTCACGAAAAGTCGCTCATTCCTCAACGTTCCCAAAACTATCCTTAGATGCTGCTCATGCTCCTCTTGACTCTTGGAGTAAATCAAGATATCATCTATAAAGACTACTAAAAATTTGTCCAAGTACTAGTGAAAGATCTTGTTCATTAAATTCATGAAGACTGCGGGAGCATTGGTCAAACCGAAAGGCATGAACAAGAACTCGTAGTGTCCATACCTCGATCGAAAGGCCGTATTTGCAATGTCTTCCTTCCGAACCTTCAATTGGTGATAGCCTGATCGTAAGTCGATCTTGGAGAATACTTTTGCTCCACTTAGTTGATCGAATAGATCGTCTATACGCGGCAAGGGATACTTGTTCTTCACCGTCACTGCATTCAATGCTCTGTAGTCGATGCACATGCGCACTGTCCCGTCTTTCTTAGGCACAAAAAGAACGGGTCCCCATGGTGACGCACTGGCACGAATAAATCCCTTCTCTAATAAGTCATCAATCTGCGTCTTCATCTCTACCAACTCCTTGGGTGCCAGACGATATACTCGAGATAAAATAGGCTCGGCTCCGGGAATAAGCTCAATAGAAAACTCAATATCTCGGTCAGGTGGTAGTCCTGGCAATTCCTCGGAGAATACATCCTCGAACTCGATGATAATAGGGTGTTGAGGGGTGTCATACATCATCATATGAGTCCTTGATGTGGGTGTATCACAACTCTCTCTGTCTTCCTTGGTGAACTCAAACTCTGCCGCATTCGATGGTCTAAAGATAATAATGCTCCTATGGCAGTCTATGAGAGCGAAATGCTGGCTCAACCAGTCCATTCCAAAAACCACATCAAATATCGGCATAGGGAATACAAGAAGTCATACCATCATCTCTCTGCCACTTATCACTACAGGACAACGTCTACAAACACCACTAACAGGTACAACTCCTCCTCCAGTGAGGATTTTAACATTCTTAGCTAAAGGTGTGATGGAAATGCTGTGTCTAGTGGCAAAACTAGTGGCTATAAATGAATGTGTGGCTCCAGTATCAAATAATATAATAGCAGGAAAAGATGCAACTAAAACCATACCTGCTATAACTTCTGTCTCTGTCTCTATATCCTCAACAGCAAGTGAGAATACCTGCCCATAATTCTATCCTGGGCCCTGAGCTCTGGCCTTGTTGTACTGTACGCCTTGGGGAGGCAATGGTGGACGAGGTGCTCCTGCTACGGGCCGTGGTGCTGGAAGAGCTGGAGCTGTGGGCCTCAGGTTCTGCCGAGCTTATACTATCCCCTGTTGCTCCGGACAGTCCTTGAGCATGTGCTGATTGGATCCACATCTCAAGCATAATCTAAGGCGAGTCCTGCAGTTGTTCTGGAGATGTCCTTGTTTTCCGCAGTAATGGCAAACGGGCTTCTGATAAGGTGAGGGCCTCTGCTAGAACTGTCCTGTGGCCCTCCTAATAGATCCACTCTGGGTGGCTCGGGCTGGTATAACTGCTGGGGTATGTCGTCTCGATGTCTGCTGCTGCTCCTTGCGAAGAATCTCCTGAGCACGAGCTTCTTCCAGGATAGCTGAATGGGAGACTCGAGACTGGGTAGTCGTATAAGACTTGAGCTCTGGTGCAAGCCCCTGATAAAATCTTCTTGCCTTCTCTAACTCTGTCGGAATCAATCCTGTACCAAATCGACTCAGGCGATTGAACTCTGAGTCATACTCATCAACTGTCATATTCCCTTGCTTTAGATGGAGGAACTGGTCATAGAGACCATCTCGAACATGAATAGAGAAGAAACTCTCATAAAATGTATCATAGAACTGCTTCCAGGTGATCCCAGTGCCTAATCGTCTCTCTTCCGCCTTCCACCAGTGGTATGTATTGTCTTCTAACAGTAGGTCCACTGCTGTCATCCAATCTCGAGCTGGCAACTGGTATGCCTTTAGTAGCTTTTCTGTACTAATATTCTACTGTGACACCTCTAATGGCTTCTTCGTCCCTCTAAAGGCCTTGGGGTTCATATCTGTAAAATTCTTGATAGAGCCTTCATAAGGATGCAGAGTCGCACTACCAAAATAACCAGCTTTAGCGACGGCCGCATCCGTCGCTCGTCCGTCGGTAACATGAATTACCGACGGCTTAGCGACGGATATTTGATGAAAATAACCGTCGGGAAAAGCCTCGTCGCTATAATTTCTCCGTCGCTAAGCCGTCGGACATATGATTAACCGACGAACTAGCGACGGATTACCGACGACTGACTTTCAACCGCTTAGCGACGGATTAGCGACTTGTTCTCGTCGGTTCACATGCCATATAATATTAAAATATTCGTCGCGAAGCCGTCGTAAATAGGTCGGTAATAGCGTATCAGAAAGGTCCTGATACGCAAAATCAGTCGCTAGTCCGTCGCCATACCGTCGTTAACCGCGACGTTTTAGCGACGGCTTAGCGACGGCAAGGGCGTCGGCCTGGTTCTGGAAAGCTTCCATATTTCCAGAACCATGTCGACGGATAATTGGTCGCTAATCCGTCGCTAGTCCGTCGTCATCCTCGACAGATTAGCGACGGATTAGCGACGAACTATCCGTCGCTAAGTCTCTGGAAATCTACCATATTTCCAGAACCATGTCGACGGATTCGCCGTCGCAAGGCAGTCGATATTCCGTCGCTAATATTAATTGTGCCCAGTTAGCGACGGAAATGTCGTCGCTATTGTGTCGCTGTGTCGTCGCTACCTGCAAATTTATTTCAAACCTTTAGCGACGGATCAGCCGTCGCTAGGTAGCCGCTAGGTCGTCGCTAACTGCAAAATATTTATATCACCCAGTTAGCGACGGAAATCCCGTCGCTATACCGTCGGTAACTGCAAATATCCGTCGCTAGTTAGTCGCTAGTCCGTCGCTAAATGCAACATTAAGAAAAAAAAATTAGAGAAACATTCTATTTCACCAAATATCCAATATCCAATATCCAATATCCAATATCAAACAGAAATATCCAATATCCAAACATCCATGTACGATCAACAAATATCCAAATTCATAATATCCAATATCAAACAGAAATATCCAAACACAAATACACAAATTCATAATATCCAAACAAATTCATAATATCCAAACAGTACAAATATCCAAAAACAATACAAATATCATTGAGATGGGGGGGGTCGTCGATCGGCCCGGCGGATGTACTCTTCCACCATGTACGCCGGCACCTGGGACAACACATGCTCTGGAAGGTTGCGGAGCTGCTCTGCCGACATCATGTCCATGAGCCCAATGAGCGCAGTATCCGGTACCAGGCGGACCTCGGCATTACGGTCAAATGAATAACGTCCAGGGTCGGAAGGACCGGCAACCGCACTAGAAGGACCGGGAGCAGACGGATCTGGACCGGGAGCAGAAGAAGGACGCGGAAGGCGCTCCAGCACATCCGACATTAGACTCCGCATTTCCGACATATCGGAGGTGAGAGTCGCAAGCTGCTGCCTCATATCGTCCGACGGGGGCGCGGGAGGAGGCGGGGGCGGTGGATATCTCGGAGTCGCGCCCTGCAACGACGCCGCCATGGAACCTACGCCGTAGACGTGCCCTTTTTAAAGCCGCCGACAGACTCTACGAACACGTCGTCGTAGCGAGCCGCCATAGAAGAGGGCGTCTGGGTGGGCGTCGTTTCGCCGACAACCTCGGCAGGGGGCTCAATCTGACTAAGGGCCTCACGATATGCAGCCTATCCAATGAATGTGTTTATACTATAAGTTTTCCTAAGTTATAATCTAAATCCTATGTTTCCCTAAATTATAATTTGAATCCTACGTTCACCTAATTAAGTTAACAATAATTATATTTCTAATATAAATCTCAAAAACGTAATTACTTACATCAGTCTCCCGGGCCCTCGCGTCGACGAAGCTCCCGTCAGCCCGCCTCTTGTGTGTATGCAGGAATACATCGTAGGCGGTGACCGACTCCGGCTCTCTTCCCTCCTTTACCGCCTGTCGTGCCTGCATACGAAATATACGTCGAATTTAATTAACTACGTATATTAATAGTACCGAATTTAATAGTGAAATGAATTTGCGGTATCTCACCAAATCTGCACGCGTCGCTGCGTGGGGCTTTGAACCTCCTGTATGCAGAGCAGCGACCTGTCTGCTCGCCTTCGCTTTCTCTGATTTCTCCTTGTACTGAGCAGTATTCATCTTATCCAACATCTGCTCGTAGTACTCCTCCCGGAGCCACTTCTTCCTCGAATGCGCCGTACGAACGTCGTACACCGCATCCCGTATCTTCTTCCCGGCGGCGGCTTTGTAGGCCTTGCGAATCAACTCCTCGCGATGGGGGGGCCACCAGAACGTCGTCTGACATAGAAATTAAATTATCACGTAATTAAAAAATTAGTGGATTAAAGAATAATTAATAATTAACCAAAAGATATATATATACCTTCATCTCCTCGAGCCAGACGTACTGCATGTTATGAGGCACCTCAGAAAAATTGAGGTAAGGGCCATGGTAGTTTTCCCGGATAATTTGCCCGAGTATCCGGGCAGCATCAAACGGGAAAAACCTACAAAGAAGCAAAGACCGGATTATTAACTTGAATAAATGAAACAAATTTAATAAATTAACTTAAATTTACTTACGTATCACCCGCGGGCCATAGCTCGCGTCGGTTCTCGCCTATCGGCCTCTCTGGAGGCGTCGGAGGATCCGCGGCTCCGCGGATGTACTCACCGGTAGCAGGATGAAGCTGAATCCGGGGGTACTCCGGAGCCCACCCTGCAGTAACTGATGGTGTACCCGCTGGTGCATCCGGGGGCGGAACGGATCCGCTAGCGGATGGAGTCTCAGGCCTCGATGAAGATGAAGGATGGGTCGCAGAGATAGATCGACGGCGGGAAGAGTCTGTGGCCGGGCTCTCCAGGTCGGGATCGGAGGACTCTATATCCGGGGTATGTGGAAGGCGACCACGACCGCCCCCACCACGACCGCTACCATCACGTCCAAGGCCGCTACCATCACGTCCACGGCCACCGCTACCACCACGCCCACCACGGCCAGTACCCGCCACCACCAGCACCACCACGGCTACCACCAGCACGAGTGGTAGTGACCATGACCTGTAAATAGAACACATAAATATAATTAACAATATAGAAGTATAAATGAATATAAAACTGAACTAAAATATATATACCAGCAGGGCGGCGAGTGCCGTCAAGACAATGAGAACTAAGAGTGCCATCTGTAAAAAGAAAATCATACAATAAGTAGATGATCGAACGACAAAACCATAAACTGAAATAAGAATATCCATGACGGTTGCATATCTCGGCTATGTCTTGTCTTGCTTTTGGATTGTCCTTCGTCTTTCCTTTAATATCCATGACGGTATTGAAGACATTATCGAACACGTTCTTTTCGATATGCATGACATCAAGATTATGCCTTATAAGATTATCTTTCCAATAAGGCAAGTCCCAGAAGATACTCCGTTTGGTCCAGTTATGGCTTTGTCCGAACCCCTCGACACGATGGTTCGATGGATCTTCCATTGCGGTGGGCAATTCCTTTACAGCTTCCCAAATATCGTATCCCGAAAATCTGGGTGGAGGTTGAGAAAATTCTTGTTTTCCATATCTGAACGCGTCCTTATTCTTTCTCCAAGGATGGGTCGCGGGCAGAAATTGACGGTGACAGTCAAAGAAAGAAGTTTTTCCTCCATGCCTAAGGCGGAACGCCTTACTATTTTCCATGCATATCGGACAAGACATGTTGCCGTGCGTACTCCATCCCGACAGCATACCGTATGCTGGAAAATCATTGATTGTCCACATGAGTGAAGCTCTCATCTGAAAGTTCTGTTTCCTGGAAATATCATAAGTCGTGACGCCGATCTCCCACAGCTGTTTCAGCTCATCCACCAACGGCTGTAAATATATATCGATGTTCTTCGTCGGATTTTTAGGACCGGGTATGATAGCTGTCAGAAACATATAAGGAGTCTTCATACACATCCATGGTGGCAGATTGTAAGGGGTAAGAATGACCGGCCAGCATGAGTACTGAGATCCCGACTGTCCGAAAGGGGCGAAGCCATCAGCACATAGCGCCAGGCGTACATTTCTAGGCTCTGCAGCAAAGTCTGGATGACACAAATCAAAATGTTTCCACGCCTCTCCATCCGAAGGATGTGACAATTCTCCTTCGTCCTTTATGCGTTCTTCGCTGTGCCACGTCATGTGTTCTGCTGTATTTAGAGACATATACATCCTCTGCAAGCGCTTCGTGATCGACAAGTAATGCATATACTTGTAAGGACGTCGTTTCTAGTCGACTTTCCTTTTCCCTGTACTGGCTTGTAACGATCCGCATTACAGAAGCTGCAACTTTCTGATACGCAATTCTCTTTGTAGTACAACATGCACCCGTTGCGACAACAATCTATCTTCTCGTACCCCAGTCCCAGTTGTCGGACCATCATCTTTGACTTGTAGAAGTTTTTTGGTAGCTCTTTTGATTCCTTCGGTAACACCTCCTTGATTACTTCTGTGATCCGATTATAGCAAGCTTGTGGCAAGTTAAAATCAGACTTTATGTTCAACAACCGCATCGTCACTGACAGTGCGGAATGAGTCTCACAACCAGGATATAGAGAAGTATCTGCATCCTGAAACATGTCATAGAACTCCTTCGCCTCGGGATTAGGATCCTCCGGATCAAAATTAGGCCCTGCCGCATCATACACCATATCTCGTGCAAGGTTCTGCAGATCTCCATAATCAACAGAGCATCCGTGGTCTTCGATGACATCCGTTGCAGCATTATCATCAAAAGCATAAGTAGCAGCTTCCGCAGCCTGTCTTTCCGAATATAGTTCACCTTGCGATGACCACAGGCCGTAATTACGTACGAAACCCTTACGGGTCAAATGATCTCTTACAGTCACCACTTCTTCGTAACGTCTATTGTGACATTTAACACATGGACACTTAATTTTGTTACCGTCCATGTACTGAGCTTTGCTCATTGCATAATTAAGAAATACTTCCACGCCTGCCTGAAAATCGTCACTCACACCAATTCTACTCTCGTGTTGCCGTTTGTACATCCATGTACGATCAACAAAATAACGACTCATCCTCAATTTGGATGTGAAAATCTGTATCGTAAGACAAACTAAACATAAGAATAGGATCAATCTTCAAATCAGTCTAAAAGGGATGAATCAATATCAACTATTAAGGAAATGAAGTTAATTCTCAGTCCACATTTCACATACCATTCCTCATTCGAATCTCAGTCTAAAGAAAGGAAATCAATTCCCGATTTTGTAATGACAGTTTAACATTAACCAAGTTCGAATCAAATGCAAATCCGCCCTTCATTACCCCTTGACTGATACAAAGGAAGATTATACGAGGACTGAAATAAAGCTTACAAGGAACTGGACTATACTGTCAACTGATGTAAGGATATGAAATTCCTTCGGGACTGATATATTTGCAGGTAAGGGACTGAACCAATAGGGAGTATGGACTGATCATGAAGTTATAAATGAACTGAACATTAAGTTACAAATATACTGACACAATATAATATTTGATACATAAATAGTTAAGGGACTGGACATAAAGACTTGGGACTGAAATATGTATACTAAATTCCTTTCTCTGCACACACACCATGGTGATCACAACCTACACACACCAAGCACATACACATATACTTCCACACACACATCACTCTATATTCCCTTTTCACGTTCCTCTCTAATGTAGGTGCACACACCATATTAGGTGGATACACCTATACAAGTATCTGCGTGTTCCCCTCTACCTCAAGTGCAACCATTCACAGGGACCACTACCCCTATCAGTTGTTGTTTCTCTTTCATTCCCTCCCTCTATCCATGCTCTTTTGCTACTGCAGGTCCCCTGTCTGCTCTGCTGTGCAAAGGCAGGAAGGGCCTGCTACTAGTCGCTTACAGGACAATTCCTGCTCCACAGGGGCTAAGACCCCTTGTACCTGTGTGTATTGCACACTACACACAATATAGTCCAAAACAGTCCACCTATCAAACTCTAAAACAGTCCACAAGCTCCCCATCGAAGCAAAATCACATAATACTCATATATAACACTAAACACATATACCAAATGATAAGTTATGTGAATATATACTAGGAATAAGTGTCAAAACTGAAACCATCAATCTCCATTACCCACCCCCCCCCCCCCGACCCCCCTGCCCCCATTCCCCACCCCCCCCGACCCCTGCCCTCTCCACCCCCGCCCCCCGACCCCCCTGCCCCCATTCCCGACCCCCCCCCCGACCCCCCACCCCTCCGACCCCTGCCATCTCCACCCCCCCCCCCCGACCCCCCTGCCCTCTCCACCCCCCACCCCCCCGACCCTCCTGCCCCCATTCCCCACCCCCCCGACCCCCCTGACCCCCCCTGCCCCCCGACCCCCGACCCCCGACCCCCCCCTGCCCCCATTCCCGACCCCCGACCCCCCCGCCCCCCGACCCCCCTGCCCCCATTCCCGACCCCCCCCCGACCCCCCACCCCCCCGACCCCTGCCATCTCCACCCCCCCCCCCCCCCGACCCCCCTGCCCTCTCCACCCCCCCACCCCCCCGACCCTCCTGCCCCCATTCCCTACAACCCCCGACCCCCTGACCCCATTCACCACCCCCCCCACCCCGCCCTCTCCCACCCCCCGCGAACCCGACCCCCCCCCCCCACTTCCCCCCCCCACGGCCCCAAAACCAAAAATGTGAGAGAGAGAGAGAGAGAGAGAGAGAGAGAGAGAGAGATACCTGGTAGAGAGAGGGAGAGAGAGAGCCGCGAGAGAGAGAGAGCCGCGCGCGCGAGAGAGAGAGAGTTTTGGGGGGAATGAAAAATTCCCCCCCGTCGGTTCAATTTAAGTTAGGGCACAGAACTTAGCGACGGAATAGCGACGAAATAAATCCGTCGCTCATCCGTCGCCAAATAAAAGAAGTTTTTCGACGGATGTATCCGTCGCCCGTTAGTCGCTAAAGTTCCCGCCAATGTTTTAAAGATTTTGCCGCCAACATTTGCGACGAACAAGCGACGGAAAAACAATCCGTCGCTAACGTTCGTCGACTGAGCGACGAAAACCCGACGAATTTTTACATTTAAAACTGTAAAAAATTATGTTATGTTGTCTGCCGCTAATCCGTCGCTAAGACGTCGGAAACTGGTCGCTATTAGCGACGGAATCCATCCGTCGCTAAACATCCGTCGGTAAAGTGGGGTATTTTAGTAGTGTCGGTGCTGGTACTGGCACTGGAGGTGGTGGTAGAGGTTTAGCCAATGCTGCCATCATCGTCTATCTCATCAGCTCAGTCTGCTGCTACTGAGCCTGCATCATGGCGTACATAAACTGAGAAGTAGGGTTCCCATCAGTTTGTGGTGGAGGCATCTGAGGTCCCGACTGTGGGGAAAACTGCTGAGGGAATGGTGGTGGTGGTGGCAGAGGTACATTCCCTTTTGGTGGCATGGTAGTAGTCTGCTCAGCCTGCCTGCCTGAGGGTGCTGCGATCTCTGGGTACTCCATCGTCGGTGTCGTAGTAGGCTGCGACTGTCCTGGCTGGTATGGTGTCGCTGGAGTCATAGGAGGATTCTGTTCCTCCGGAGTAGCCTCTTCACCAGATATGAGGGCCAAGGCAGAAGTGCGTCTGCTTCTTAAATGCATACTGTTGGCACAAAGAAGATAAGTTGATATTAGGAAGATTAGATATGAAGTAAATCGAATAATCAAGGACGTTTCGAAAAGATTGGAAGTCAAGTGATAGTAGTATTTTTGGATGAGATATTCCTATTCCTATATACAGGCTTGTTGGGCACAGTCATGTAACCCAACAATATTAACGTGGACCTGCACGGGCCACCACAAAAATATGTAATGCCCCAGTCCCAAAATACGTAGGACCAAGTACGTGAACATGCCAGATGCACATATACGAAGAATACTCTAATATATAGAATCCTCATATATGTACATAAGCTGTAAATAAAATAATTATAGGCCAGAATAACATAATCTAATCTCATCACAGCTCAACATAGAAGATAATAGAGTCCAAATAAATAAATAAGTATCAAAAGATAGCCGGGTGAACATACTCACTCCAAACAGCTATAAAAAATAGTCTCACAAGATCGGAGTCCAACCCCCCCAAATAGAAAGAAAAGAGATGTAAAATAACGTCTACAACTGTCTCAGATAAAGAATAGACTAGAAATCAGTAAAGACTGTCGCGTCATCAATGTATGATAGCTCCAACGCCGCTCCGTACTCCAGTGGAAAATCGTCTAAACCTGGAGAGATAACCAGGTCCTCAGGGGACATAGCAAGATACAAGAAAACACCATGCCATATAAACTGTGATAATATAATAAGAGAAAAAAAGTATGCATGCAATCGGGTTCCTGACCATTCTACTGTGAATATGCAGTTGAGATACAATCCTTCGACGCATGAGCCATGGCTGTAAATATGATCGGCATAGTTTCCATAGAGGGCACCAGGGGCCTATTTCTATAACGCTCTGGAAGCGTCAGAGGGCACCATGTGCAAGGGGCTACGTCCATAACGCTCTGGGAAACGTCAGAGGGCGCCTGGAGCCTGCGTCTCCGGAGGAGCGCACAAGTAATCAGGGAAGTACAAAGAAGCCCATACGTAAGGTATTGTTCTCCCCACCCAATGTCTAGTATCATCATCTCCATGACTGATATGAACCTCTAGTAACCGCCAAGTCTTCCAACATGCAATACTATTGGCAGTTACTCCTATCCGTCGTACGCTCCATACGTATCGGTGGCCAGCCGACTACGCGGGTACGTGTCCTATATGTGACTTATATCACGTGATACAACAAGTGTTAAGGCTGTATGAGATATACCAATACCTCAACATCAATGGGAGGTCACTAGACTAAGTCAATGCAAGAGAAATAAATAAGGCGAGGTAAACGACCGATAGAGTCGCTTGCACCCAAGTGTGACTTGGACGCACAGTTTAAATATCAAGAAACAAAATACTGATAATAACAACTGAAAATAAGAAATATAATAATCACAGAGTAAGGTGGCAAGGTATCTTGCCTGATGTGCAAAGTGGCAAGCCCAAGAAATTACAATGTCATCCAAGAAACGTCACAGTCTCCAAACAACTCCGGACGCTGAAACAAACATAAAAAATGTACTCGATGTAAAAGATATACCTAGAAAATGCCTGTCCAAAAGTCAAATTCTGGAACATGGGCAAAATCATAATTTCGGGTCAAAACGATGTCCGCCGTTGGACCCACTTTGTACCGAAACGCGTGCCAAAGTCTATGGTCTCTAAAGTCGTCAAACTACATGTCTACAGTTTTAGTTTAAGGAGAGGAATTCAATAGTATGTCCAGTTTTGGATTCCGATGAGCCGCGAACAAAATCGCCCGTTTGAGTGGGTCGTAGGCCCGCCAAAAAGGGGTTCCGATTCGACCTTCTCAGAATCGAACCAAACTTGGCACACATGACCAGAATTTTGATCCGGACCTATTGGCGTAAGTTTTGTCTCGAATCGACAACTATACACAAAGTTATGGGCAAGTTTGTAAAACGCCGATACGGAGGTATCTCGACGGATACGCGTTGATTTCGTCGCGCACACGCGACAAAACTGAGTTCCGTCAGTTCCCACACGTCCGTAACATCCATACACGCCTTTCGATGCGTATAGCATGTGACCACGTCACCCGGTTTGTCGGGGCGCACGTCGTATCGGGGAAAATTCTCTAAAATTTACTATTTTGAAAACAGTTTTTTCGTACAAGTTTAACACGGATTTAATTCTTGCACAAAAATTAAAATACAGATCTACAAGTTGTATTTTAATCGGGGTTATGTTGTCTTCACATATGTTCAATTAGTTTCTGAAAAATCTCGACATACATATCGAAATCTGGCTTCTAAGTTGTGGTTTTGGACTAGGTTTAAACTTCTGTTTTCAACAGTTTTTGGGACGACTTTGCCTCGATTTTTCGAGCAGTCCCTTTGGGTTCTCTGGATTCTATTTGAAGGAGATTGGAGGGGTTCATATAGGCTACACACAGGAGTTTATGTTTCGAGAAATCATCGAGCGAGCATGAAGAAAAGGGAATTGGAAGAAGGGTACCTCGCTGTTGACAAATCTGGACTTGCTCGGAAGTGTGGTCGGCCGGGGCTCTCCGGCGGTGTTTGCGCGATGGTGCGGTGCCGCCAACGGCCAGGTAGTTCGCTTGGGGTTCGAGGTGGAGAGAAGATATGAAGGTGTAGAATTTTGGTGGGTTAGGGTTTCGGTTTTGACGAGAGCGTACATATATACCGCCGCTACTCCTATTTGTATTCGTATAGGAAAACAAAATGGTGGGGGGGGGGGGGGGGCTCGGGTTGCATCCTATAGCAGCTGTGCTGCTAACTAAAGCTTTGCTTTAGGGGGGGTCGGCTGAGGTGGACCGGCCCCACGTGGGTTGGTCCCCTCCTCATTACTTTTTTTTTTAACAAACACTATATATATATATATATATATATTTTTTTTTTTTTTAACAAACACTATATATATATATATATATATATATATATATATATATATATATATATATATATAATATACATATATATATATATATATATATATTTTATTTATATATATATATATATATATATATATATATATAATATAAAATATATATAAAATATATATATATATATATATATATATATATATATATATATATATATATATATATATATATATATAAATATATATTTTTATATATATATATATATATATATATATATATATATATATATATATATATATTTTTTTTTTTTTTTTTTATTTTATATATATATATATATATATATATATATATATATATATATATATATATATATATATATATATATATATATATAAAAAAAAAAAAAAAAAAAAAAAAAAAAATATATATATATATATATATATATATATATATATATATATATATATATATATATATATATACATGTATATATTCACAAGAAAAATTTCTATAATTCGTAATTGCGTATCTAAAATATTTTGTAACAAAGGTAGGCTATATTTAGTAGTATTAAAATATCAAGCACACAATCATGCCTATGATATATACATCTGTAATTACGTATATATACCAATTTAATTCTAAATAATATAGAAAAAAATAATTTTTAAGGCACTAAAACAATTAGAAAATATTGGAGGTTTACATCCCGCAAGGACGACACCGCCTCGTGCAGCTGCGTAAGCTGCGACCTAACGTCATCGTCTGCCGGGGCCGCGGGAGGAGGCGGTGTCGGTGGAAATCTCTGCGTCGCCATGTGCAACGGTACTAGGGAGCCGACTCTGTACAGGAGCCCTTTCTTAAAGCGGCCGACGGTATCTACGAACAAGTTGTTGCGAGCGGCTAAAGAGGAGGGTGTCCGGGCGGGCGTCGTTTTACCGACATCCTCGGTGTCAGTTAACTGAGCCCGACTAAGGGCCTCATGATACGCAGCCTATCAAATGAATGTGTTTATATTATAAGATTTACCTAAGTTGTAATCTAAATCCTATGTTTCACTAAGTTAAGTGTGAATCCTAAGTTTACCTAAGTTATAGTCCGAATACTTTTAATTCTAACGTAAATCTCATAAACATAAGTACTTACATCAGTCTCCTTGGCCCTCTCGTCGACGAAGCTTCCGTCCTTTCGTCTTTTGTGCGTATGCTGGAACACGTCGTGCATGGTGACCGATTCTGGTGCCCTTTCCTCCTTCACCGTCCGTTGGACCTGCATACGAAATTTCCATAGAACCTAATTAACTCCGTATATTAATAATACCTATTTCGATAGTAAAATAAATTTACGATATCTCACCAGATCTGCAAGCGTCGCTGCGTAGGGCCTTGATCCCCCGTATGAAGCCCCACGGCCTGTCGGTTCGCCTTCGACTTATCCGATTTCTCCTTGTATACAGGAGTATCCATCATACCTAACAGGTCCTCATAATACTCCCGACGGATCCAATTCGGCCTCGTATGCCCCATTTTTAGGTCATGAATCATATCCCGTATCTTCTTCGAGGCAGCGCTTCTGTAGGTCCTGCGGATCACGTCCTCGTGATAGGGGGCCACCAGTACGTCGTCTAACATAGAAATTCAATTATCACGTAATTTAAAAAATGGTTGATTAAAGAGTAACTAATAATTAACCAGAAGATATAGATATATACCCTCAACTCGTCGAGCCAGGCGTACTTCAAGTTTGGGGGCACCGACGAAAAGTTGAGGTAGGGACCATGGAAGTTAGCCCTGATAATTTCTCCAAGAGCCCTGGCAACATTAAACAAAAAAAAACTACAAAGAAGAAACGACTGGATTATTAACTTGAATAAATAAAAAAAATTTAATAAATTATCTTAAATTTACTTACGAGGTCCCCGTGGGCCATAGCTCTCGTCGGAACTCGCCTCTCGGCCTCTCTGGTGCCGTCGAAGGATCCGCGGGTCCGCGCATGTACTCTCCAGTAACCGGATGGAACCGAGTATGGGTGTACTTTGGGGTCCACTATACAGTAACTGGAGGATCCACTGGTGGATCCGCTGCTGGGGGGTCCGATAGCGGAACGGATCCGCTAGCAGATCCGGACTCATGCCTCGATGAAGTGGTCGATCGACGACGGGATGCGTCTGTGCCTGGGGTACTCTCCGGGTCGGGGTCGCTGGATGGGGTCACATCCCAAGACGATTAAATGTGACCACGACTACCAGCACCACTACCACCACGACCACGACCACCACCACCACCACCACCACCACCACCACCACGACCACGACCACGACCACCACCACGACCACGACCACGGCCAGCCATCATGACCTGTAAATAGAACACATAAATATAATTAACAATATAAAAGTATAAATGAATATAAAATTCTAAACTAAAATATACATACTACCAGTAGGGAGACGAGTGCCATCGCGACGAAAAAGACTAGGAGTGCCATTTGCAATAAGTAAATAATCGAATGAAAAAAAACATGAATTCACGTAATTACTTTTATGAGGTCAAACTTAATTCACGTAATTGGAAGTATTTTTAATATACAATAATATTTAACCTAATCATCGTCTTCGTTTTTATCCTCGGCCTCGTCTTCATCATCATTCTCCGCCTCATCCTCATCCTTATCTTCATCGTCGATTTCATCTGTATCCTCATCCCCATCAAATTCGTCTTCTTCTTCTTCTTCGTCTTCTTCTTCTTCTTCTTCTGCCTCAATATTTGGGACACGACGTCTCTTTCTTCCCTGGTTGACAGCTAAGTCTTGTGTATCAACCTCTTTCTCTCCTCTATTTTCTTCAACAATATCTTCAACATCCATTGTATCCGAGTGTTGTCCCAAATATTAGAACTTTTCGATCTGGTCATCTTGGTATGCTGGGTCTCCAACATTGAATGTATTTCTAGATTTAATCTTGCATGGTACCCACCAGTCAAATCGATCTCTACAACGCCTTGGGTAGCTTGTATAGTAGACTTGAACAGCCTGATTTGCTATCGCAAATGTATCGGACCCTCTATACCTCCTGCGATAATTTCTATCGACAAATCCAAATTGTTATCGATTCTCCAACCGATATTTGGTGTCGTATCGAACCACTCACATTTGAACATCACAATATGCATATCATATGGGCCAGTATATTGTAAATCTACAATATCCCGAAGCACTCCATAATAGTCAAAGTCCGGCTCGTCGTCATAGATGGTGCCTCTTATGCAAACACCGAAATCCTTGGTACTGATGCCGTCATTGATAAATTCGACATTTATAGCATTATGAGTTGACTTAAACCTGAAGCCATTAACGACATAGCCTGGCCAAGTCTTTATTTGCTTCTTCGGTCCCAATGCCAGATAACGAACACTCTCATGAGTGAGTGTTGTTTCAGGCAATAAAACCTGTAAACAAATATTTATAATTTAAATGTTTTAGATTATATATTTATAATCTCAATTATAATCTCAGTTACTTACGTATTTGTGAAACCATGACGAAAATGTACAATCAACCTCTCTTTGAAGTCCCTCATCGGTAATATTGGGTGTCCTTATTTTGACTTCATCTCTAAATACACTATTAGAGAAAATAAGAATATATAAGTGTAGTCACTTACTTCATCAAATTAGAGATTATAACGAGTGCAAGTGTACAACTTACTTCTCCAAATCTCTCACTTCTTGTATGTCACAGTTTAACAAGACATATCGGTGAGCGGCATCATACTCGTCGTCTGTCAACCACCGTCTTTTACTAGCCCCAGTAGGCTTGCTCCTTACATTGAATATACCTCCATCCTCAACGTCCTCGTCATTCCTTTGGGGTCTATTTCGATTTGTCTTAACATGAGTATCGTAATAAATGGAGCAGAAGTTTGACACCTCTTCGATAAGATAGGCTTCGCATATCGAAGCCTCTATATGAGCCTTGTTGCCAACTTTCTTCTTTAGATGGTGCAGGTATCTAGAGAGTCAAATTATCTTGAGAATTAAGAATGAATTTTAAAATCCACTGAAATTCAACTTAAATTATATCGATTTTTATGTACCTTTCAAATGGGTACATCCATCGATAATGAACAGATGTACCGACACGGGCTCCATATGCTAGATGAATCGGTAGATGCTCCATGCTGTCGAAGAAGCCAGGAGGAAATATTTTCTTCAACTTGCAAATTGTTAAAATAATCTTCTTCTCAAGTTCAACCATGTGTTGCACAGTCAACTTAGTTGAACAAATATCCCTAAAGAATATAGATAGTTCGGCCAACGAAACCCATACAGCAGAAGGCAACAACTCTTTCAAAGCAATGGGCAGTAATCTTTCTATAAACACGTGGCGGTCATGACTCTTCATTCCCGTTAACTTGCGTTCATTGAGATCAACACATCTAGACAAATTCGACACATAGCCGTCGGGAAATCTTAAAGTAGATACCCATTTACAGATTATTAATCTATCTTCCTTGCTCAATGTGTATTGTGCTATCGGCTTAATTGTCCAGCAGCTCCCCTTTGTATCAAGTTCAGATAAGGACACTTGCATATTCGGCAATGTCTTGTCTTGCTTTTGGATTGTCCTTCGTCTTTCCTTTAATATCCATGACGGTATTGAAGACATTATTGAACACATTCTTTTTGATATGCATAACATCAAGATTATGTCTTATAAGATTATCTTTCCAATAAGGCAAGTCCCAGAAGATACTTCGTTTGGTCCAGTTATGGCTTTGTACGAACCTATCGACACGATTGTTCGATGGATCTTCCATTATAGTGGGAAAGTCCTTTACATCTTCCCAAATATCGTATCCCGACAATCTGGCAGGCGTATGAGAAAATTCTTGTTTTCCAGCTCTGAACGCGTCCTTGTTCTTTCTCCAAGGATGACTCGCGGGCAGAAATTGACGATGACAATCAAAGAAAGAAAATTTTTCTCCATGCTTAAGGCAGAACGCCTTACTATTTCCCATGCATATCGGACAAGACATGGTGCCGTGAGTACTCCATCCCGACAGCATACCGTATGCAGAAAAATCATTGAGTGTCCATATCAGTGAAGCTCTCATCTAAAAGTTCTGTTTCCCAGAAATATCATAGGTCGCGACGCCGATCTCCCACAGTTGTTTCAGCTCATCGACCAACAGCTGTAAATATATATCGATATTCTTCGTCGGATTTTTGGGACCCGATATGATAGCTGTCAGGAATATATAAGGAGTCTTCATACACATCCATGGTGGCAGATTATAAGGGGTCAGAATGACCGGCCAGCAGGAATATTGAGATCCCGACTGCCCGAAAAGGGCGAAGCCATCAGAACATAGCCCCAGACGTACATTTTTAGGCTCTGCAGCAAAATCTGGATGACGCAAATCAAAATATTTCCACGCCTCTCCATCCGAAGGATGTGACAATTCTCCATCATCCTTTGTGCGTTCTTCGTTGTGCCACGTCATGTGTTCTACTGTATTCTGAGACATATACATCCTCTGCAAGCGCTTCGTGATCGACAAGTAATGCATATACTTGTAAGGACGTCGTTTTCTAGTTGACTTTCCTTTTCTCCTGACTGGCTTTTAACGATCCGCATTACAAAAGCTGCAACTTTCTATATTCTTATTCTCCTTGTAGTACAACATGCAGCCGTTACGACAACAATCTATCTTATCGTACCCCAGTCCCAGTTGTCGGACCATCATCTTCGACTTGTAGAAGTTTTTTGGAAGCTCTTTTGATTCCTTCGGTAACACCTCCTTGATTAGTTGTATAATCCGATCATAGCAAGTTTGTGGCAAGTTAAAATCGAACTTTATGTTCAACAACCGCATCGTCACTGACAGTACGGAATGTGGCTCACAACCAGGATATAAAGAAGTTTCAGCATCCTGAAACATATCATAGAACTCCTTCGCCTCGGGATTAGGATCCTCCGGATCAAAATTAGGCCCTGTCGTGTCGTACACCATATCTCGTGCAAGGTTCTGCAAGTCTCCATAATCAACAGAGCATTCGTCGTCTTCGACGACAAAATCCATTGTAGCATTATCATCAAAAGCATAAGTAGCAGCATTCGCAACCTGTCTTTCCGCATATTGTTCACCTTGTGATGACCACAGGCCGTAATTACGTATGAAACCCTTACGGGTCAAATGATCTCTTACACTCACCACTTCTTCGTAATGTCTATTACGACAATTACGACATAGACACTTGATTTTGTTACCGTCCATATACTGAGCTTTGCTCATGGCATACTTAAGAAACACTTCTACGCCTGCCTGAAAATCGTCACTCACACCTATTCTGCTCTCGTTTTGTTGTTTGTACATCCATGTACAATCAACAAAATAACGATCCATCACAGATTGGATGTGAAAATCTGTATCGTAAGACAAACTAAACAGAATTAGTATATAATCATGTAACTGGTGGATCCGCTAGTATATAGGCCGGATGTACTTAGTATCGACCGCATCAGACTAGTATCGGTCTATAGGTTTGGTATAGGCCGTATCAAATTGGTATTGACCTTAGCGAATTGGTATCGTCCTATCCGATATGTATCGGTCGTATAGCTAGGATTCGTACCGGCCTTATCGATCCGGTACGAATCCTAGCTATACGGCCGATACATATCGGATAGGACGATACCAATTCGCTAAGGTCAATATCATCCGATACAACCTATACAAAACCGATATACCGATACTAATATGCTATGATCGATACTAAGTACATACGTATACCGATACCGATACCGATAGTTCGATACCGATACCGATAATCCGATACCGATAGTGCGATACCGATACTGATAGTGCGATACCGATAGTTCGATACCGATACCGATAGTCCAATACTACCGATATCGCCGATACCAATACTCATAGGAAAAGTCCGATACCGATACTTTGAACCATGATATATATATATATATATATATATATATATATATATATATATATATATATATATATATATATATATATATATATATATATATATATATATATAAAGCAATAGACTTTCTCATCCTATTTCTTAAACTAGGGTTTGTCATATTGCATTTTCTTTAAAGTATCGGCCGATACCGATCCGATACGGCCGATACGGTCGATACCGATATGGTTTGGCATGTTCCGATCCGATACCGACCGATACCAAATATTGACCGATGCCGACATTTGGGGTCTTTGTTAGTTAGATATGACATATGTTAGAGTTATTTAGAAAATATATGTTGGTATCCTACTACTAGTTAGTATATTGGGATAAGGATACTAGAAGTATAAGATAGTCGGTTAGATGGTTAGTAATAAGTTAGTGTCTAGAATGAGGTTAGTAGATATAAGTTAGATAGCTTATATGTTAGATGGTAGTGTATTAGAGTGTGTGTTTTGATATGATAGCTTAGAGTTTAGATAGATATATATTGGATATGTATAGTATCTTAGTTTTAGAGATTAAGTTAGATATTCATATATTAAAGTTAAGGTACTTGGTAACTTGAGATACCAAGTAGTATATTAGAATATGTTGGTTAGTTAGAGATGTGAGTTAGCTAGTAGATGTTAGTATTAGTGTATAGATAGATGTTAGAATTTATATTGATAGTTAGATAGATGGTTAGCAGTTAGATATTAGAGTAGTAGGTTTGTATCTTAGGATTCTAATGTTGGTAGCTTAGGATATTGGTTTTACCATCACCATTATTTGTTTCCCAATACCAAAAAATCTGATACTCCGATCCGAATCTGCCGATACTACCGATATCGTCGATATCCTATTTTTTAAACTAGGGTTTATCATATCGCCGATACTACTCATTGTATTTGTACCCGGCGCTGCCCCGCGCGCGCCACCCCCGCCGCCCCCCGCTGCCCCGGAGCGCGCTGCCCCCCGCAGTCCCGCGGGCGCCAGCACCCCTCCCACCCCCGCCGCACCTCCCATCCCTCGTCGCCCCCCAGCCCTGCGCTACCCCACGCACGCCACCCACGCTGCCCTCCGCTGCCTCGGAGTGCGCTGCCCTCCCGCCGCCCGCTGCAGCCCCGCGCGCGCCCGTCACAGCCCCCCGCTGCCCCCGCGTGCGCCACCCCCGCAGTCTCAGCCGCCCCGCAGCCCACGACACCCTCGGCAGCCCACGACACCCACGACCACCGAGAGAGAGAGAGAGAGAGAGGTTACCTTTGGGAGAGAGAGAGAATAGGTCGCCGATCACCGTCGTGGGAGAGAGAGAGAGAGGAGAGTGAGGTCGCCGACCGCCGCGGGAGAGAGAGAGAGAGGAGAGAGAATAAAATTTGGGGAGAATAAAAAGTTCCTTCCGTCGTTTCAATTTAAGTCTGGGCCCTTTATTTAGCGACGGACTAGCGACGGATAAAACCCATCACTAGGCCGCCACTCTTTTTGGTACTTGTCGACGGAACATCCGTCGCTACGTAGTCGAAGAATTGTCCTGCCATTTCTCTCAACAATTCCTACCAAATAATCGACTACATGGCGACGGCTACTTATCCGTCGTTATATCTCCGATGCCCTAGCGACGGATAAGCGACCTTTTCTTCCCCTTAAAATAAAATAAAAATTGTATCGGCTTGTCGTCGGTACGCCGTCGGTTATTTGCCGCAAATCCGTCGCTAACGCCGACGAAAAATTTCCGTCGCTAATGTTCCGTCGCTAATTTACTGTATTTTGGTAGTGCGCTAACTGGAAAATATTTGTAATTCTCTAGTTAGCGACGGATGTTCCGTCGACCAATCGTCGCTAACTGGAAAATATTTGGAATTCTCTAGTTAGCGATGGATATTCCGTCAAAATTTAGTCGGTAACTGAAGTTATCCGTCGCTAACCCGTCATTAGTCCGTCGCTAACTGAGATATTTAAAAAAATTGCAGAGCTTTCCCTGTTCACACAACATTCGAACATCGGACCAATATATAATCACAATATACAATCAGATAGACCAATATATAATCCAATATAAATCACACACGAATATAATGCACACCAATTATCCAAAAAATAGATAGACCAATATAAAATAATAATCACCCAAACCAATAAAAGTAGACACCAATTATCCAGAAATCATGAACTAATATCCGTCGTTATAATATCCAAAATTCCCACAAATATTCAAAGTTTAAAAACTATTCTAATACAATACTTCATGGAGGAGGAGGAGTTCGATTGTCCAGTGGTGGTACTCCAACCTGCGACCGACGATAATACTGCTCCACTATGTACGGTGATAATCCATTGAAGACACTATCTGGAAGTCGGCATAGCTGCTCTGGCGTCATGAGGTCAAGGAGTGCCGTCACAGTCGGAGGCGGTACTAGAGGGGCAGCAAGGTTGAAAGAAACATGACCGACGGAAGAAGGACCGACACCAGTAGCAGACGGACCGGCACCAGCAACAGACGGACCGGCACCAGCAGACAGAGATGAAAAGTACGTGGCAATTTTCTCCCGTAAGGACGACACCGTCTCGTGCAGCTGCACAAGCTGCGACCTCACATCATCGTCTGCCGGGGCCGCGAAAGGAGGCGGTGTTGGTGAAAATCTCTGAGTCGCCATGTGAACGGCCCTAGGGAGCCGACTCCGTATATATGCCCTTTCTTAAAGCCGTCGACGGTATCTACGAACAAGTCGTTGCGAGCGGCCAAAGAAGAGGACGTCCGGGCGGGCATCGTTTCATCGACATCCTCGGTAGCAGTTAACTGAGCCCGACTAAGGGCCTCACGATACGCAGCCTATCAAATGAATGTGTTCATACTATAAGATTTACCTAAGTTGTAATCTAAATCCTATGTTACACTAAGTTAAGTGTGAATTCTAAGTTTACCTAAGTTATAGTCCGAATACTTTTAATTCTAATGTAAATCTCATAAACATAAGTACTTACATCAGTCTCATTCGCCCTCTCATCGACGACGCTCCTGTCCTTCTGCCTCTTATGCGTATGCTGGAACACATCGTGCTTGGTGACCGATTCTAGCGCCCTTCTTTCATCGTCCATTTGGTCTGCATACAAAATTTTCATAGAATTTAATTAACTCCGTATATAAATAATACCTAATTCGATAGTGAAATGAATTTGCGGTATCTCACCAGATCTACAAGCGCCGCTACGTGGGGCCTTGATCCCCCCGTATGAAGCCCCGCGACCCGTCTGTTCGCCTTCGCCTTCTCCAATTTCTCCTTGTATGCAGGAGTATCCATCATATCTAAGATCT
Source organism: Iris pallida (assembly GCA_029216955.1). Lineage (NCBI taxonomy): Eukaryota > Viridiplantae > Streptophyta > Magnoliopsida > Asparagales > Iridaceae > Iris > Iris pallida. The sequence goes on along the minus strand of JANAVB010026199.1, from coordinate 4,255,383 downwards.
CCTCATAATAGTCCTGCCGGATCCAATTCGGCCTCGTCTGCAGGTCCTGTGGATCGCGTCCTCGCGATGGGGGGGCCACCAGAACATCGTCTAATATACAAATTCAATTATCATGTAATTTAAAAAAATGGTTGATTAAATAGTAACTAATAATTAACCAGAAGATATAGATGTACACCTTCAACTCGTCGAACCAGACGTACTTTAAGTTTGGGGGCACCGACAAAAAGTTGAGATAGGGACCATGGAAGTTAGTTCTGATAATTTCTCCAAGCGCCCTGGCAACATTAAACGAAAAAAATCTACAAAGAAGCAACGACTGGATTATTAACTTGAATAAATGAATTTTTTTAATAAATTATCTTAAATTTATTTACGAGGTCCCCGCGGGCCATAGCTCTCGTCGGAACTCACCTCTCGGCCTTTCTGGTGCCGTCGGAGGATCCGCGGGTCCGTGTATGTACTCCCCAGTAACCAGATGGAACCTAGTTTGGGGGTACTCTGGAGCCTACTGTGCAGTAACTGGTGGATCCATTGGTGGGTCCGCTAGCGGAACGGATCCGCTAGCGGATGGAGACTCATTCCTCGATGAAGTTATCGATCGACGGCGGGATGCGTCTGTGCCCGGGGTACTCTTCGGGTCGGGTTCGCTGGATGGGGTCACATCCTGGGAAGATTGAATACGACCATGACCACCAGCACTACCACGACCACGACCACGACCACGACCACGACCACCACCACCAGCACGACCACCACCAGCAGCAGGACCATGGCCAACCATCATGACCTGTAAATAGAACACATAAACATAATTAACAATATAGAAGTATAAATGAATATAAAATTCTAAACTAAAATATGCATACCACCAGCAGGGAGACGAGTGCCGCCGCGACGAAAAAGACTAGGAGTTCCATCTGAAAAAAAAATCATACAATAAGTAAATGATCGAACGAAAAAACATGAATTCACATAATTGCTTTTATGAGGTCAAACTTAATTCACGTAATTGGAAGTATTTTTAATATACAACAATATTTAACCTAATCATCGTCATCGTCTTCGTTCTCATCCTCGGCCTCATTTTCATCATTATCCTCATCCTCATCCTCATCCTTATCCTCATCGTCGATTTCATCTGTATCCTCATCCTCATCAAATTCTTCTTCTTTTTCTTCTGCCTCAATATTTGGGACAAGACGCCTCTTTCTCTCCTGGTTGACAGCTAAGTCTTGTGTATCAACCTCTTCCTCCCCTCTATTTTCCTCAACAATATCTTCAACATCCATTGTATCCGACTATTGTCCCAAGTCTCCGACGCCTTAGCGACGGACTGGCGACCTTTTCTCACCCTTAAAATAAAAATAAAAAATTATTGGTTTATCGTAGGTACTCCGTCGGTGATTTGTCGCAAAACCGTCGCTAATTACGACAGAAAAATCTATCGCTAAACAGCCGTTGCTAATTGACTGTATTTTGGTAGTGTACATCTGCTAAGACACGAAATGAATGTGTCGTATATCTGCTAAGGCATAAAATGAACGTGTCGTATATCTGGAAGATCTGATCAAAGTCTGTTTTATCTGATAGAAATGCTAGAGCATATGTATTGGTCTCGGACAATTTCTGCACAAGTATCATCTCTCGGGTGGATTCTTGGGGCACCTCGAACCACTTGACCTAGGAGAGATTAGGGAACCCTGAGGTAAATGAGACCTCGCGATCAAGGGGTTGTTGAGTCCTTAGCGACGAGCTGAACCAAAGAGTCACAGTGGCTAATCATGAGAATACCCATGGACCATCATATAGATAAGTATTGATTGGTGCAGAGCTGAACTGGAGAGTCACAGCTGCCAATCGAGTCTGCATGTGTCAAGGACATTTTGCTATGAGCTAACAAAATAGAGACGAACAGGAGAAATGTTGTTTATATTATGTTTATGCTAATCCTTGTCTTGTGTAAGGATGGACCGTCGGCTATGGTAAGAATCACTGAAAAAGTGATACATATGTTGCTTAAGTTTTTGAATATGAATATGCTTATAAAGAATAGTCTGTGCCAATGAATTTCTAATGTCCTATGACACTTGGAATGTGATTTGTATCAAAGAACAATCTGTTGCAAGGAATTTATTATGTTTGATGAGAAGAAAACATCTGATAATCGTGCTTGTAATCTGACCCTGAGAATGTCTTGAATAAAACAAAAGAATGCCAGTGCTTTTGTCCTTGAGAAATGATTACGATTCATGAAATACGCTGCTCACATCATATGATATAAATAGTCATCGTGCTTGAAATGAATAGACCCCTTGTATGCTTGAAATAAAAGAAATGATATGTTGGCTTTTCAAAGTATTTTCAAAAGATGTAAACTGAATTTGTGCTGCATGAAATGAACATAGATAAAAGTAGCAAGATCACATCATAAGAATGCTTTCTCACTAAATGACTTAATGATCGTTTCAGACAAATGTAGCCTTTGTTCACAATCACCAGTAGATTGATATACTGACCCATCATCAGTCTGTACGCATGTGCAAGATGCATCGAGAATGATAGTCCGAAGCGATAGCCCGAGCCCCATCCTTAGGAGCCAGAAATCAGAAGAGATGCCAAGAGACAGACATCTGTTGCAAAGAGTTACTTTTGTATATAAAGGGATGTAATGTATGGAACGAAATCATTGTAATCTGTAATATTTCTGAGAGAAAGTAAGCTTTGTATCAGAGAGAATTGAGAGCTTGTAATCTGTTCAAATAAAATCAATAAAGAGATTTGTTTATGCTACATTGTGTTCAATTGTATTCTGCAATATGTCCGTTGCTACTCCAAATATCTGCATCTTATTCCGCTGCGTATTGTCTATCTTGTCTATTTTATCATTGTAAAGGTCTTGGCCTTGTGCAAGTGCAACTTAGGCTTGTATGGCATCACGCCTAAGCGAGGACGAACGGTCCCACAGAGTATGAAGCGAGGACGAAAGAACTTTACGGGATCGGGGCATGACACTTGAACAACGGTAAACTAGACTAAACAACTCGCTTGGTCGTGATGTCGTGTAAGCCTAAGTTGCATTTGTACAAGGCCAGAACTTGCACAACGACAAACTAGAATAAACAAAAACGACGCAACAAAACTTTAAATAAGAAAACTGAACACTCCAGAGAAGAAATAAAATAACTTTTTTTTATTGATAAGTTAAAACAAGATTACAAAGTATTTTTTCTTGTGACTTAAAATGTCATAATTGGCTTACAATCTTTGTCTCGCCCTAGTCCCAAAATATGCAGGATCGAGCCACGTGACATTGGCCAGCTACGTATTCAACCAGACTCTAGTCGGACTAGAATACGTATAAGATGTTCAAAATGGTGTAACTATCTCTACATCAACTCTATTTCTCAATCCAAGTAACAGAAACATAAAAAAAAGAAATATGAATACTGGTTTGCAGCCCAATAATCATACTTGCCGAAATAGACTCGAAAAGAAATAATATGTGTCTACAAATAACAATAAATAAAATATAATACAAATACTGAATGAAAGAGTCTTACAGAAATAGTCCTGCTGATACAATGCTGAATGAAAGGAAATACAAGAAGATAACTAGATAATGAAGTCAGATCAAGAAAGTGCTCTACCACTGGTCGAGTTACTCTACTGGGTAACCTCGTCCTCTACAACCAGTCCCACTCCTGTGTCACTCCCGGATCCATAGACCTCTGGGTAATCCTTGTCTAAATCTTGAGAGAAAACCAGGTCTTTAGCGGAATGCAACAAGGTACATAATATACAGGCCAAGTGTATGACAGTAATGAAAGAGAATAAAGTGTATTAAGACTGAAGAAAATGGGTGAATCTAACATAACCAACTAGTATGAAATGAAATTTAAGAACATCACTCGAACACATGGGCTGTCACGGTGTATTCTGGAGATCTGGTACAGAACTCCGGTAACAAATGATGACTCCGCAGTTCCGGTAAGGAACTGTGGTAACATGAATCTCCGAAGCTCTAGGAAAGCGACGGTAGCAATATGGGAAAGTATTCCAAGCGCACGGTGTAAGTTCTCCCCACCCAAGTGACTATATGACTCGTATCCACAAGATGCTCGACCAGACCTCTAGCTAGGACATCGAGTCATAATAGAAAAGAAATAGTACAAGTAATCAATGTCATCATCCAAGAATCAGACTCGGATTTTCATAAAATCAAGATGTAGTCAAATACGAGAATCCATCAATAATGTAGTATCACATGAACATGTCCTACGGTCAGAGTGTACCACGCAACTAGTTGTCGCGGTAACGCGAAATATGAATATCTAGTATCGATACCCGATGACACTAATGTTCATCAGCACCCGAATGTGATTTGGACGCAAAATACCGAACGCGGTCCTGGGTGTTGCAATAATATAATCACACAGGTATATAAATGCTAATAATTTAAACTGAATTACAAGATTAGCAAGGTATACTTTCCTGATTCCAGTCGCTGAAGAGGAAGAGCTGGTCCAATGTCCAAGTCCGATGAGTCAATAGGACCTAAAGAAAATATTATTTTACAACTAATTATTTATTTATTTTGAACTAATAGTTTTATTTGCATAAAAAAGAGCGGCTAATTAATATTATATCTATATCTATTTAATATATAATTAGGAATTAGGTATAGGGGATGTACAGGCCTACCTATAATTTCTTTTATTCTACAGCCACTTAATATCTCCTACTAGTTATTGTCATGCAATAGTGAAGAACTTCCCTAGCATGTGCATTATTGTCCAGCTAACCACAGCTCAAAGTCTAGCTAATCACCCATATATACCAATGTTCTTCACCAAGTGCAACTTGGTCGTAACAACTCTTTTGTCAAGGAAATCTTCAATTTCTGGTTACTTAGTATATTCCCCTTCAACCATGCATCCAAGGCCCTTGTCACATAGTCATTCACCAATCCAATACTTATCTTGCACAAGCCCAATATTTGACACAACCACCTCCTCTTCATAAACCTATCTCCAACTGTTTTGAAAATTTTCCGCAGTACTTTCCTCCTCAACCAACTAGTACACATTTGAATGTTGTCTTTTCATTAGTATACTTCCACCTCTTCGGTTCTAACATGGATAGACCTTACTTGTCTATAGTTTATCATCCTTCCAATCCTCATTCTCATTTATTATAATATATTTTTATTTATTCTCTTTTCTTTTATACACCAACATACTTCGTCTATCCACACATACAAGCTAAGAAATGAAGGAGCATAAATGAAAAAGCATAACTAAGTAGGAGATCCCTATCCATGTTGGAACTATAGCATAACCCATATGCTATCTGTATAATACGTCAAAGGGAAGGAATGTGTGCATGTACTTCTAACATGCAAGATCAAAAAAAAATGAAGATGAGACTTCATGCAAGTGAGAAGAAGGGGGGTATTTTGCTCCCTGGTCGGTCGGACGGGGTCTCGACAGACCGGCGAGCCGAGACGGAAGATGGTGGCCGTTGACGCTTCCGGAGGATTAGTCGAGATGTTACGCGACCAGAGCCGACAGCCGTGTGCGGTGCAGACCGGAAGGATGATTCGGTGCTACACTGCTACGACGAGGGCGAAGGTGGCTTCGAGGCCGGTCGACGGAGAGGAAGCTCTAGGATCAACTGAGAAGGAAGGGGAGGATAAGGGGATGGTTAATGGTAGAGGTAAGGTTGGAGGTCGCTAGGGTTAGATGGAAAGGAGAGAAACATGATGGGATTATATATAGGGCCAGGGAACTAGGTGATAGGGCACATCCAGGTGGCTTCTGTGCTGTAGCAAACTGTTGCACGAAAATGGTGCTACACGCTGCTGGTTAGGGAAGGGTAAAATATGAATGCCTATAGCTCATAATCCAATATAATAAAATAATATAAAAATGTAGGGGCTCACAATCTTTCTTTTGAAACTTTTGAAAATAGCCACAATGCACATACATCATTTTTTTACTAAGACAAAAGATAAAGACACAATCAAAGAAATTGCTAACTTGAACATGAAAAGCTTCGAGGCAATCGAATAATGCTCCATCGGATTGGACAAGCTTTTAGCGCCTCAGATTATCATCCCGGCTCTTGCTATCTAAAATATTGTCCACAACGTGTGTCAATACACAATAAGTACTGGTGAGCAACATGACCAAACTCACTGCAATCAACACTAAGTAAATATGTGAAACTAGCATCTATCATTAGTGATATTTCTATTGTCTAGGTTCCCTTTAAGCAATTCATAATGAGAAACAAACAAGAAATCATCACTTATTAGTGTCATGTCCAGATTGGGAGAATCATTTGTCATCACTTTGATTCATGTCGAACCAATCGTTCTCGCATGGGCGTGATATTGTACAAGTATGGAGTTACACTTGTACAAGACGTGCTCGTGGTGATTTTTATAAAAGAGATATTTTGTATAGAAATTATATCAAATTCATAGAGAAATTGAATAACACAGTCCTGAACTGAAATAAACTCTTTATTGATATTTGATATGGAAACATAAGGTTCTGAAACTGTCGAGATGTAATGCCAAACTTGGCTTACAACTTACAGAATATTGAAATGAGATACAACTTGTTCCATACATCATATCCCTTTATTAAAAAGTGACAATAACCACCTTCAACAAATGCCTTCTTTTTTAAATGAAAGCTTCTAGGGTGTGCGAAGCTTTAGCATCTATGATTCTCTACTAAGTTCCTGGCACCTGTAGAGACGATGGTCAGCACATTGCCGTGTGCTGGTGAGCAGCCACAACCAATCTCACCATAAATTTACAATAGTAAATTATGTGAAGGATACTATCGATTTGTGATCTTTCTATCTTGCCTTAGGGTTCATTAACAATTCATATGAGAAAAAACATAAGCAGCACATGTTGATGATAGAGACATAAGTAATTCATATTGTTCACCAATTTGGTGAATCTTACCCACGGTCGATGTCCTTCCATGTACATTTATGAATAATACTTACTCTGCCTGCATGAGACATTGTTAGGTTATGACAACTGTCTATATGAAGGTCACTGACTACACGTCATCTCGGACATCATGGTTAAACGGCTCTCCTTCAGCTAGCCCGACCGAAATGTTTCCGAATAACCGTGCTACTACTTCAGTACTATGTTCCTCCTATGTCGAATTGGTTTCGTAGCCTCCGAATATCGTTTTAGGAACTATACCATGTGCACTAGGTCTTCATTGTAGTCCTCGACCCACAGATGCATTATGATGGCTGGTTGGCTCGAGAAGCCTTATTGGACTTAGGAATATGCGAAGGATCGCTCGAAAGGGTATGCGATCGTGGCGGGAACCATCTTATGAATGTGAGTAGTGTGGAACCCGTTAAAGATCCATTAGCTTCATGGTTAATAAAAATGATTAGTATGCTATGTCTGCTTGTTGAATTGGTAAATGCTATCTGTACGGAAATTGGAAAGATAATAAAAGATAATTAATCACATGACCCAAAAACTGTTGCATATCATTCATGAATTGTGTACTTGCGTGTTGTTGCTATAAAATATATGACAAGTGAAGAAAAAAATTCCAAATACTTGGGCAGTGAGTATATCGAGTTTTAGCTGGATGAATAGAGGGTAATATAGATGCTAAGTCCCAAGAACTGGGCAGTGAGTATGCATGAATTATGACCAAAAGAATGTACGGTATAAAAGATGTGGGAAAGAGATTAAGTAATCAACATTCTATTATCCTTTCGCCAATGTAGAATATTGATTACACTAAGACCCTGAATTGGTCAGATGATAATGTGAGAGTTGGCTAAAGGCAAGATGGCAAGATTGTTATACGAATAAAAATGGTGGCTTATTACTTAGTTTTCCTAACATGCATTATATGTTTTCTTCATAGATAAGTTACATATATTTGCATGGTCATGGACAACTTGTCGACAAGGTGGTTCGTCGAACGGTATTCTGAGGCCTCAAAAACCGATTCATCTTGGGGGAACCTTGTGCTGACGTAGTAGCACAATACTGAAGTAGTAGTACGGTATGCAGGACCTTTAGTGGGGCTAGCTAACCGTACTACAAGGGGCGCCATTATACTAGTAAGACGGTCCAAGATGGCATATCGCCTGTGACCTTCATATAGATAGGTCTAGTGCTAATGATGTCTTATGCAGGCAGAGTAAGTTATTACTCAATTACAGGAAAGGATGTCGGCTGTTGGTAAGAAATTACCTGAACGGTGACCAATATGATAATTGTGATATTGTTCCTAACAATATTTTGTGCATACGGAGTAAGTATTATAAATGTATAGGAATGGCTACATGACTGTGGGTAAGAAATTACCAAAGAGTGATATCATATTGCTTTATATTTTGCTGGCTATGAACAATATGCATGCTTTACTCTTGTCGGATATGAACTGCTAATTGACCCTAAGGCAAAGAGAAAGACCACTTTTAATAATGTTCTATAACATGATTACTTAGTGTTGCCTTCTTAGGTGAGTTGGGCCAGCACCGCTCGCCCGTACATATATAGATGATGTACTGACCCACGTTTGTGGGCATCTTTATTGGTGCTCGTATATGGGTGAATCATTTGATCAGTGCTTGGCATCGATGAATCGGATGGGTGTACAGAAGCTCTTCTTGCAAGATGATATCTTCTGCTATACGAGACATAATATATGGAACAGTGTAACTCAGATGAGCAAGTAAGATTATAAGTCAAATCGGCAAGTTTGTTGTAAATCAAGTCGACAAGTTCAGTTGTAAGCCTAAATGGCAAGTAAATTCAGTTGGCTATTTAAAAGTCATTGTAATCTGTTGTAAACTCTGTATTCAGCTACAAATCTTATAATCGGTTACAATTATCAATAAAGTGTAGGAACGATATAGTAAAGCGTAATACTCTAGAGGGGGGTGAATAGAGTTGGCAGCAGAATAATGCTAATTAAAAAATGTTAGCAACACAATCACAGTATATAATCACAGTTGAAATAATGTAAAGGCAGAGTTCAGAAAGCAAACGCAAAGACAGCGATGTATACTGGTATCCCTCTGTTGAGGACTAATCCAGTCGGTAGAACTCTTGCTACCAGTTGAATCCACTATAGGAAAAACCGCAAGTTTTCTTACGAAGTCCTTGCAACTTCTACAACGCGAGCTTTGATACGAAGAACTCGTCCAACTTCAAATGTGAAGAGGTATTCTTCAATCAAGCCTTTTGATTACAATCTCTCAGAAACTTCTATACCGTACCGCACTGGTAAATCAACTAGAGGATTGTAACTGGCTTGGGATCTGAAAATGAAAGCTCTAGAAAACTTTTTGGAAGGCAGAAAGCTTTTTAGATAGAGAGAAGATTGAAAGTGAATGAGTGAATTGAAATAATCGAAATCCATCTCTATTTATAGGAATTCCAAAGGGAGAACTCTGTCAGAATTCGGGCAGAATTCGGGCAGAACTCGATGAGCAAATCTCGGTCAAATCCGCAACTGCAGGAGGACCAAGTTCCAGAGAATTCAAAAATCAAACGGCCACCAACCGAACTCTGGCCGAACTCTGGCCGAACTCTGGCCGAGTTCTGTCAGGGTTAGGTTAGGGTTTTAAAATAGATTTTTGGTGATTTTTGAAAACCTTTTTGAAAACCTTTTTGTAAACATTTTGATAGGTCATTTTAAAAAACATTTTGAACTATTTTGGGGATAGCCTATTTGCCAGTACGACTCGGTGTACAACGTATTCCTAGACTCAAATAAAGTAAAAAATTACATTGCATAGGAAGTACAGACTCAAGTAGGCAAACAGATCTTCAGTCTTGAACGGAGTGAATATCCAATCTTGCTTATGTCCAAGAAGCTGAGATGTCCCAACTAGCTTCGTATATCCAGACAGAGTTTTGATCAATTATTAAAATCAGGTTGACCATATGACCAATGGGCCAACAATCTCCCCCATTTTGATAATTGACAAACTATGAATGATATAACATTAAGCTTGTTCAAAAAGAATCAAAACGTAAAATTGTTCATGTCCTGTATTTAACTCAAAAAAAATGTTAGATCTTAAATTTTCTCCCCGTTTGTCACTTAGCAAAATAATTGCACAAGAGAAGGCTCCCCCGCATTAAATGCAGAAGGCTCCCGCACAATTAAAGCATAAGGAACAAAAGTGAGAAAACATAACAAATAAAAAAGTATAAGAGTAAACATACATCATCACAGGCATGTAAAGTTTCAAAAACATAAAAGAAATCTCAGGCATGCTATTTCACAGGCAGTTTGTAATGAAGAAGCAGTATAAAGAGATAGTGCTAAACAAAATGCTGAAATAAACTGAGATGTCATAAATGAAACATCATAAACATGAAGATAAAAAGTACTGAAATCAAACTACAAAGTACTGACAAGAACTAAAAAAGTAATGATAAAAACTTGGAATGTCGGAGCATTTCCAAGTATACAATAGAATGTCACTAAATAATCAAATCACATCTCCTCATCACTATCCTTGTCAATATCATCATCAGCAGCTCGGCCAGCATGACCGGAAGTACCAGCACCAGAAGTACCAACACCAGAAGTACCAGCGCCAGTAGGATGAGTAGGGGCGCCAGCATAGAACTCACCAACGTAATCTCGAGGTGCACGATACCAGTCATAGGCATTACCTGGCTGGAAGTAGGCATGAACAGCCTCATCCTCACAGCGGTAACCCAAAAAAGCTGGATCTTGAGGGATGGAATCGGCTGAATAACCAGTCAGAGCGAATCGAAGATCAGCCAAGGAGTTTGCCATCGCCTGATAACGGGTGACATCGTGGAACTCACGCTCGCGAGCCATGTCCGTCATCGAGACGTGCAAAGATGATAAATGCTGATGTATGCCCTCAAAAGTCATGGCATACGGCTGATGTGGTGAAGATGGTACAGTAGGAGGAGCAGGAGGTGGAGCTGAAGCAGTCCGGCTGCGACGAGAAAGCTGGAGTAACTTGGGCTCAGAGTCCTGAGTACAAGTCGATAGATCGATCTCGAATCGCTGAAAGATACGAGGGAGAATCATCGCGTAAAAGAGATTTCGATCTCTAGCACGACAACGTCCCATCATCTGAATAATAGTCTTAGGGGCGGAAAAAGGAATCCCCTTGATAAGATGGTACATGGCGGACAGCTCAAGCGAAGTCACATCATCCTTGGAAGTGGATTTTGGAAGAAGTGTAGAGTAGATGATGCGATGCAATTCGTAGTTAAACAAGTTCAGGTTGTTAGTCTTGAACTTTCCAGAACGTACTCTGTCAGGTGCACAGAGTTCCGTTTTGAAACTCGTGAGTGTAGTGCCTTCGGGGAAATCGAATTCCGTGATATCAGCTAGCGGTTCACCTTCATTGGGAATACCAAGAATCTTCGCTAGGAGGACATCATTGAACTCAATGTCTATGCCTCCAACACGTGTGCTCACGTCAAAAGTGTTAACTACGAGATTGCAATAGAATAATCTAATGACATTAGTAGCAATTGGGAAGTACAGTTTAACAAGTAAGTGTAACCCTAATGCCTCAAATAAGAGACGATGATCAGAGAATACCGTCCATTTAACCGGAGCGCCGCTATATATGGATCGGGTGGAAAAGTCACCGTACCATAATAAAGCTTGATCGAGGGTTTGAAAGAAGAACCCATCGAAAGCGCCGTCGCTCTTTTGGACCGGCAAAAACAAAGAATCCGTGTGAGGATTCGAAGAGGACCCTTCCTCACTAGGAGTGGTCTTCTTCCTCTTAGACGGATTAAATCTTGGTGCCATTGAAATAAAAAGCACTAATTTGAAAGGTGGAGAGAGAGGGAGTTATACCTCACGAAAATTGGATATGTTGTAGAGAAGAACGATCTCTGCACGATTCCAAAATTTGGAAGGATTTCACCAAGTAGATAGGGAGCAATGGGTTGGTGAATACCTAGGGTTTGGAGGAGTTTTGGGCGGCTGGAGCTGCTGTTTGAAAGTTTGGAAGCAATGGAAGAGAAGAAGCTCTCGGGTTCTGTATATATACACATACACCCTCAACCGAACTCGGGCCGAATTCGGTCAGAGCTCTGGCCGAATTCGCCTAGGGTTCTTTCAGGTTGATTTTTGCTACTTCTTTTTCATTGACTCGTTGCAAATATTTAATTCAAAGATTAGTTATTTTAGTCTTCAAATAACATAATTAATAATATTTTATGAATTAAATATTATTATACAGTGACTGTCTCAGATTAGCTGTAGGAGTACTGTCCCAGCTGGCGGAGGTTCACCGGGGAACTCTTAAGTACCGCTTCGCTTCAACCGTAGTTGTGGTGACAGACAGACTCTTTATTAGTGAAGATGTCAGCTAATTCTCGACGTAAATAATTGAAACGATCTTTCGCTAGAGGTTTAGTGAAGATGTCAGCTAATTGATTTTCATTATCTATGTACACAAGGTTTATATCTCCATTTTGATGATGATCTCTAAGAAAATGATGTCTAATCTCGATATGTTTAGTACGAGAATGACATACAAGATTCTTAGTCAAATTAATGGTGCTCGTGTTATCACAGAAAATGGGAATATGTGTGAAAAATAAATCAAAGTCTTCTAGGGTTTGTTTCATCCACAAAATCTGAGCGCAACAACGTCCTGCGGCGATATACTCAGCCTCTGTTGTTGATAAGGCTACAGAATTTTGCTTTTTACTAAACCAAGAGACTAGAGCCTTGTCTAAGAAATGACATGTACCGCTAGTACTTTTTCTATCAACCTTGCATCCAGCAAAATCTGCATCCGAATAACCAATAAGGTCAGAGGATTTAGTTTTGGGATACCACAAGCCGACAGAAGAAGTGCCCTTAAGGTATCGGAAGATACGCTTAACTGCGGTCAGATGTGATTCCTTTGGGTTAGCTTGAAAACGTGCACACAGGCAAACACTAAACATTATATCAGGACGACTAGCAGTTAAGTAAAGTAAACTACCAATCATACCTCGATACTTACGTGTGTCGACTGGCTTGTCTTGTTCGTCAGAATCAAGCTTTGTTGAAGTTGCCATCGGAGTGCCAATAGGTTTGACATTGTCCAGATCGAACTTCTTTAGCAAATCTTTTGTATACTTGGCTTGATTAATGAACATCCCATTGTCGGTTTGTTTGATTTGTAATTCGAGAAAGAACTTCAGCTCTCCCATCATGCTCATCTCAAACTCATTCTGCATACACTTAGAAAATTCTTGACAAAGAGATTCATCAGTGGATCCAAATATGATATCATCAACATAGATTTGAATTAAAAGCAGCTTGCCATTAAAAGATTTAATAAATAGTGTAGTGTCAACCTTTCCTTTTGAAAAACTGTTGTCAAGTAGAAAAGAGCTTAGACGGTCATACCAAGCACGAGGGGCTTGTTTCAAACCATATAAGGCTTTCTTCAACTTGAAAACATGGTCAGGATTTTTGAAATTCGTGAAACCCGGAGGTTGTGCTACAAAAACTTCTTCTTTTATAAAGCCATTTAAAAAAGTACTTTTTACATCCATTTGAAAAAGTTTGAAATCATGAAAATATGCAAATGCACATAACATTCAAATGGATTCTAATCTCGCAACTGGGGCATAAGTCTCATCGTAGTCGATACCCTCTTTTTGATTGTATCCTTGAGCTACGAGTCGAGCCTTGTTACGAGTTACTAAACCATCCTCATTTAGTTTGTTTCGGAATACCCAACGGGTGCCAATGACCGGATGATCAATAGGCTTGGGAACAAGTTCCCAAACTTGATTCCGTTCGAATTGGTTCAATTCCTCTTGCATGGCATCTATCCAGAAACTATCACTACATGCTTCATCAATAGATTTAGGTTCTAGCTGTGAAATAAATGCAACACTAGAAACAATATCTCTACTGGATGATCGAGTACTTACTCCTTTGGTAATGTCACCAATTACCAAATCTTGTCGATGATCAGCTGTAAATTTTAACCTCTTCGGTAGACTCTGTAGGTAGCTGGTTCCTGGATCTCCTCTAGGGGGTTCAGCTAGTGCAGAGCTTGGTTCAGGTTCAGCTGATGTTGAACTTGATGTAGGCAGATCTTCATCACTATCATCGTGAGTCATTTGGTTCATTTCATCAAAAGTGACGTTGATTGATTCTTCGATGATCATGGTACGTTTGTTGAAGACTCTGTACCCTTTGCTCTTGGTCGCATAACCTAGAAATATACCTTCATCGACCTTTTCGTCAAACTTTCCCAAGTTGTCTTTAGTATTAAGAATAAAGCACTTACAGCCAAAAATCTTAAAGTATGAAACTGAAGGAATTCTATCAAACCATAACTCAAATGGAGTCTTCTTCGATTTGGGTCGAATTAGAACTCTATTGAGCACAAAGCAAGCTGTATTGACAGCTTCAGCCCAGAAGTATTTGGGTAGGCTAAATTGATTTAACATCACTCTGGCCATTTCGGTTAGAGTTCTGTTCTTACGTTCCACAACTCCATTTTGTTGTGGAGTTCTAGGGCAGGAGAACTCATGAATAAAACCGTGTGTGTCACAAAATTGCTCAAAATCAGCATTCTCGAATTCGCCACCATGATCGCTTCTAATGCGAGTGATCATATAACCTTTTTCATTCTGTACTTTCTTGCAAAAGGCGACAAATTCTGATAATGCGTCATTTTTGCGTGTCAAGAAATATACCCACGTGTATCTAGAGAAATCATCTACAATTACAAATGCATATAATTTACCTCCGAGGCTAGCAACTCTGCTAGGACCGAATAAATCCATGTGTAGCAATTGTAGAGGTCTAGTAGTACATACTGCGTTTACAGACTTGAATGTGGATCTGGTAGCCTTGTTCTTTTCACATTGGCTGCATACCAAATCCTTCTTGAATGTTATGTCTGGTAAACCGCGTACTAACTTCTTTGTGGATAATCTTGAAATTGTATCCATGTTTGCATGACCGAGTCTCATGTGCCATAGATGACTCTCACCACTTTTGGCCATTAAGCATCTACCTGAAATGTTAGCTTCTTCCAGCAGATAGAAAACATATATATTGTCTTCCCTGATTCCTTCAAAGATTGTACTACCAGTTGAGCTATCAACTATAGTACATTTGTCTTTGCCAAAGTTGATACAATAACCATGATCAGCTAGATGACTTATGCTGAGCAGATTATGTTTTAACTCGGTAACCAGACAGACATCTTTAATCACGGGATAGGGAGACTTACCAACATCACCGATACCAATAATATACCCTTTCAACTTATTACCGAAGGAAACATAACCTTCCTTCTTTTTCTTCGACAGTGTTACAAATAGGGTAGCGTCACCGGTCATATGCCGTGAGCAACCACTGTCGAGGATCCATTTGCTTCTAGCATGTGAAGGGTGTTCCACCTACAAAACAGTTTACAGATGAAACCTTTGGTACCCATTTCTTGTAGGGTCCTGAATTGTTAGCTTTAGGTATCCAAGCATAAACATTTAAATCTACAAGCTTTCTCATTCTACATGCAGATGATATATGACCAATGAGGCCACAATAATGACATTGTGCATATCGAGTGTTGAAAGCTGAGTGGTGTGCATGGTTGGTAGGTTTGGGTTTTCTAGTATAGAAGAATACATACCTATGATCATGTTTGGGCTTAACCTTTTGGGGTAAAGGATTTATATGGTTTGGTCTGACAGTGTTTGGCTTGGGAATGTTCCGAATTCTCGGTAAGTGACACGTGTTAGGATAGGAAGCAGCAGGCTCAGGCTGTTTTCCTAACCTAATTTCCAACCTTTTGGAAGTGTCATATAACTTAGTATAATCAGAAGTGAGTGATTCCATTCTGATTTGTGCAGATTGAAGACTTTTCTTTTCTCTAGAAAGATATTCTCTCAATTGGTCTATAATCTTGTCTTTCTCTTCGGATGACTGTTTAGTCTCGTGTAATAAGAGCTTTATAGAGAAAAGCTCACCAGACTCACTAATATTAGCTCTAACCTCAGCTAGTAGGTCGATAAGTCTTCCTATTTCTCCTTTGTACTCTTTGAGTACCTTCTTAGCGGTCTGATATTTACTACGCAGTTTCCTGTAGTCAAGCATCAGGTCACTGAAGGCATCTCCTAATTGCTCAAAGGTGAAGTCATCATATGTTTCTACAGGTTCAGTAGGTACCTGATCGATTGCCATGAAGCAGATGTTTGCAGCATCCTCTGAATGTTCATCTTTTGAGTCGCTAGCTTCACTCTCATGCCATATGCTGGTGTTGGCATATTTTCGAGACGTTGATCTTTTCAGGTTGCCTTTTTCATACCTGTTGTTCTTCTTGCTCGATGATGAGTTGATGGGACAGTCCTTCTTCATATGTCCCTTCTTCTTACAGCCATAGTAGACAGCATCTTCTTGATACCAGTTGTTGCTGTTGTTCTCTTTGACTCTCTTCTCATGTCTCATGAATCGTTTGAACTTCCTTGCTAGGAGAGCTTGATCTTCAGCGTCAGATCCACTGCTGTCTGAGTCATCTTTAGCAGCTTTTCTGTGCTGAGCCTTGAGGGCGATAGTCTTCTCCTTTGGAGCAGGCTCTTCAAAATCTTGTAGCTCCAGTTCATGAGTGAGTAGTTTACCCATGAGTACTTCAAGTGACATTGTGGTGAGGTCGTTTCCTTCAATGATAGCTGTAGCCTTTGGAATCCAGTTCTTGGTAAGAGCTCGCAGGAGTTTGCGAATCTTTTCGTGGTTACTGTAATCTTTGCCTAAGGAGGACAAAGGGTTTACAATATCCAAGAACCTCTCGAACATTTGTGTGACTGTTTCATTTGGCTTCATTTTGAACGCCTCGTACTCTTGAGTAAGTCTGCTGACTTTTGACTCCTTGACTTGAGTCGTGCCTTCATGTGTAACTTCGAGAAGCTTCCACACACCATTTGCCGTTGTGCATTTAGATACCCTGTTAAATTCTGTTCTGTCTAAGGCACAAAAAAGAGCATTAATGGCACGTGCGTCAAGACTGGCCTTTTTCTTTTCTTCTTCTGTATAACTGCTTTGGGGTTTTTCAACCAAAACTCCCTCGACATTTATACGAGGTGGCTTCTGATAGCCATCAATAACAATAGCCCATAAGTCAAAATCAAGAGATTTCAAGAAGAAACTCATCCGTGTTTTCCAATAAGTGTAGTTAGTACCATCAAACAGTGGGGGTCTGTTTGTGGCCTGACCTTCACTTGTGAATTTCATAGTAGCCATGTGATGTGCTGTGATCTAATAAATAATAAATAAATAATAGCACTGTTACCTCGCTTTACCTGTAACACCTGCTCTGATACCAATTGTAGGAACGATATAGTAAAGCGTAATACTCTAGAGGGGGGGTGAATAGAGTTGGCAGCGGAATAATGCTAATTAAAAAATGTTAGCAACACAATCACAGTATATAATCACAGTTGAAATAATGTAAAGGCAGAGTTCAGAAAGCAAACGCAAAGACAGCGATGTATACTGGTATCCCTCTGTTGAGGACTAATCCAGTCGGTAGAACTCTTGCTACCAGTTGAATCCACTATAGAAAAAACCGCAAGTTTTCTTACGAAGTCCTTGCAACTTCTACAACACGAGCTTTGATACGAAGAACTCGTCCAACTTCAAATGTGAAGAGGTATTCTTCAATCAAGCCTTCTGATTACAATCTTTCAGAAACTTCTATACCGTACCGTACTGGCAAATCGACTAGAGGATTGTAACTAGCTTGGGATCTGAAAATGAAAGCTCTAGAAAACTTTTTGGAAGACAGAAAGCTTTTTAGATAGAGAGAAGATTGAAAGTGAATGAGTGAATTGAAATGATCGAAATCCATCTCTATTTATAAGAATTCCAAAGGGAGTACTCTGTCAGAATTCGGACAGAATTCGGGCAGAACTCGATGAGCAAATCTCGGTCAAATCCGCAACTGCAGGAGGACCAAGTTCCAGAGAATTCAAAAATCAAACGGCCACCAACCGAACTCTGGCCGAACTCTGGCCGAACTCTGGCCGAGTTCTGTCAGGGTTAGGTTAGGGTTTTAAAATAGATTTTTGGTGATTTTTGAAAACCTTTTTGAAAACCTTTTTGTAAACATTTTGATAGGTCATTTTAAAAAACATTTTGAACTATTTTGGGGATAGCCTATTTGCCAGTATGACTCGGTGTACAACGTATTCCTAGACTCAAATAAAGTAAAAAATTACATTTCATAGGAAGTACAGACTCAAGTAGGCAAACAGATCTTCAGTCTTGAACGGAGTGAATATCCAATCTTGCTTATATCCAAGAAGCTGAGATGTCCCAACTAGCTTCGTATATCCAGACAGAGTTTTGATCAATTATTAAAATCAGGTTGACCATATGACCAATGGGCCAACATAAAGAGATATATTTCCTCATATACTATGACTTTAATTTGTCTACTTTGTTTTGCTGCACTATCATTGTTTTCGAAAAATACCGAGAACAATAATGGTTTTGCCTTGTACAAGTACAATCTAGACTTGTACAACATCATGCCCAGTGGCTAGTTTTCAATCTTTCGGGATCGGGGCATGACAGGATGGTATTAGAGCACGGCTTTATGTCCTTGGATTCCTATTCGTTTTCTTTCAAATCAAAGTTGCTCTTATGATGATTCAAAGCTGCTTCCGCGATGACTCCAACGTTGCTTCCGCGATTACTCAAATTTGCTTCCGTGATGAAATTAAAGTTGCCTCTACGATAATTCAAAGTTGCTTCCGCAATTATTCAGTGTTGTTTCTAAATTATCCTAAGTTGCTTTCTTGACTAAAAATTCGTTGATTCTTCTAGCCACTCACTGGGTGTTCCATACAATAAGTCTAAGAATGTGGGCTATGATTCGTGTGCTTTAATGAATTCTTAATGATATCAAAATGAATAACAACGATGTGATGCTATAATACGTTGGTAATGTGTGCCTGATGTCTTTAAGTGTGGGATTCATAGAAGTCGATTGTTATGTTGCAATCGACAGTAGGTGATGGCATGGTATGTTGGAACATGAATACGCATAGATTTTAGTGAATGTGAATTGATAGAATTTCATGTTGGCTTATACGTGTGGCCTTGGTTATGTTTAGGATGCGAGAGAATTAGTATTTATGGTCAGTAGGGCCACTGCAACATGGATAGTCCAGAATGGACGTTGGCTTGCTGCGATAGAAGAATATCGAGTCGGTGATGGCTTGAGCTCTGAGTGGTATATGGCTCTACCTTCTCAGTGATAAGATGTCCCTTGACCTTATTCATGATATAGTGATGCTTTACCTATAAGATATTGGGTAGTAGTATCAAGTCGTAGCTGGGATTGTGATTGATAGATGATGTCTAGGCATGTCCATTGAAGACTAAGTTCATATAACTTGTTGCAAGATTGTGATGGTTAGTATTATGCTGGATAATGGGAATTGGAAATATATAATAAATGCCTTGGTTGGGAATGGTATGAATTATAGATTCAGCCGATGACTTGAATCAGATGAATAAAAGAATTATAGGCTCAGTAACGATGGTGGGGTGTTGCTATCAAAAGATTTTGGAAGAACAACATAGACCGAATATTGAATGACGTTGGAATTGAGTAGACAAAATTGTATGTTGGACATCAATAAAATTGATGGTGATGTTAGGCGCTTATTGAATGTTGCTAATGATTTAGAAGATGCAGAAAGTTGCATCAGTGACCCAAAGGTGGAGAATAGACTTGAGAAAATAGATAGCTTTCGCACATGTGCAGTTGTGCTTGAGAGAATTAGAAGTTTCCTAATATAACAAGTTATGTCCCTTGAATACTTTAAGGCATAGAGAATGAGTACTTGTCCTCTGATGCATGAACGAGTAGATGTTCCTTATAAGAGTCGGATGGCTAGGATACAATTAAGTATCGAGATGCTGTAACATGTATTAGACCCTGTCGGTGGATGATGTTGTCGCATGAATGATAAGTTGGGGTGGACTATAGAATTGTTGGATTTTGACTTAGCTGGATGAGTTATGTCATATTCACTAGATGACCGAGATACGAATGCTAAATGATTGGTGATATAGAGATTGGATCGAGGCATGAATAGATCTTCTTATGGAATCACAAAGGAGATGATGCAACACGAATATTAATGGTTAACGTGAGTTGCTAAGAGATGTTCATATTGGTGCTAGCAGAAATTCATAAAGGATGCTTTCAGAATAGATATGATTATACAGTGACCTTAATTTTTTGTTGAAGACTACAAACCGTACAAGATGAACTGAAATATAGAAACTGAATATGTCGCGAAGATATCGAAGGAAGGAGATCATAAATGATAGACTACTGAGGTAGCAATGTTGGAATATGACTCAGAATAGTTAGCCTGATTGAATAGACACAATTTGAGTACGATATGAGAATACAAGACGGATTGGGCATGTGATGTTGCATCTATGCAAATGAAAAACTGAGATTTGGATGTTTGATTTATTAATTTATATGACGACTTTGAGATTGACCCATAAAAATTGTTAGATAGATTTTGTTGGTTAAGGATAAGTCTAGAATAACTTCGTTGAGTATAGCCCGAAGATGAGTACTGGTAGATAGACTTGACTCTAGAGTGTCGGTTGGTCACCTTAGTTTCGGATTGGTCAGTGGTGATAATCCAATTGTTCGGTTTGGGAATAAGTTCATGAGATTAGGGTGGTGTCCCATGTCCCTTAGATTGGTCGGCTCATAGATTATCCCAGAGATAAGATAGAATCCCTCTGATAAGAATTGGTTGCCTCTAAGATAAGAGATATATCCAAATTAGCTATTCATTTCAGATAAGCTAGCTGAATGTTTGGTTTAACTTAGAATAGCTGACCGTAGAGACTTGACCGAAGGCTAAGTTGATTGTTGGAGACCCTTAGGATGTCCCTATTGATGTTGTGCGGGTATAGTCAGAATAAGTGAGATTTGTTCGAAAGTAAACTTCAGAATGGAATAGAAATTGGGAAATTCGATGTTACAACGTTGGATGGAATGACGGATCATGTTGACTTCGAAAACTTGTATGCCTTTATTTGAATGTCGGAATTTGTTAGAACTGGTGGGATTCGATTGGTTGGTTGAACTATATTGAGCTATGCAAATTGATGGTGATTACATTGAAATAGTTGGAATAATTTCATTGATGGATAATCAGGATCAAAATTAAGAAAAAGTGCAATGACGGGATGGGACAGTACATGTAGTCGAGATCGACAAGAGCAAATACAATTTTGAAATGACCATAATTAGAGTTGCTGGAAATGATAGTTACACATACGAGATTATAATATGTTGGCTTGATCGATGCGGGAAAATTTTGAGTACATAGGAAATTTTGTTAGAATCGAATAATGATACAATTTGGAGGATGGATCATAATCGAAAAGTTTACAAGTTGCAATAAAGTGTATGGATGTGAAAGATAATGGATACATGATTTGATCAATGAGAATCGTGGTGTCAAAATGAGATGTGACTATTAGCTTTTATCAACTTTTGTGGTATAAATGACAAAGGACTTGAAAGAAAACTCTGGATTCATTAGAAAACTTGATACAACTATGTCGAAATACTTCAAAAATTTTTGGATCGGCTATTGGATATTACTCGAGTTAGAATTGGTAACATTACTGTGTTGATAGTTGGTTGTGAGATTGAATAAATGAATTAAGACTGTACGAGATGCTTAAAAGGAATTACTAACATTCCGAAATGAAGTTATACTTGTAGCTCGTTCATCTTCTCTGTCACTGAACTTGGTTGAAATGCATATATTTCTGGGACGCCTAAATATGTGTACGATTCAAGCCAAGTGGTATGCTGAATTCAAACAAGGCCAGGGTAAAGGACTATCATGTGTTAAGAAATTACATGAGTATTGTAGGAAAAAACAAGTGTGGTAAAACTATTTTGAATCAAATTGGGATGTTGTGGCAAGATGGTACTGTTCGACGTAACAAAAGGTTGAACAAACTTTTTTGCTTTATTGAACGTATAAGGTATTTGCGTAAAAAGAAGGATGTCCTAAACATGATATTCTATGTACGGGAGAAGATGTTTCTGGAAAAGTGTGACAGTGGAGATTGAGCACTGCAACGGCTCTTTTACTTCGTTGATGATCTGACGACGAATCAACCTTGCTATGGCTCTCTGGCGCCTTTGATGGGACTCTGGGGTCATCGATCAATAGACTATCAGGATAAGAAGATCCTTTGAAGATGGTTGGTTGGTTCTTTGGTTAATAGGTGGATGAGGGTGGTCGACTCTTCGTGGATGGAGATCACTGCTCCTTTGAATGTTGTCGATTGTCGATGTTCCCTTTGTCGATTTTTGATGCTTTGGTGGAATAAGAACTCCTTCTATTTATAGGGAACCTTGCACATATGCAATGTGCATTAGGGTTCCTGAGAAATGAAAGAATCTGTCGTCATTGTACGGTGCGGGATTCTGCGATGCTGCCACGAGGCAGACATCGAGATTTCCCTCAAACGAGATCTCTAGGGGTTATAAACATAACCGATAAAGGTGACACGTGGCGCATGCCGATTTGCTTGCTCTGATACAATCGAGTAAATCTTATGATTTTATCTTAGATTTGGAGTCTAATTGATCCTCGTCTAAGATTTAAATCAATCTGATATGATATCAATCATGATTTAATCATAATCTTTTCTGCAATAGGCGGTTTAAACAAACCAATTAGGGTGGACCCATGCTTCTTGTGCCTCTGGTGAGGACTAAGTGCTTTTGTGCTTCTGTGGCGACAAGTAGACCGTGCTTCGGGAAATGACAGAACCTTTGTGCTTTCAGGCGACGAGTGGAATTGGCTTCGAATGACGACGAGACTTCTGTACGTATAGAGCAACTTACGAAGCTGTGTTTCGGGCTACTAGAGTCACTGTGTTGTAGGCAACAAGTAGATTGTGCTTCAGGTTGGTGAGGTTACTGTGCTTTTGAAGAGACATGTCGAATTATATTGGTTGTGATAGGAGTTCCCAAGTCTCTTGTAGAGAAGTGACTTAAGCTTCTGATCCGGAGCAGATGACTGTACCGTAGGAATGGAGATGGTGTGAGCATATCACCATCCTGCGCCTCATGCGGACGTAGGTAAGTAGCTGTGCCTCTGAACAGTGGAGACGTTGGCTTTGAAAAGAAGGGTATGATACCCTTGCGCGTCTGAGATTGGCGCAGGCAGATACCTGCGCCTCTGGAGTGTAGACACAGGCTTCTGGAATAAAATAAGTAGAGGAGGGCCCTACCATCATCTTGTTTTTAAGGTTGGCGCAGACAGGTGACTGCACCTCTGGCTCGAAGGCTCTGGCTTCTTCAAAGTACTGAGTTACTAATATACTTCTGAGAGGCTGCGTCCACTAGAATATCAGAACATGCTTCGGTGGAGGTCAATCCTCCAGTATGTGTATCAAAAAGAATGAAGGCTGCATTTCGATGAAGATTTTATCCCTTGTAGATCCTTCTAGGCTTCTGTCGAATTTGTACTAGATCCTTTGTAGAAGAACAGAATTAGTCCCTTATGTGTAGTCTTGATATGTCTGTACTAGACTTTGGTAGACATGACAATGAAGGGACTTCTCTCCATATCTTCTGTTTTATCTTTTTAGCATTGAGCCTCAGTCTTCTGAATCTTTTGTGCTTTGGCGAAGGGATGTCCTCAGCTGTGATTTTTTATGCTTCTACAAGACACCCTTCAAAGTGTCCCGAACTTGAGTCAAGCTTGGGATACTTTGAACAGAAGCATGAACACGCGTCAGGACAGTACGAGCTGGGTGATGGCTGGTGTCACGCCTAGCTCTTAGCATTAATGGTCCCGAGTCATCATTTCAGAGCATGGGCTCCTGATGGCTTCTTGATATTGGAGTCACTCGTGTCTTTGCAGGGATCAAGAATCTCTTTAGCAGAGGAGATTCAGAGTCACATTCCTCGCAGTACTGCCATCTGTCATGGAGTGGAGCTTTAGCTTAACTTATAAGCTTCCTTATGACCGATGTCTGGCTTGTGCTTGGACCACGCGAACAACCTACATAAATGACTGTCCACCTTCAAAAGATGACTCAGCTGCTTCAACAATGGCCTTGCTTGCCTGATATTCAGCTCCCGACGACCCTGGAGTTTGCTTAAGACGACCGTCGGTGGCAAATCCTTTTGTCCAAAGAAGCTATGATAGAACTACCACTGGATCTCGAGACCTCCCATGTTCTGGATGTCATGGGCGTCAATGGTGTCTCGGACCTCTGCTTCCTGGGTTAGGATTGCTTGCCATTATGATCGAGGAATAGCAAGGCCTGCTGCTGCGGTTGCTCTCGCCGACCAGCTGGGGAGATAAGGGAGTCCTGTGCTGTCTTGATATGTCTGTACTAGACTTTGGTAGACATGACAATGAAGGGACTTCTCTCCATATCTTCTGTTTTATCTTTTTAGCATTGAGCCTCAGTCTTCTGAATCTTTTGTGCTTTGGCGAAGGGATGTCCTCAGCTGTGATTTTTTATGCTTCTACAAGACACCCTTCAAAGTGTCCCGAACTTGAGTCAAGCTTGGGATACTTTGAACAGAAGCATGAACACGCGTCAGGACAGTACGAGCTGGGTGATGGCTGGTGTCACGCCTAGCTCTTAGCATTAATGGTCCCGAGTCATCATTTCAGAGCATGGGCTCCTGATGGCTTCTTGATATTGGAGTCACTCGTGTCTTTGCAGGGATCAAGAATCTCTTTAGCAGAGGAGATTCAGAGTCACATTCCTCGCAGTACTGCCATCTGTCATGGAGTGGAGCTTTAGCTTAACTTATAAGCTTCCTTATGACCGATGTCTGGCTTGTGCTTGGACCACGCGAACAACCTACATAAATGACTGTCCACCTTCAAAAGATGACTCAGCTGCTTCAACAATGGCCTTGCTTGCCTGATATTCAGCTCCCGACGACCCTGGAGTTTGCTTAAGACGACCGTCGGTGGCAAATCCTTTTGTCCAAAGAAGCTATGATAGAACTACCACTGGATCTCGAGACCTCCCATGTTCTGGATGTCATGGGCGTCAATGGTGTCTCGGACCTCTGCTTCCTGGGTTAGGATTGCTTGCCATTATGATCGAGGAATAGCAAGGCCTGCTGCTGCGGTTGCTCTCGCCGACCAGCTGGGGAGATAAGGGAGTCCTGTGCTGGTCTTCATCCCCGACTCTGGCCAGTAGCAGCTCCGGGCGTTGGCTTCCTTTTGACCAGGAAGTGGTTGGCTCTGTGTAACTCCACTTGTTCATAAATAAAATAAATATTTTCCTACATTTCTTTTTGCTTTGATTAATTCCTAGTTAATAAATTTTTGAATATTAATTCTATTTTCTAACAATTCTTAAACTATTTTTAACTATTTTCCTAGTTCTTAAAATTTATTCCCTAAATTCATTTTCCATTAAATTCAACCACTTGCAATGGGCCAGCCCAACCCATCCTCTCAAATTCCTATTCCACAAATCAACTCTCAGCCAGCCCGGCCCATCCAGTCTTTTGGGTGCGGATCCAAGACTACCTGATAACCCGATAACCCACTAACCCCAACCGTTACATTTAAACCCATTCCTTCATTCATTCATTCATTTCCCGCCTCTGCTGCTGAGAGACGACGACGACGCCAAGAAGAATCCGACCTCCTCCAGAAGCTTCTTTCCAACTGCCTAACCGCCTCTCTCATCCCCACCGTTGATTCCTAACAACCTAATTCATCTTAGCCGTCAGATTTTAACCGCCGCTGCCCGTCCAACCGTCGGTCAGTACCCGTACAACCGCCTGCCCGCTCGACGTAGCCTATAAATAGAGCCCCAGTCCCCTTCTTCTTCATCCAGACTCCACTGCGGCGAAGCCCTGCATGAATTCTCCCTCACTGTTCTTCTTTTCGTCTTCATCTAGTCAGTGGCCATGGCATTCGAAGACATTCCCAGAAGGCAGAGAGGTGCAGCACAGCAGTAGAGACGACCGACTCTCTTCGTCACTCAACAAGTTTGTTCATTCGTGTGGGTGATTCGTAAGTCTCCCTTTCCTTCAAACTAATTCACCATACCATGTCTTCCTTGATCGATGATAGTCGTTTCTCCTGTGTTGTTGATTTCCAGTAATCCATGGATTGCTATGGTGACTATTGCATTCGGTCGAGTCATTAGGAAGAGATCATCCGTGAAGACTTCCTGAATCCGTCCACATCCAGTTCTATTGAGCCACTAGATTGGTAAATTTGCTTTCTTTCATCTTCCTTGTTGGCTTCTAGAGGAATAATAGGACTCTTCTGGTGCAATTGGCAGTAGTTTGATTCAAAACTTCTGAACAGGTTCTTAATCCTCTATTTTTAGTTTGAATCGGATTTGTTGTGACAGATCAATCAGTTCAGTTTGATTCTTCGTTCCATTTGGTGAGTCTTGATCTGATTTTTGCAAGTTTTCTCTAATTTTGGAGTTGATATGATTCAAATTGAACTCACGATTGTTCTTTCGGTTCGTGCATGTTAATTGTTCGATGAAATGACTAGTTGGACCCTGTCGTCAAGCTGAGGACTCGGGAACACCGTATCGGACTCAAGAAGACACTATAACTCCATTCCTGACCTAAGGTATATGTTCTACTCTCTTGTGATGGAATAGATTGTAGGAACAACGAGTAAGGAATTATGTTCGAACAAAGCAGGTAGCAAGAGCAATTTAGATTGGTTGGACGGGACACGGTGAGTTGCATCTCTGTGTCGAAAGTGACACCAGAGACCGAACTGAGAGTTCGAATGAGTAGGAATGTTATGAGATCTCGTGTTGCCAACGATGTCTGTGTGGTTGGCAAGTATCAGTGAATTGTCAGGTTTAACTTATGTTGTATTCTGTAGAAGCATGGAAAATACTAAAGAAAATGACTCATGCGGCCAAAGAACCCCATGCGGCTCAGAAAGCCCATGCGGCTCGGAGAGTCATGCGGCATAAGGGGCTATGCGGTTCAAGACATCCCATACGGCTCAGAAAGACATGTGGCAGGACAGCCCTCTCCTCTGCCCTCTCGCATTAATTGCTTGACGGCTGACAACTTTGAAAAAGTGATAGCCCTGACACAGAATGAAGTAATTATGACTCTGTCATAATGACGAATCTCTAGGGAAGAGAAAAGAGATCTCTGACACAAATCCCCCGAGAGCCATAAAAATGCAACGTGGCCTTGCCACGTGGGCGTTCGTATGCGGCTCACTTCTCATGCGGTTCAGAGTGAATCCGTCCTATGCGGCTCAGGCCGAGAAAGCCTCATGCGGCTCAAGCAAAGCACTTTTCATGCGGTTCAGAGTGAATCCTTCCTATGCGGCTCAGGCCGAGAAAGCCTCATACGGCTCGAGCAAAGAACTTCTTATGCGGTTCAGGATGAATCCGTCCTATGCGGCTCAGTCCGACGAAGCCTCATGCGGCTCAAGTAAAAACCTCTCATGCGGTTCAAGAGAATCATCTCCATGCGGCTCAGGTGGATGTATCCCTATGCGGCTCACAATGATTACCTCCCAGTGGTTCAAAGGCTCAAGGGAGGGCCACTACCCAGACAGCCCTGACACGTGGCCCTAACCCTATGCGGCCCAAAGTCATATGCGGCTCACTCGTCATATGGTTCAGATCCCCCAGTGGCTCCTAGGACACGTGTCCTAAGCCGATTAATTTCTCAGATTTACTGCCATCAAAGATTGGGTCAAATCCCAATAATCTGGGACACGTGGCAGGAGAATAAATCTAATTTATTCGCAGACATCAGAAGATCATTATGAGGAAGATTTATTCCAATCAGCATTAACTGCCAATGGGATTTGGTGTAATCTACACTCGATGGCTCGGATTCATCACAATCAAAACTGAACGACCTGGATTGACCAATCTACGGGCCGCCGCCATCTCCAAGAGCTAATCATTGGCAACCCTAATGATCACATCCCACTATTATAAATAGCAAGGTGCCATTCCCTTGTGGAAAAACATAAGAGAAAAATACGCATATACAGAGAGACTCCCCAATAGTCGGAGAGAAAATACACAGAGAGAGAGAAGCCAGAAGAGCAACAGGAGGAGAGCAAGAAGAGCATTTCTTCATCAACGCCAACCATCTTTTCACAAGGAGCCAAGGCCGCATACCGATCGTCCAAGGATTAAGGCAGGGCTGCCGTCGCCTTTCCGAGCCTCTATCGTCAACCCCCAGAATCTAAAATAAACAATTGTACTTAGATTACTGTACCTAGGTTTTCGTCCCTAGGCTTTCTTTGTACAAGCGAGTTTGTAACGTGAAGTAAAAGTCCGGTCCTCCGATAATTGTTCTGTTCTTTTATATTTCATGGCAAACACGATGGCGACTCTGCTGGGGACTTACTTCTCTACGGCTGAGGAGTTGGTGACACAATCGGATGCAGCCAAGCTTGGCTCCACGCAACAAAAGATGGTCGCTCGGTTCGACCAACAGGCGTTCGAAGAAATGCTCTCCGACAAGAGCGCTGGCCCGCTCCAGAAGCGAGCCCGCACAAAGAAGGCCCGCAAGAAGTGGAGACCCCGATCCTTCGTTCCTACTGAAGCTCTTGTAGAAATACCCTCCGTTGCTCAAGACGGCGAGAAAGACTCTCCTGCGGCCCCACTTCAGACCGTAGACAACTCTGCTGTCCCCAAGTCCGGCAGAAGAAAACACTATGATGCTGGACTTGCAGGGGCAAAGAGGAACTCTATGAGATCCGAGCCGCATAAGAGTATTAGCCGCAGGGAGAAAGCTCATGCGGCTACATCCGCCAGCCGCATGGAGAAAACTCATGCGGCCATATCTGTCAGCCGCATAGCTCATGCGGCTACAGCTGCCAACCACATGGATGAAATCCATACGGCTAAGAAAGTCAATCGCTTGCAGAAAACCCATGCGACCGCAATTGCCAACCACATGCGGCCAGCCTGCACGGTCGTGACTCCTAGCCGCACAAAAATAATTCATCCGACGGCAGAAGACAACCGCATGCAGACAGCCTGCACAGTACCTAACTCTAGCCGCATAGCGTCCGTTCCACGCTTCTCTCGATCAGTCTTCGACCGTCTCTCATGCGGTCCTGACCCTGATGGTTCTCTGGATGATAAGCCAGACTCTGTGGTATTCAACTTGGACTCCTCCTATTACGCACCCGCAAGTGCTAAAAGGAGGAAGTCTAGGGCAGCGCGGGCTCATCAGGCCCAGTCAGCTGTCCCAACCTCTGACTATCGGGGCGTCCCGTTGATTATCACACGGGCCTCGGATGGGAAGTTGTATACAACCGCTCGAGTCCAGCCCCCGGCGGCAAACGGACAGAGTGGTTCCTCTGACCTGCGGGAGGTGATCCTCCACAAACGCAAGGAAAGAGGAGGAGTATCGGAATGCAAAGAGTCCTCGCTTTGACATCGCTGCACCCAAATCATCGTCAACTGCTATTGCAACAACGCGCAGTGACGGAAGATTGGCCATCCGTCTTCCAAAGGCTACAGCATCCGAGCTCAGAAGATGAGGCACCACCTGTTGTCTCCTGCAATTCCACTCAGAAAGTCTCCGCCGAGGGGAGAGGAAAGAAGGAAAGCATCTCCAGCCCGAAGATATCAACCACTACAGCTAAGAAATTATTGGCTAAACGGTTGTCCTCCACCGGAGTATTTCAACACACCCGTTCGAAGACAAAATCTGCTGTAACGGGAGATTCATCGTCCACGTCGCTGGGAGTCGTAGGAACTGGGGGTAGCACTCCTCCGAACGTCCACAATAATCCGATGTTTCAAGGAGACGAGCCCAGAGAAACGACCCTCCCGTCAGAAACAACAAATGCTGATATCCCTGAGGACATCCATGACTCTCAAGACGAAGCAAGCTCCGAGGCTGGGGATACTGTTCCCTCCGAGTCCGAACCCGAAGACAACATTCCCACCTACCCCGATAATTTCTCAATGCATGGGTACGATTCAGAGGGCACATCCTCTACCGTTCCTTCCGTCACTCCTCATGTAAGGACGGTATTCATGACGGACAGCAATCAAGGTGGTTCCAGTGATCGCCAACGCATCGACACTTTGGAGGCCATACTGCATGCCTTGGTCAAGTCTGTAGACGAGATCAAAGCGGCTCTTCCTACTCTGCAGGGAGTGACACCAGGCCAAACAAGCGCGGGTCCCGCAATCAATATAGATTCAAATTCAGCGACACCGAACCCGGGCAATAATCTTCCCTAAATAACGGCCCCTACCGCGACAGATGAGGCCCGAGAAGTAAGAAGAGAGGTTCAGGAACTCCGAGCCATGTTCCACGCCCGAGAAAACTCTTAAGACCTCAGAATACGGCAACCATATCCTGCTGAATGGAGGGATGTTCCGTTCCCACCAAGATATAAGCCGTTCAACATCAACCCATATGATGGCAAGAGCTCAGCAAGTTGGTACATCACTTACTTCAAGGTCACCACCGACCATCTGCCCCATGATGACGCTATCCTCACACGATTATTCATCGGGGCATTGGAAGGAGTCGCCTTCGACTGGTACCGCAACCTGCCAGACAACTGCATCCACTCCTTCACTGGCCTTAAACGCTTGTTCTTAGAAAGATTCTATGAGGTAGGGCAGGACGTCACAATGTCTACCCTCATGGACGTCGTCCAAGGAGAGAAAGAGCTGACGAGGAATTATATTGAACGGTTTCGTCAAACCGTAATGAAGTTACCCTCTGGTAATCCAGATTCCTCCTTGATTGGAATTTGCCAAAAGAGGCTACTCCCAACAATTAGTCTCTGGATGGGCAAAAGTCAATTCAAGGACTGGAAGGCTTTTATCATCAGTGCTACAAGTGTCGAAGAACGGTTGAGAAAGGCTCGCCAACTGGGGTTGCACATCTCGGAGGGAGAGAACAAGGGCAAGCGTCCCAACACCAACAACGACAATGGGGGTAGCCCCTCCAACAATCGGGACAACAAAGGCAAGCAGGCTATGGTGGCCGATACAGCCCAGAAGCCCGAGTCGCAACCATCAGACAAACAATGGCCTCAAGTCACTTACTCTTTTGAAGACGGCCACGTCAAGCCTATCTTGGACATGCTCATACAAGGAGATAGAATTCAGCTTCCTCCACCAAGACGGGAGCCTCGGCCGGCTGATCTGGAGAACCCAAAGTTCTGCCATTACCACCGTTACGTACACTACGCTACACACTACTGCTACCAAATGAAACGGTATATCCAAAGCCTCATCGATTCGAACGCTCTGGCCATCGATTTCGAAGAGGTAACCGTGGCAGCCAATATGGTGTCCATACAATTCGGCAGCTTCCCTCCGACGGAGACTCAAGACGGGGTAATCCCCGTCCCTCTAGCGACAATGGAGATTACCAATCTTCTACCACCCCAAGATCAGGCTGTCGGTCTAGTATCCCTCACCACATCACGAGGGGAGGTCATGTGGATCCATCCAGACTTGGTGTCAGAAGGGACTCGGCCCACACCATCTACCACCGACAAAAAGAAAAATAGAAAAGTCAGGACCTGCCACACAATCTCGGCAGACAACGAGGAAGCTACAGCCGTCGTCACGCGGTCCGGAGCACAATCCCAACCTGTGGTTGACAATCCAGCCGAAAATCATCAACCCACTACAACTGATGCTCCGGGACCGGCTCAGCCCTCGACGACCGACAAGCCTAGGCCGAGGGAGACTCGCTTCGACAAATCCCTCGGAAAAGAGGCAACCCAAGGACTAGAGAGGCCCTACAACTTTGACATCTTAGCACAATTGGCTAACACACCGGCCAAGTTGTCACTATACGAATTCCTAAGGCTCTCCAAGGACGTTCGTATGGCATTAAGCGAAGCACTCCAAAATGCCGATGTCTATCTGGCTCAATCCAACCTCACCGGGGAGGACTCACCCACGGATCTCCAAGACAGTGCCTGCACGGGGGCAATGCCCAACATCGTCTTCACTCCGCAGGACATGCTCATCAAAACCAATCTACACGATCGCCCGCTATACTACACGGGGTACATCGGCGACGTGAAGGTGGATCGGATGCACATAGATCCTGGCTCTTCCATAAGCATCATCCCGAAGGGTCTGCTACATCATCTCCGTATCCCAATGCATCGCCTGATACCTACAAGCACCGCCATCAGCGGTTTCAATTCGGGCAGGAGCTACCCTATTGGAAAGATTCGTCTGAAGTGTCAAATTGGCGACCTCCAATCCGAAGTCACCTGCTACGTCATAGATGCAGACACTTCTTATAACATCCTCTTGGGGCGCCCATGGATACACGATTACATGATCGTGCCTTCCACGCTACACCAGTGCTTCAAATATGTCGACAAGCACGGCTTTGTGAAGACAGAATTTGTTGATATCGATCCCTTCAAAGGGGTTGAATCCTACTACTCGGACTCCTGCCTATACAAAAAGTCAAAAAGGCACCTTGATGAAGGAAATGAACAAGCTAGCACCGAAACGGCCACGGGATCAGAAGGACCCCTGACGATCTACCTCCAAGCTCGTAAACCGGGCAAGTCCGTACCCCTTACCGCCACTCTGCGGAAGGACGCAATCAGTCTCTCAGCGCAGGAGGAGCAGATAATAATTTGGCTGCCAAGGTCCGGCCAAGTACCGAGACCCGCAAAGGGGCCACTGGCAATTAGACTGTCGAGAGTCAGTCAATCCCAAACGGAGAAGCTCAACCCCTCCGACAAGCCGCTGACGATACGCCTTCCCAAGAAGGGTCGTCATACTGATGCAAGGCCCGGGACTTCTAGCGAACCAACCACTCCCCGCCCCACATCAAGTGCCAAATTGGGGGTCGCTAGTCTGCCAACAACTTCACGCTCTGCTCCATCAACTGAACCACTGACAATCAAACTTCCCAGGTCGTCCTCTCAGTCTTCGTTCACACAGGGGGTAGCCGAAGAGGAAACGGAGGTAGCCAAGTATGTGGCTGCCTACACTGATGTTCCCTTCGCTGATGATGTAATCCCCCTAGAAAAGATACCTTACTTCATCAATAAAGGGTTATCTTTGAACTACACCGAGCTCAATAAGCTATGTACAATATATGCTATGGAACACGGTATAGGAACTCACCTACACACACAAGTGACGAATGTGTACACCGCGATCCAGCTTACTCCAGTAGAAGACGCTTACCGAATAATCGAGAAAGGAGATCATCCGATCATCTTCGGCCGGACGAACAACCCGCATCCCTTCACCATAGAGGAAGCCGACCTCGGGTCAGACAACGAAAGATTACCTCTATATCTTTATAGCCCCCAATCCAAATATCTCATGCAGAAACAGGGGTATGATCTGGAGACGATGCCAGGTTTGAACTACGGCACTGGACGACGATTACCTTTGAAGCCACCAGTCCCGGCGGGCAAACCACGAGACTACTATAGCAAAACTCGATGCGGGTTAGGGTATGTAACGTCTACTACAACCCCTGGAAGTTCAGATGAAGAATGCGACTGGCAGTCACATTCAACCGGGTCACCAACCTCCGACTCGGATACCAGCATTGGAGACATATTTAGACAAATCCTGTCAGTCAATATGGCATTCGCCGACGCTTACGAAGAAGACGAAGACCTTCCCGAAATCCTCGAGCTAGAGCCGTGGGCCCAACAGTTGGATGCACAATGGGAAAAGCGATTCGAGCAGAGAAAATCTCCTACCGAAGATGAGGTTATGCAGGTCAACCTCGACAACGAATCCTCTCCAAAGCCAATCTTCGTCAGTAAAAGCCTAACAGACGAAGAGCGAGAATCGCTGCTGAAACTTGTCAGAGAATATATTGATGTGTTCGCATGGAGTTATGAAGACATGCCGAGGTTAGACCCCGATATTGCC
Source organism: Iris pallida (assembly GCA_029216955.1). Taxonomy (NCBI): domain Eukaryota; kingdom Viridiplantae; phylum Streptophyta; class Magnoliopsida; order Asparagales; family Iridaceae; genus Iris; species Iris pallida. Next base: position 4,221,412 of record JANAVB010026199.1, on the reverse strand, counting down.
CTCCACAAGCTCAACATACGACCGGACGCAAAACCAGTCAAACAGCAACAACGACGCTTCCGTCCAGGCGTCATGGACGCGATTGAAGCCGAAGTCAACAAACTGATAGCCAGCGGCTTCATCCGTGAGGAGCAATATCCCGACTGGGTTGCCAATATAGTACCCGTCCTCAAGAAGAATAGAAAGATTCGAATCTGCATCGACTTCCGCAACCTGAACGAGGCGTGCCCTAAAGATGAGTTCCCCCTTCATATCACAGACATCATGATTGACAACACATGCGGCTTCGAACGAATGTCATTCATGGATGGATTCTCGGGGTACAACCAAATCAAGATGTCTCCTGAGGACGAAAAGCATACCTCATTTCGAACACCAATTGGCACGTACTGCTATACGGTCATGCCTTTCTGTTTGAAGAATGTCGGCGCCACATATCAACGAGCCATGAGTATCATTTTTAGAGACCACCTGTACAAGACAGTGGAGTGCTATGTTGACGATATAGCCGTCAAGAGTCGCTGTAAGGGAGACCATCTGCAGGATCTAAGGAGGGTATTCGACCTAATACGAGCACACAATTTAAAAATGAACCCTACGAAGTCCTTTCTGGGCGTATCCAACGGGAAGTTCTTGGGCTTCATCATCACTGCACAAGGTATCCATGTAGACCCTGAGAAGACAAAAGCGATCATGGAGATGGGTCCCCCAAAAAATCTTCGCGAACTCAGAGGCCTTCAAGGGAGGCTAGCTTACATCAGAAGATTCATTTCCAACCTCTCCGGGCGATGCCGACCGTTCACGCACCTCATGAAGAAAGGAGTCTCATTCGTATGGGACGAGGAATGCCAGCGTGCTTTCGACAGCATCAAAGAATATTTATCAAATCCTCCAGTCTTGGTGGCCCCGGTTCCTGGAAAACCATTCCTGCTCTATGTACGAGCAATGGAACACTCCCTCGGGGCTCTGCTGGCACAAAACAACGATGCATGCCATAAGCAAGCCATATACTACCTCAGCCGAATGATGATTGGGCCAGAGCACCGATACACCGCTGTGGAGAAGGAATGCCTCGCCCTGGTGTTCGCCATTCAGAAAACACGACACTATGTCACAGGACAAACGATACATGTGATCTCACGAGTCAACCCTCTCAGGGTCCTCATAACTAAACCAGGGGCACTCAGCTCTCGCCTCGCTACATGGACAATATTGCTGTCCCCTTACCATATGATCTTCGTCCCCCAAAAGGCAGTCAAAGGTCAAGCCCTGGCAGACTTCTTAGCAGCCCACCCAGGCTCGGAGGCCTCCAGAATATATGAAGAAATCCCAGATGAGGTCGCCGACTCGCATGCAACCTCTCACGAGGCTATATGGCGAATGTTCTTCGACGGTGCTTCGAGGACCGGACCTAAAGGCAATATAGTCGTCGGGGTCGGGATAGTGCTGGTCTCCCCTTCCGGATTGGTGATCAACCGCACTTATTCCCTCACAGAGCCCTGCTCTAACAATGTGGCTGAGTACAACGCTCTGGTCATTGGCCTCCAACTTGCAAGAGAGCTGGGGGTAGAATACCTTGAAGTATACGGCGACTCCCAATTAATCGTCAATCAGATCCGGGGCTCATACGAGGTCCGCCACGAAGACATGATCCCTTATCACCAAATAGCGATTGACATCATCTCGTCATTCGAAGGGTTCTTCATCGAACATGTGCCCAGACTCAGAAATATCGAAGCTGATGCCCTAGCTGGTCTTGCTGCTTCCCCAGCAATTCTGAACTATGATCACCAATCAGTGGATGTCATAGGCCACGAACTGGTCTGTCCCAAGAACAATGTGCAATTCATGGCGAGTTATTCCGCACAGACGATCGAGGATACCCCAGATAGGAGACAACCATTCATCGACTTCGTCGTCTACGATATCCTGCCCGAGAACCCAAAGGAAGCCACTTCTATCAGACGACATTCTCTCAGATTCTTCTACGATACAGAGACGAAAATGCTGTATCGCCGCTCCTACGACGGATTACTGCTCCGTTGCTTGTCGAACGCAGAAGCCAAAGAAGCCGTACGAAAAGCTCATGACGGTATCTGCGGGGCCCACCAGCCTGGCCCAAAACTGCAAGACCGCCTTCGCCGAATGGGCTACTATTGGCCCACAATGGTGGCAGATACGATAGATTATGCCAGAAAATACAAAGCCTGCCAAGTCCACGCGAACTTCATTCACCAACCATCCGAGTTTCTACATCTGACAGTGGCGTCCTGGCCATTCAAAGCATGGGGAATGGATATCATTGGTCCAATCACCCCACCTTCCTCCCGAGGACATCGTTTCATACTTGCGATCACTGATTACTTCTCCAAATGGGTGGAAGCTGTCCCACTCGCAGAAGTTAAGACTTCAAACGTGATCAGCTTCCTTAAGTATCATATCATCTATCGCTTTGGACTGCCCCGAAGGATCATCCATGATAATGGTCCACAGTTTGCAAGCCACGCATTCTATCGGTTTTGCGATAAGCACCGTATTCAGAATATTGCTTCGACACCGTACAACCCGGCAGCAAACGGGTTAGCAGAGGCATTCAACAAAACAATCATCAAACTCCTCAAGAAGTTTGTCTCCTCCAACAAACACGACTGGAATGAGAAGCTCGGCGAATGCTTATGGGCTTATCGCACTACAGTTCGAACAGCCACCGGGAATACGCCATTCTCCTTAGTGTACGGGAGTGAGGCAATTCTCCTATTAGAGACTCAAATACCCTCACTCCGTGTCGCCCTCACTTATCAATTGACGATGGATGACAACTACCGACGTCGACTACAAGAGTTGGAGGCCTTAGATGAAAAGCGCCTCCTAGCTCAGCAAAGGATCGAGCTATACCAAGCACGCATCTCAGGAGCCTTCAACAAGAAGGTCAAAATCAGAATATTCTAAGTGGGCGATCTTGTTCTGGCAGTCCGGAGGCCAATGGTCATGACTCACAAGACCGCCAGCAAGTTCCAGCCAAAATAGGAAGGTCCATTTATCATCGAGACCGTGTTCTCCAACGGTGCTTACCGCCTCGCTAAGCAAAACAGAGACTTGCTCATGTTGCCCGTCAACGACAAGTTTCTGAAAAAATATTATGTCTAAACAACATCCCAGATTATCGAGTCACGTACCCGCTGGTACCTCTGAATTCACCATCACAACATTCCAGATTTTTGAGTCATGTACCCGCTGGTACCACTGAACTCACCCTCATAGTTTTCCAGATTATTGAGTCATATACCCGCTGGTACCACTGAACTCACCCTCATAGTTTCCCAAGATTTTCGAAGTCACGTACCTGCTGGTACCTCTGAACTCATCTTCATATTTTCCAAAAATTTTGAGTCACGTGCCCGCTGGTACCGCTGAACTCACATCCTTCATATCCCAAACTACCAAGACATGTACCCGCTGGTACCTCTGAACTTACACTTTGATTCCAACATTCTTGGATTGTTAAGTCATGTACCTGCTGGTACCCCTGAACTTACATCCCGGTCACTCTTTTAAAAGCAAGTCATGTATGATCATACCTCTGAACTTTCTTCTTGAAGGAGATCCTCCCTCATGATCTAATACCCGCACTCCCAGTGCACAAAAAGGGTAATTGATCCACAAATTACCAAAACGGTCATGTCCTCATTACCTCTGAGTCGTTCCACTTCTGCCACAAATAAATTACCCCTCTACATAGAATTTCCATGTCCTCATTACCTCTGAGTTATTCTATGTACCCCCTGTCAAAGAAACCCTCATGCTCACCATGTCCTCAGTACGTCTGAGTCAGTATGATTGGTTCCTTTCTTGTAAACTTGTTGTCCGTATCCAAAACCAGGGTACGTTAGGGACAATGGGTCCACACAAAATGTCCCAATAAGAGGATTATTACAAAGCAAAAGAGTGAAGCAAATATATATTCCATTCATTCAGAAATCGGTTACATCCACACGATTGCAAGCAAGTCAAAAGAGTTCTTCATGAAGACAAGAAGAAAGGCGAAACAAAACAAAGACTACAGACAGACATCCACGAGAAGCCCCTACATCCTAGTTACAGGAGCGCATATACCATTCCCTCAACCATCTCACATATGAAGGATGCAAGTGAAGAGCATCCTCGTCCAGAATAGGAGAAACAGAGTTCCCAGCGCTGCCACCCTCAGCAGTCTCAATATTTGGAGGGCTGCCGTCCCCCTCAGGCGCAGGTTCTTCTTTCTTCACTTTTCCCTTAACGGAGGGAGATCCCTGGCTGATGACAGAAGGCTGCGGCTCTTCTGACGCCGCAGTCTCAGCATTCGGTGGAGATACTGCGAGAACCAAAGACGAAGAAAATGAAAACAGTCAGGAATGATCATGCGGCTCGTTTTAGACAAGTCTCATGCGGCTCAGACATGGGGGTATATCCTCATGTGGCTCAGTCATGGGACGTGTATGCGGACCATACAGTTTGAGAAGTTCACGTCAAAGTCTTGTATGTGAAGTATGCAGTAAAGCAGGCTCTGTTAGGGTTTCAAATCGACTACCTAATCCTTACCTTCGATGGCAATATAAACGTCAAGACGAACGGGGGGCACGACAGTCGAGGGTGAAGCCGATTTCTTACTCCTCGCCACAGCCTTCTTCACAGCCTTAGAAGCCCTGGGTGCCATTATTGTCTGATGATCAGAGGAAGAAAACATGACAAAAATCTGAGTCAAAAAGAGTCTAAGAGAGAAGACCGTCCAAATGCCCTTCTATTTATAGACAAAGAACTACGGACCGACGCCTCGTAATAACGCGATCGACTCTTCGGCTATCGAGCCAAACCAGCCATTTAAAGACTGAGCTCTTGGGATCCTGTCCCAAAAAGATCTACACGCATGGCATAATGACGTGGCAAAGAGAATATGCGGTTCAAATGGCCATGCGGCCGAAAGCAACTATGCGGCTCGATAGTCCCCTGCGGCCAAGATATCCATGCGGTCAGGACTTTATATGCGGCCGGAAGAATATCCAACCATGCTTCTTATTCAAAGTATTTCAATTTTGTAAATTAAAAACTTTGAAGGGGGTCTTGTAGAAGCATGGAAAATACTAAAGAAAATGACTCATGCGGCCAAAGAACCCCATGCGGCTCAGAAAGCCCATGCGGCTCGGAGAGTCATGCGGCATAAGGGGCTATGCAGTTTAAGACATCCCATACGGCTCAGAAAGACATGTGGCAGGACAGCCCTCTCCTCTGCCCTCTCGCATTAATTGCTTGACGGCTGACAACTCTGAAAAAGTGACAGCCCTGACATAGAAAGAAGTAATTATGACTCTGTCATAACGACGAATCTCTAGGAAAGAGAAAAGAGATCTCTGACACAAATCCCCCGAGAGCCATAAAAATGCCACGTGGCCTTACCACGTGGGCGTTCGTATGCGGCTCACTTCTCATGCGGTTCAGAGTAAATCTGTCCTATGCAGCTCAGGCCGAGAAAGCCTCATGCGGCTCGAGCAAAGCACTTCTCATGCGGTTCAGAGTAAATCCGTTCTATGCGGCTCAGGCCGAGAAAGCCTCATACGGCTCGAGCAAAGAACTTCTTATGCGGTTCAGGATGAATCCGTCCTATACGGCTCAGTCCGAGGAAGCCTCATGCGGCTCAAGTAAAAACCTCTCATGCGGTTCAAGAGAATCATCTCCATGCGGCTCAGGTGGATGTATCCCTATGCGGCTCACAATGATTACCTTCCTGTGGTTCAAAGGCTCAAGGGAGGGCCACTACCCAGACAGCCCTGACACGTGGCCCTAACCCTATGCGGCCTAAAGTCATATGCGGCTCACTCGTCATATGGTTCAGATCCCCCAGTGGCTCCTAGGACACGTGTCCTAAGCCGATTAATTTCTCAGATTTACTGCCATCAAAGATTGGGTTAAATCCCAATAATCTAGGACATGTGGCAGGAGAATAAATCTAATTTATTCGCAGACATCAGAAGATCATTATGAGGAAGATTTATTCCAATCAGCATTAACTGCTAATAGAATTTGGTGTAATCTACACTCGATGGCTCGGATTCATCACAATCAAAACTGAACGACCTGGATTGACCAATCTACGGGCCGCCGCCATCTCCAAGAGCTAATTATTGGCAACCCTAATGATCACATCCCACTATTATAAATAGCAAGGTGCCATTCCCTTGTGGAAAAATATAAGAGAAAAATACGCATATACAGAGAGACTCTCCAATAGTTGGAGAGAAAATACACAGAGAGAGAGAAGCCACAAGAGCAACAGGAGGAGAGCAAGAAGAGCATTTCTTCATCAACGCCAACCATCTTTTCATAAGGAGCCAAGGCCGCATACCGATCGTCCAAGGAGTAAGGCAGGGCTGCCGTCGCCTTCCCGAGCCTCTATCGTCACCTCCCAGAATCTAAAATAAACAATTGTACTTAGATTGCTGTACCTAAGTTTTCGTCCCTAGGCTTTCTTTGTACAAGCGAGTTTGTAACGTGAAGTAAAAGTCCGGTCCTCCGATAATTGTTCTGTTCTTTTATATTTCATGGCAAACATATTTGAATTGTGGTTCCTGTTGATCTTATATTTCTAGCTGTTGGCAGGTTCAATTCTTGACCGTTGGTAATAGTAGCTATGGTTTGAACTGAGTTAACCTAGGTAGTAGTGGGAACCTGGGTTAAGCAAAGGGATTTTGGCCTGCAATTATGGTTAAATCCTTATTTGAACTTGAATTTCCATAAGTGCAAAGCTTAGGATTTAAGCTAGCATTGAGTTAGTTCATTGAGTTAGCTTCACACTAGTATGCTTGGTTATTTAGTAGACTATGGGTTGGTGATAGGTTGCCTGGCAGTTAACTTCCTGATTAATTGTTAGTAAGAATTATTTAAGTTGACATTAGGCATAGAAATGGCTCCATTAGCAAATGAATGAACCTTATTAGTAATAGCTAGAACTAGCTAGTAATTATTAGAGTAGATTAGGAATTATTTAGCTAAATTCCTAAATGTTGATTTTTCTATTTTAGGTGATCTAGAAGACTTGGACAAAATCCCCTAATCAAGGTAAGTGCATGTACTCAGTATTACCATCATCGCATGTATTGCACTCACACTGTTCTTGCGTTATTTATTGTATTTCTCCTATCTTTCTTATGTGCATCGTTTCTCGTGTCGGGTGGGGGCATTCTAGAAATATGTAATTGACTAATATTGGACAAATACTGCCTGATAGCATACTCCATATGCCTGATGTCCATTTCGTGCGTGACTGATAGCATTATCGTCAGACATGCCTGATTATTGCGTGACTGATAGCATTGTCGTCAGACATGCCTGATTATTGATTGATTGATAGCATATTCTATATGCCTGATTATGTATTAGTCCCCACATGTTGATAACGTCTAAATTGCACATATACACATAGCTAGTGCATACTTTACATTCATATTGTTTTTCTGTCTTTCAGTTCTATTCGCTATATTGTTTCATTGATCTTCTATGGTAGGTTTTATTGAGTATATTGTGCTTTGCTCCATCCTGACTGGACTGTTGATTATAGGTGATCCTCTAGACTGTTATGGATTACAGATGGATGGCCCAGCAGTGGATCACACTCCTGATGCTACTAAGGGACGGGACTATATTCCCGAGATGTAGTTAGACTGTTGTATAGGATGTTCTTTGATTGGTTGTATTGATATAGCAGGCCTAGTGTTAGGCTTATCTTTCATTACCAGCTTTGTACCCGATCATTCATGTAAAGGCTGTAATAACTGCTGGATATTGGATTGCTGTGATAGTTAGTATAGATTTCGAGATTAGATGTTGTGATGAGATTAGTGCTTACTATTGATGATTAGATGGCTCACTACCGCTCTCAACGACAGTGTAGGCCGGGCATGTATCGACCCGTACCCGATTATTCGGGAGCGGGGCTTGACGTGTTTTTGTGGTGGCCCATGTAGGTCCTTAGGAAACTCATTACAGCATAGGACCATTATGATATCTTTTATTTTCTATCTCTGTCTTTATATGTAACACACACTGTACACGTACAAGTCACTGATGTTTTTTCTCCTTCCATTTCAGAAAATAGCCAAAGGAAGAAAGGAGCATCAACTGAGGGCCCGCACTCCGAGTGTAGCCCCTTCCGGGAGAGGATCGTCTACCCCACCTATAGTAGACCCCGAGCACACCGATACCCACGTGCCACCTGTCACGAGGGCTTCTTCACGACACTCCATCAGTTCTATGGGGGGCACCCAGATGCATGAGCTAGTCTATGGGCTGTTGGAGGCCCAGAGAGCCCAGACTCAGAGTCTACTGGACACTCAGAGCGAGCAGACCACTATTTTACGGGAAGGCATTGAGAGATTAGTTAGCCCACTACTACCACCGCCTCCCCCATTTCCCCAGACTACTACTACCTTTCCACCGACTACCATACCGGCCCCATCATACATCCTACCTCTGCTATATACTCCACATCCAGCATATATTCTACCTCCACCACCCATCCAGGCTCCAGTACAGCCTACTACCACCACTTTCACCCAACCTGACCCTATCTCTTTCATTCCACCTCCCATCCATACTCATGCCTCCTCCACTTATACCCATACTACCTACACCCCCTAGCAGAGAGAAGGTTCTATCCTAGATTTTAAAAGGATGGTACCTAGAGAGTTCCTTGGGACCGAGAGAATACTCGGCTTCCGGAGGGCCTCAAAGTGGAGGCAACCGGCGTACAGATGCATGATCTGGCACGTACCTGGTTTAGGAGTGAGCCTCAGCTCGCAGTACCTGGATTGACTTGGGAGTAGTTTATAGAGATCTTCAAGGAGAAATTTTTCTCGGCTGTGGCGAGAGAGGCTTTGGAGCGCCAGTTTCAGACTCTTGAGCAGGGGACTCGTTCGGTTGATGATTACGAAATAGAGTTCGGATGACTTAGTCGGTTTGTAGAGAGTAGAGCTCGAGATCCAGTCGTGAGAGCCAGAAGATTCAGGCAGGGTTTGAGCCAAGAGCTCCGTTACTTAGTCACGACTAACAGAGCGACTACTTATGCTGGAATGGTCGTCGTTGCTCAGAGGTTAGAGATTGATTCGAGTCTCCGACCCAAAAGAGATCGTGACACCAGTGGAGGAGGTAGCCATTCAGGACCACCCAAACGTCCCAATACCGAGCAGACGAAGACCTTCACATCCCAGCCTCTTCTGAGGGCCCCATAGCAGCAGCAGCAGCGACCAGTTCAGCAGCCTTGTGGATATTGTCAGAAGGTGGGCCATACTTGGCCGATATGTAGAAAAAGACTGGGGCAGTACCTTATATGTGGAGCAGCTGATCATCAGGCTAGAGAGTGCGCCCTCGCTCGTACACCAGCAGGACCACCCTAGAAGGGTACCGCAGCTGGACCTTCTCGACTTCCACCGAGAGGACCACCCTTGCCGACTCAGCAGCAGAAGATCGCCCAACATCAGCATAGAGGAGGATAGTCGACTCAGGGGAGGGCTTTCGCTATGACTACGAAGGAGGCAGAGCCAGTGGCAGATGTCATCATAGGTAGTATATCCTTATATTCCTTTCCCGCCATTGTATTATTTGACTCAGGAGCATCCACTGTTTTATTTCCTTAGAGTTCATGCATCGACACTATATCATACCCACATATTCTAGGAGGAGTTGCAGGATACTTACTGGTACAGTACCAATTCTGGATGTTTGTGATTGCCCCATTAGTATAACAGGAAGAGAATTTAAGACCCAGCTCCTCGTAATGCCACTCCCAGGATTCGATATGATCCTTGGGATGGTTTGGTTGAGCGAGTACTATGCAGTTATAGACTGCCACCAGGGAAGGGTCATATTCAGACCACCAGGAGAGACACCATTTGAGATAGTTAGGAGCATTACAGAGAGGCCAGATGGAGTCAACTTTGGAGCAATCATGGAAGAAAAGTCACCACTATATCCACTCATAGCAGAGTTTCTAGATGTATTTCCCGAGGATCTACCGGGACTGCCATCAGACAGAGACATTTGAGTTCGGGATTGACTTAATTCCAGGTTCAGAGCTACGCTTCCAGCACTGTTACAAGGTCAATCCCAAGGAAACAAAGGAAATAAAGGCATAAATTGATGAGTTGGAAGGAAAGGGCTTCAATCGATCGAGTACTTCACCTTGGGGAGCACCAGTCCTATTTGTGCCCAAGAAGGATGAGACAGTCATGATGTGTATCGACTATAGAGCCCTCAACAACTTACTATCAAGAACAGATATCCTTTACCCCGGATCGACGAATTGTTTGATCAACTGAGTGGAGCTAAGGTCTTCTCTAAGATAGACCTCCGGTCCGGGTACCACCAGGTGAAGGTTCGTGAGCAGGACATTCCCAAGACAGCATTCAACACTCGGTACGGGCAGTATGAGTTTCTAGTCATGTCATTTGGTCTCACGAATGCTCCGGCAGTGTTTATGAATCTGATGAATAAGGTCTTCCACCAGTATTTGGACAAATTCGTGGTGGTGTTCATTGATGATATACTGATCTATTCAAAGACTCCAGAAGAGCACGAGGAACATTTGAGGATAGTGCTGGAGACTTTGAGAAAAGAAAAATTGTATGGAAAGCTTTCAAAATATAAGTTTTTCCTGGACAAGGTTGAGTTCCTGGGACATGTAGTGACATGAGAGGGCATCGCAGTGGACCCCAAGAAGATAGAAGCAGTAAAGGCAAGGACTACGCCCAGCATAGTTGCAGAGATCAAGAGTTTTCTAGGTCTAGTAGGGTACTACAGAAAGTTCGTACATGACTTTGCCAAGATAGCAGAACCCATGACTAGGATTAACAGGAAGGACGAGGAGTTTGTCTGGACAGATGCATGTCAGGCAGCATTTGAAGAACTGAAGAACAGATTGACTTCGGCTCCGATTTTAGTACTACCATCCGGATCGGAGGATTTACCATATACAGTGATGTTTAAGGGAAAGGCTTGGGCTGTGTCTTGGAACTGAACAAGCGGGTGATAGCTTATGCATCAAGGCAGCTGAGACCTCATGAGAAGAATTATCCTACCCATGACCTGGAACTTGCAGCGGTCATCTTTGCCCTGAAATTGTGGAAGCATTATCTTTATGGAGAGAGAGTAGAGATATTCACAGATCACAAAAGTCTGAAGTATGTCTTCACTCAGAAAGAGTTGAACATGAGACAGAGGAGATGGCTCGAACTGATGAAGGACTTCGACATTGACCTTCAGTATCACCCAGGAAAGGCCAATGTTGTAGCAGATGCACTTAGCAGATATCCGGTGGCTATGATACTGACTATGGACAGACATCTTCTTGAGGACTTGGAGAGCTTGGGGATAGAGATTGTTATACCAGGGAATGAAGGACAGCTCATGAGCATGCAGATACAGTCTGGATTGATAGAGAAGGTTAAGGAGACCCAATTTCATAATGAGGGACTTCGATGTATCCGAGAGCAGGTCCGAGCAGGACTACTAGATGACTTTACAATTGCAGAAGATGGTACTTTGAGGCACGGTACTTTGTTATGTGTGCCCAAAGAAAGCTTGAGAGAGAAGATTATGCAGGAGGCTCATCAGTCATAATATTCTATGCATCCAGGATCCACTAAGATGTACAAAGACCTTAGAGAGATCGTCTGGTGGTATGGAATGAAACGAGAAGTGGCCAGATTCGTTTCCCGATACCTAAGGTAAAGACAGAATGGCAAAGACCAGGAGGATTGTTGCAGCCTTTGCCCATTCTTGAGTGGAAATGAGAACATATCACCATGGACTTTGTCTCAGGATTGCCCCGCTCTCCGAGTGGGAAGGATACCATCTGGGTCATAGTAGACAAATTGACCAAGTCAGCACATTTTATTCCCTTCAGAGTAGGATTGACTAAAAAGAAGTTGGCAGACCTATGCATGCGACAGATAGTGAGGATCCATGGAGTTCCAGTTAGCAATGTCTCAGATAGCGATAGTAGGTTCACTTCTTATTTTTAGAAGTGTCTACAGAGGAGTCTTGGTACACACCTCAGGTTCAGTACGACATACCATCTTCAGACCGACGGACAGTCAGAGAGGACCATACAGACACTGGAGGATATGTTGAGGACTTATGCGCTGGACTTTGGAGGATCTTGGAAAGACCATCTACATCTAGTAGAGTTTGCTTACAACAACAGTCATCATGCTAGCATTGGAATGACCCCATTTGAGGCACTATGGTCGTATATGTCGTACACCTTTGTCATGGGTGTAGTGTCCCGCTCCTAGCGGTTCACTATGTAAGGCTTGTGGCTTGGCTAACTCGGTCGGAACCGAGTATTGGGGAAACTTACCGTCGGCACCGAATCGATCACGGACAAGTGCATAAGAACCTTTCCAACTAATGGATTGGTTTCTCTTAAAATGCGTCCAAGAGTTTTCTCTGGATGTTTTGCTGCTGGTTTTGCTGCTTGGTTTTGATGAATGCTTTTCTGAATGATTTTCGATGATTTGATTCTTGCCCGTTTTCATCGATTTGCATAGCATTCATTCTTGAGAATTCTGAGAGAAGAGAACACAACGAGACGGATTATTAACCAATCTTTTGGTGCCAATACAGACTGACGCGTGACGGAAGGCTAAGCGTACAAGTGTTCCTCTCTCTACGATTCTCTAAATTGGTGAGTGTGGATCTCTGTGGTGGTATTGTCCCTCTCGCTATTCCTTCATGCCAACTAAATAATTGTCTTGCAACATCCGTTGATCGATATCAAGTGCTAAATGCCACAAGTCAATACTACTAAGAAGTTAGAGATTGAACATAGAACATTGAAATGAATGCTAGTCCATAGAACATTGAAATGAATGCTAGTCCATAGAACATTGAAATGAATGCTAGTCCCTTGAACATTGAAAGAAATGATTACACTATGAACAACATTGAGATTGTGCTTGTCGCTTGAACATTGAATTGAGATAATTGATGCCTATGATGATGAGATATGAAATGTTGGGAATAAACATGTTGCTTAGTACTTAATATTCTATGCACACAATGTTTATCGAGTCGGACACACATTCGTATGACCATAGACGTACTTGTATACAAGGATTTCCTCGAACGGTACCTGCGGCTGTGGGATCGAGTCGGCCTAGGAGGAATTAGTGCTTTGGTAGCACGGTGTCGGAACCTTCATTCGGGCTCACAACCTGGTGAATGGTCAACCGCATACCAATACGAAGTCCTATATGGCACGTCGACATGGTGCACAACCACCAGTGGTCATGTTGTAAGGATGTATGCTAATCAATGTCTTATGCAGGGGCGGTGAGTATATTATTATTATTATCCTGTATCTTATGCAGGAAAGCTGGATTCGGCCAATGCTAAAGTAAACATGGTTTATTCCATGTTACATTTATTGTGATTTACTCTGAATGTTTCATGTCCCTTATAAGTTCATATCTTTAAAATGCTTGTCATTAATAAAATATTGGTTTAGCTGAGTGGGCCAACGGGGATCACCAGCGTATTGTTATAATGTGCTGACCCCTCCTTCACAGGTACTGGAGAAGGCTCAGGCGCACGTCCGAATTAAAGCTTTCTGAACTGATGTTTCCTTTAAAGTTGTTTTCCCTAAAAGACGCACAAAGTATTGCGGAGTTTTCAAAGATAGCTGCTTATATTTCAAAGTACTAAAGGGGCATAATGTATAAAACGGGAAATTATTTCATGGCAGCCTATCAGTTGTACTTCTTTTCATGAACCAATGTAGCCGAAATAGCATTTCAAATATTATCGAGAAAAGTTGTATTCTGACTACAATTATGAATAAAATGAGTATTTCTTCTTCCTATATTGTGTTCCAATGTTTCCGCAACTGTGGCTTAATTTTTAATATTTCAAATGATATGAATGTGCATGTTCTAGCCTTGTACAAGTGCAACTCCAGACTTGTACGGCATCACGCCTTAGCGAGGACGATCGATTCAGCGTGAATCGAAGCAAAGCGAGCGATTCCCCGAATCGGGGCGTGACAAGTTGGTATCAGAGCACGGTTTAGAATCATCGGATTTCAAAAATATTTTCAAAAGGAAGTCTTGATGCAAATTTTCTCGATTGATGGTGTCGATAGCGCTGGCATGAAATAATGTTCCATACAATAAGCCCATAAATATTTTATGAGTGCTAATGGAATTATTTCTTTGTTGTAGAATGACTAAGGGTGATAGCTCAAAGACGAATTCATCGTCGGACCCGATTGAGAAACTGATTAAGCAAATGGAGGCTCAGAGGAAGCAGAGCGAAGCGCAACATCGCGCGCTTCAGGAGCAGCTTTAGTATCAGTTTCAGGAGCAGCTGGATGCTCAACAAAAGCAAGTTGATAGTCTAACTCAGATTGTCACCAAGTTGACGGCCGATTCCAATATTTCTGCAAGGGCCGCAACAACCGAGACCGTGGAAGTGCCGACAGAGAAAGCTGAGACGCCGACACGAAAGAGGACGAGCTTCAAGTTCTCTGAATTTAAGAGTTGCGACTCGCCTGAATTTAATGGAAAAGAGGAGCCAGATGAGGTGATGGGCTTCTTGAACACACTGGAGGGCTATTTTCGAATGTTAGAGATTCAGGGCAGTAAGAGAGTAGAGTCTACCGCTGTACAACTTCGTCTCAAGGCCCAGGAATGGTGGATTTCGCAGAGACAGGCACTTTGCGGAAATAGTCAGGATATAAAGATGTCTTGGGAGGCCTTCAAGCAGGCTTTCATTACTCAATTCATTCCACCCGCTATCCGACAACAAAAAGAGAATGAGTTCAATGCACTTCGACAAGACAGTATGTCAGTGCATGAGTATGAGACAGAGTTTTTGAAGAGAGTCGCATTCGCTGGGTACATGGTACCGAATGACGATGCCAAGCGAGGAAGATTTGTACAAGGCTTGAATGAGGGCTTGGAGCGGGATGTTCTAAGTCGAAAGTGTACGTCATACAGAGAGGCGTACGAAACAGCTCTCGAGATGGAGAGATTTCATCGATCGACTAGTCGTGGGACGACACAGAACTACCAAGGCAATAAACAGAAATGACCTTGGTCGGCGGGAAGAAATGACGCACCTAAGCGTCACAACACAGGGGATAACAAGGGACCTCAGCAGCAGTTGCCACGTTGTAATAAATGTAACAGGTGGGGGCACAAAACTGAGGATTATCGTGCTGGATGTTTCAAATGTGGAGGTATAGGCCACAGGGCAGTTGACTGTAGAGGCAGAGGAAACAATCAATATCGTGGGCATAACAATAATCAGAACTGGGGCCAACATAACAACCAAAATCGTGGCCAAGCGCCACCAGCCTTGCCAGCTCCAACTGGGAATACACCGAATCAACAACAAGGTGGGCAAGCAAGGGTTTATGCCTTGACTCAGGCAGAGGCCCAGACCGCAGAGAATGTTATAACAGGTATGTTGCTGTACAAAGGCATACCTGCAAGAGTACTTTTTGATTCTGGTGCTACTCATTGCTTTATCTCTTCTGATTTTGCAACGGAAAATAAATTTTGTATGACTCAACTAAAGACCGCTTTGTGTGTTAGCACTCCTTCGGGAGTAGATATGCCTGCAACTTTGATTTGCAGGGACGGCTATATTAAAATTGGAGGCAAGACTTTATCTTTGGACGCAATTGTACTCGACATCAAAGAGTACGATATCATATTGGGAATGGACTGGCTCGGCGCCTGTCATGCAACAATCGACTGTGCGGATAAGAGAGTTGTGTTTTGCCTACCCGGAGAAACGGAATTCTCTTACTCGTACGGCTCGGTGTTCCAAGGACCCATGGTCATATCAGCAGTTACAGCAAGGCACATACTGTACTCAGGGTGTGAAGGCTTTCTCGCTTCTGTCCAAGACACTCGAATGAAGAGTGTAGGCTTAAATCAGACCGAAATTATGGCAGAATTCCTCGATGTGTTTTCGGACGAGATACCTGGGATGCCGTCGGATAGAGAAATTGAATTCACAATTGATACATTCCCGGATACTCGTCCGATATCGAAGGCGCCGTATAGGATGGCTCCGGCAGAATTGAAGGAACTAAAGGTGCAGCTACAAGAATTATTAGACCGGGGATACATTCGCCCAAGTGTATCTCCATGGGGAGGTCCAGTGCTGTTTGTAAAGAAGAAGGATGGAACGATGCGGCTATACATCGATTACAGAGAACTGAATAAGGCAACCATCCGTAACAAGTATCCATTGCCAAGAATATATGATCTGTTCGATCAGCTACAAGGGGCGACCGTGTTTTCTAAAATTGATCTTCGTTCAGGATACCATCAGTTGAAGATCAGACCCGAAGATGTTCCTAAGTCAGCATTTCGTACAAGATACGGACATTATGAGTTTTTGGTCATGCCATTCGACTTGACCAATGCTCCAGCAGCCTTTATGGATTTAATGAATAGAGTGTTTCGACCGTTTTTAGACAAGTTCGTTGTCGTATTCATCGATGACATCTTGATCTACTTAAAAGACAGGGAGACTCATATCGAACACTTGAGGGAAGTACTTCAGACGCTGCGGGACAACCAGCTCTATACAAAGTTAAGCAAGTACGAGTTTTAGATGAACAGCGTGTCGTTCCTAGGACATGTTGTTTCAGCAGAAGGTGTTGCCGTTGACCCAAAGAAGATTGAGGCAGTTGTAGACTGGAAGCAGCCTCCATCAGCTAGTAAAATACGGAGTTTCCTTGGTTTAGACGGGTACTACCATAGATTTATGAAAGACTTCTCGAGAATCGCCTCACCTTTGACTCGCCTGACTCAGAAGGGAGTCGCATTTAAGTGGACCGATGACTGTGAGAGTAGTTTCCAAGAACTCAAGCAGCGACTCGTCACAGCTCCAATTTTAGCACTTCCAGAAGGCTCCGAGGGATTTCAGATCTACAGTGACACATCGGGACTTGGGTTGGGATGTGTTCTCATGCAACATGGAAGACAATATCTTATGCATCGAGACAACTCAAACAGCATGAGAAGAATTATCCAACACATGATTTGGAACTGGCGACAATTGTATTCGCGTTGATATTATGGTGACACTATCTCTATGGTGTGTCCTGCGAGATCTTCACGGATCACAAGAGCCTAAAATATATATTCACACAGAAAGAATTGAATTTGAGGCAGCAGCGTTGGTTAGAATTGATCAAGGATTATGACTTGACAATCTCCTACACCCCGGGTAAAGGAAATGTGGTAGCTGATGCCTTAAGTCGGAAGTTTGTTGGGTCCCTAACAATAGCAAAAGATGTGCTGCGAGATCTTGAAGAGATGGGCATCGAGTATAGGATTCGTCCGCAGAATGTACAGTTGGCTCAGTTACAACTTGAGCCGAGTCTCCAGGGAAGGATTAAGATTGTTCAGAAGGATGACCCGTTTCTGCAGAAGATACGCGAGTTGATTCTAGCAGGAAAGGCGTCGGACTTTACCATTGAAGATGACACTATTCGTGTCAAGGGGAGATTATGCGTCCCTAAGGATGAGAATATCAGAAAGAAAATACTGACCGAGGCTCATTTCGCGAAGTATTCCTTGCATCCGGGAAGTACGAAAATGTATAAAGATCTGCGCACCATATTTTGGTGGCATGGCATGAAGAAGGATGTGGCGCTATTCGTGTCATAATGCTTAGATTGTCAGCGTGTGAAGGCCGAACATCAACGGCCAGGCGGAGAATTATAAAATTTGGCTATTCCACTGTGGAAGTGGGATAATATCTGTATGGATTTTATCGTCGGCTTGCCAAGAACTCAGAAGGGAAATGATGCGATTTGGGTTATCGTGGATAGGTTAACCAAGTCGACACATTTCATTCCAATAAAAGTTACATGGGGAGTAGAACGGTTGGCTCAGATCTACATAAACGAAATTGTCCGATTGTATGGGGTGCCAGCTTCTATAGTATCGGATAGAGACAGAAGATTCTTGTCGCAATTTTGGATAAGTCTGCACTCGGCTATGGGCACAATGTTGAACTTCGGTACAGCTTACCATCCGCAGACTGATGGTCAGACAGAGAGGGTAAATCAGATTCTTGAAGATATGTTGAGATTGTGCGTGCTGGATTCAAAGACAAATTGGGACGCACATCTCGCACTAGCAGAGTTTGCCTATAACAACAGTTATCAGGCAAGTATCCAAATGGCCCCGTACGAAGCCTTATATGGACGGAAATGTCGATCACCGATATGCTGGGATGAAGTCGGTGAACGGCAAGTGCTCGGACCAGAACTTGTGGAACAGGCCGTCGAGAGGGTTCGCTTAATTCGAGAAAGACTTAGAGTTGCTCAAAGTCGACAGAAGAGTTATGCGGACGTACATCGAAGACCTTTGGAATTTGTGACAGGAGATCATGTCTTCTTGAAGGTCACGCCCATGCGAGGTGTGATGCGGTTTGGAATGAAAGGAAAGCTAAGCCCGAGATTTGTTGGACCCTTCGAGATTTTGGAGAAGGTAGCCTCAGTGGCTTATCGACTTGCACTACCTCCGGCTCTGGCTGATGTGCACGATGTCTTCCACGTATCTCAACTGCGGAAGTACGTGCATGATCCAAGCCATGTAGTAAATTTTGATCAGCTACAGCTGAGCGCTGACCTATCCTACACTGAAGAGCCTGTCCAGATTTTGGACATGAAAGAGAAAGTTTTGCGGAATCGGACAACATCCCTGGTCAACGTGTTGTGGTGGAACCATGCTGTAGAGGAGTCGACGTGGGAACTAGAGGAAGAGATGAGGGTGAAATACCCCTCGCTGTTTGAAAATTTTGAGGTAGGACTCTTACTTTAAGTTTCGAGGACGAAACTTTTTCTTAGTGGTATATTATGTAGTATCCCGCTCCTAGCGGTTCACTATGTAAGGCTTGTGGCTTGGCTAACTCGGTCGGAACCGAGTATTGGAGAAACTTACCGTCGACACCGAATCGATCACGGACAAGTGCATAAGAACCTTTCCAACTAATGGATTGGTTTCTCTTGAAATGCGTCCAAGAGTTTTCTCTGGATGTTTTGCTGCTGGTTTTGCTGCTTGGTTTTGATGAATGCTTTTCTGAATGATTTTCGATGATTTGATTCTTGCCCATTTTTATCTATTTGTATAGCATTCATTCTTGAGAATTCTGAGAGAAGAGAACACAATGAGACGGATTATTAACCAATCTTTTCATGCCAATGCAGACTGACGCGTGACGGAAGGCTAAGCGTACAAGTGTTCCTCTCTCTACGATTCTCTAAATTGGTGAGTGTGGATCTCTGTGGTGGTATTGTCCCTCTCGCTATTCCTTCATGCCAACTAAATAATTGTCTTGCAACATCCGTTGATCGATATCAAGTTGCTAAATGCCACAAGTCAACACCACTAAGAAGTTAGAGATTGAACATAGAACATTGAAATGAATGCTAGTCCATAGAATATTAAAATGAATGTGTCATGACCCGCACCCTCTGTTTGGGTACGAGAACGTAACAACGCCCAGCCTACGCCACAGTATCGGCGGTAGAACGTTGTCCTAGGTCACAACATCTAACAATATAATACTAAGCAGTTATACTCCCCGAATGGGGGTGACATAGCAGATATAGTCTCAATCACATCTAAGGCAGAGCATGATAATGATAGATAAAACATGAAATCCAAAAGAGATACAGGAGATAGAAGTCTAAGTGTCTAAGATACATAAACCCAGGAATATATCTCAAAACTCAAATACAGTAATCCACAAATCAAGTACAACTCCAGACAAATGAAATAACTATCTAAACATCCTCTAATGTGTCTCCTCTAGGCTAGCAGGTACCTCCAGGCTATCTGTAAAATTTATCAACAAGTCCAGTCAGGACTGGAGCGAGTACAGTACATCTCAACAGATCATAGCAGGTTAGAAAATATAATCATGCAGTAAAGTAAGATACAGGTACTGAAGGAAAACAGTATGTAAACAGAGAGAGAACTGTAATAGAAATATCTACTATACATAGAGAACTAGCAGTGACTAGAGATTCAGAGTACAATATGAACATGTAAATGGCCTGGGATGATTCTGTGAAGACACTACGGAATGATTCAAAGAATACTGGTGTATTATTTACATGTTTACTTATACTCCCCCGTACCCCCAATCAATACACAAGGATCCAGCCAGGTTATGTTATATGATTCCATGCACAGCCCCCGAAGGGTGATACATGGATGTCCCATAAATGGGGATTCTGGGGGTTACCCAACAGTGTAAGATTCAAGAGACTCTGTGATCATGAGGGTATATGTCACAAGTAATCAAATGAACCAAGATGCATAGTGATACGCCATGTAAGTGAAATGCACAGAACACGTAGTACCCGATGCTCCCTAAGGATAACATCTCAAGAAAGGATCCATATAGTACCAATCCGTGTGACCATCGTGACAGCACAAGTAAAGTAATCTACTACAGGAAATAATTCTAAGCAGGATATGAAATGATCAGAGAATGTACTCGCCTGATATCTGAATGTCCAAGGTAAAGATACTGTCCGAGGAGAGGTGTCTGGCTCCTAATTAGAACAGCACAGGTCACAACATATCCATAAGTGTAATATAAAGCACTACAATGCATTCTACATGAATCTAGGTCAAACTAGGCCAAAGTCAACCTTTGGTCAACTCTGGTCAACTGCACTAGTCAAACTAGGTCAAACTAGGTCATGTCCTAACCCAGCAAGTCTTACTAGGCCTAACCAAGACTATCCTAGCAAGCACACATCAATACAAGGCTATACAAGCCAATATACACCCAACTCTATAGCATGCAATTATTCAATACTCAAATAGGCAAGAATTCACATTGGATATACACTAGGTAATCTATTACTTTAAGCTATATATGTCTACACATATATACGCATGCATATATTGGTATTCAACATTAGGTCTATTAATACATGTTTTTGGAAATCTAACTTCAATACGCTTATTTAAAAAAAAACGGGAGATTAAACCGAGCTTTGAGCTAGAAATTATGACATTTCTAAGTTAGGGCTGAAATTAAAAACGTGGATAAAAATCATGACGGATTTGGGTAGTTTGAGACAAAAGAACACAAATATATAACATAATATATCAAGAACTCACTCTCTACACTACTATATATATATGAGACACTATAGAACACATCTCCAATACAAAAATTTGAGATTAAACATGTAATAATTCATTCATACATAACAACAACACATAGTGTGTCCAAATTTGGGATTTTTCCACATGAACACAACCACAACACAAAGGACACTCCTATGACCTCCAAATGGACACGAAATGGACACAAATGGAGATACAACCATGGGGGTCATTCCTATGGGTTCAAAATAGACCTATATGCATGAGGAAATGAAAAGAAAAAGGGATTTATACCTCCCGGTAGATCGAATCGAAGAAAAGCCTTCCCGGAGCGACACCGACACGTAGAGATTCCAAAAGGACACGAACGAGCTCCGAATCCTCCCAAACTTGGGTAGCTTCCTCCTTGGCTAGAATGAAGAAGGAAAGAAGAAGATTTGGTGGCGAAATGGAAGGATTTGGTGGAGAAATTGCTAGGGATTGCTCTCTAGGAATTTGGAGAAGAACAAGAGAGAGAGTGTGGATGAGAATAATGAAATGAACTTGAGTCTATCCTCTCCCAAAGTGGCTGGCCATATGGGGCTATTTGTCCTATTATGGTAAGGTCCAAAATGCCTCCACTAACCTATTCTATGAGTATTAGGAAAGGGCTAATTGGTTGGGGCTAAATTAGTGATTCTAAAGTCTCTAATCACACTAACCTTATCCATAATAATTAGTCTAACCTCTAACTAAAATATTTCTATCTTGTGGACTAAAATTAATATCATGTGGGCCATGCCTAACTAGTGTGTTGGTCCCACTAGAGTCAAACTACCCCCGGGTCCCCGTTTCAAGTCAGATTGAGTTGAAATTCGAACCCGACTCAAATAACCCCAAAACAATATCATAAATAATAAAATAATATCAAAATAATTCAAAGAGGTCAAATGCAAAAATATTCTTAGGCCAAAAATGACATTAAAATATCATAATCACATAGTTAGGCTCTAGGTCAAACAGTCTCTAGGGTTTCACTAGCAAAACGTCAAAACCACAAGTCATTGATTTAAATAATTTTAAAATGATTTAAAATCACCAAAAATCATATCATGAATTAAATATTATTATTAAAATAATTATAAACACGAAATTTCAAAATTACCCTTATTTGGAAAACTGGGTGCTACAACTCTACCCACCTTAGAAAAATTTTGTCCTCGAAATTTAAGATCGATAGTACTCCTTCTAGAGCCTCTAACCTACCCAATATCTAAGGTAACACTTCCTAACACTGGAATAATAAACGGACATCTAAAAAGTGTCAATCTAGGAATACCTCCAATACTGCTTTGCTGTACGGCGGTAATGGAACTTCAATAAAATATGGACTGGAACCTATATCCAAGGGACTGGACCTATTTTAAAGTGGTCTTAACTAAGGATGAAAAGGAACTGATCATAGGCTATAGGTATGCTCAAACTATTATCTTCCTATTAACCATCTATTAATACATTCTATTACCATAGGAACGATGCATTACTAAGACATATAGGCCCCTATCTCTCATAACACATTTATACTCACCAAAAGACTAGTACATCCTATCAAGGCTGATACTATAATCTCTCATAAATCTCATAAGCTATATGTTTATAGACACATATCCCCACATCCAGGACTAACCTATATATATCTACAACTGATACTAATGGGATGACGTCCCTATTTCCCAACAATCAAGGTCTAAATTTTTTTTATCTAAATCATACAATTTGAAGGAATAGTATACAAGGTCAGGGCATACCGTAGCAGTTGAAAGTCTCACCTAGGTGCACTGGTCATTCTAGGTCAAAACAGTACTATGATATCAACACACAAACAATCTAGGGTGTCTTAATTGGGAAGGTAAGGGAACAACAATCATCAAGGTTGTAGGGCTGTCTACCATCCTATATAAAAATTGGTCATTATCAGAATAAAATAAAGGCAACTACCAGTTATCTAAAAAAAGGTACAGAAAATCAAATTCAAAAATTAAGAAATTGAAAATCACTTGCATTGAAATCCAATCACAATATATATATATATAGAGAGAGCGTTAGAGAGGAAAAAGCTAGCATTGTGTGTATGGAGACGTGTTCATATGGTTAGATAGTAGGCGTGTGTGTACGTGAATATACATGAAAGTGTATATGAGGATTTGGATTTCAAACAATAACTATCAAGTTACACTAATCATGGCATATGGGTTAACAATCTACAATATACAATCTATTTAATCACAACTTGCATGGCTAACCATATATATATATATAAAAAGGTAGAGACTTAGTTATGTATTTATATATTATAACATGTATGCCTAAGCTCTATATATATCTATCTAGATATATAATCATAACATAGAGGGGAAAAAGGGTTAGGTTACATGACAGTGTATACTAAGTTAGGGTGTGTGTGTCCTTGTACAGGGTTATAGTTTAGTATTGAAAGGTTAAACCCAGTTTTAGTTCAGCATTTACATACAAAATCTGAAAAGATGCTAACATTTAAACCAGTACAATATTAACATAACACAGTTTCAGATTTTATGGTTTTGAACATCGCAACCAATCTTAATGGTCCCAATACATCCTAACATGATAGAAATGAAACCCTAACATACTATCCATACATTTATCTACGCATACAGTTCAATATTACATGTTAAATCTGAAATTGAACATTTGAAATCAATGTGAAAATGTTAACATATATTCAGTTTTTAGGATTTTGGAGAAATTTGAACATCAAAACCAACTCAATGTTTATCACAACCTATCATGTAAGAATATGAAACCTAACATTATATCCCTACAACAACAATGTACACAGCTCTAAATATTACATTTAAAACAATAATTTGAACTAACATTTAAAATCTAGTATTAAGGGTTAATATGCACACAGTCTCAGATTTGACAAATTTAAACACAAAACTCAACAATTTTTTTTTAAATGAAACTCTAGGTATGACATACATGTGCAGTGATGTAAACATAACTAATAACATGAAATTTATATTTAACTTACGAATTTAAACTGGAAAAGCAGAAAACCAGAAATATTGGGGTTTTGAAAATTTAACATCAACGACATATTAATATTTATTTAGATAGGTGGAAATCAAGTGTAGCATACATAAGTGTCAGGAAAGTATCCACTATATATATTCATATATATATATTCTCATGTCCCAATATAAAAATCAGATTCTATACCAAGACCAATATTAGATTCCTACCAATATTGCAAAACAGGTGATTGGTGTAATCAAGACGATTTATTATTATTTAATACAAGAATAATAGCAAGAAGGGAATAACGATAAAATCTATTTTGCTTACCTGTTTAAAAGAAGGAACCATTTTGAAATCCAGAGTTAAAATATCAAATCCAAGGTAAAGTCTAGCAAAATCATCGATTCATTGTATTAAGAAGAAATTCATAGAAGAAGTTACACAAAGGTTTATAAAATAGCTAAAGTTACTCCTAAGCTAAATAATGAGAAGCAAAACAAAACAAAACAATTAATAATTCCCTTTTTTTTGAAGGACTGAAACAAAGTAGAGAAAACATGTTCAAAAATATTTAAGGTATAATCTGATAATCATACGCGTCTATCCACAATCATGGTACTCTAAATCCTCGTCATAATAGTAAGCAAGGCTAAGATAATCACAGAGCCCTTGCCTTATGCACATATCTCTAGAATTATGGTATTTAACATTTTTGCGGTGCCGCTAGCTTGGCTGCGAAAACCTTAAATTCCCACACCCGAGAAATATATCCAGAGTCAGACTATATGTCCTCACCATGCTGGCTAATGTGACTATGTAAGACTAGATTCCATAACATAGATGACCTAGCCCATATAATTTCATCTTGCCAAAAATTAAATTAAATCAACAATGAATACCCAAAAATCAAATCAAATTTATCAACGAACATCAATCTTCGAAAATGAGCAAAAATCTATCAAAATACAAACTCGGATGCAACAGCTATCATCAAGATTTAAAATTCAACAATCATCCATCAAAATCAATAAATACAAACTCAAATTCAACCATAATCCATCAAAATTAAATTCAACAACAGAAAGTAAAGATAAATCAAATCAAGGGAAAAAAGTGTTTTCAAATCGAAGTTAAAATAAGATTCTCAAGGGTCGTCCCAGGAATCTCTCAAGGGTTCCTAACTGTGATTGAGTACCTTCAAAATATATTCTAATCCTAATGCAGGCTGTAGTGGTACTTAAGTTCGAATAGAACTACATAAACTCGACCTGCATGGGCCACCACTAAAAACGTGTCACGACCCGCACCCACTGTTTGGGTACGAGAACGTAACAACGCCCAGCCTACGCCGCAGTGTCGGCGGTAGAACGCTGTCCTCGGTCACAACATCTAACAATATAATGCTAAGCAGTTATACTCCCCGAATGGGGGTGACATAGCAGATACAGTCTCAATCACATCTAAGGCAGAGCATGATAATGATAGATAAAACATGAAATCCAAAAGAGATACAGAAGATAGAAGTCTAAGTGTCTAAGATACATAAACCCAGGAATACATCTCAAAACTCAAATACAGTAATCCACAAATCAAGTACAACTCCAGACAAATGAAATAACTATCTAAACATCCTCTAATGTGTCTCCTCTAGGCTAGCAGGCACCTCCAGGCTATCTGTAAAATTTATCAACAGGTCCAGTCAGGACTGGAGCGAGTACAGTACATCTCAACAGATCATAGCAGGTTAGAAAATATAATCATATAGTAAAGTAAGATACAAGTACTGAAGGAAAACAGTATGTAAACAGAGAGAGAACTGTAATAGAAATATCTACTATACATAGAGAACTAGCAGTGACTAGTGATTCTGAGTACAATATGAACATGTAAATGGCCTGGGATGATTCTGTGAAGACACTACGGAATGATTCAAAGGAGATACTACTGGTGTATTATTTACATGTTCACTTCTACTCCCCCGTACCCCCAATCAATACACAAGGATCCAGCCAGGTTATGTTATATGATTCCATGCACGGCCCCCGAAGGGTGATACATGGGTGTCCCATAAATGGAGATTCTGGGGGTTACGTAATAGTGTAAGATTCAAGAGACTCTGTGATCATGAGGGTACATGTCACAAGTAATCAAATGAACCAAGAAGCATAGTAATACGCCATGTAAGTGAAACGTACAGAACATGTAGTACCCGATGCTCCCTAAGGATAACATCTCAAGAAAGAATCCATATAGTACCAATCCGTGTGACCATCGTGACAGTACAAGTAAAGTAATCTACTGCAGGAAATAATTCTAAGCAGGATATAAAATGATCAGAGAATGTACTCACCTGATATCTGAATGTCCAAGGTAAATATACTGTCCGAGGAGAGGTGTCTGGCTCCTAATTAGAACAGCACAGGTCACAACATGTCCAGAAGGGTAATATAAAGCACTAAAATGCATTCTACATGAATCTAGGTCAAACTAGGCCAAAGTCAACCTTTGGTCAACTCTGGTCAACTGCACTAGTCAAACTAGGTCAAACTAGGTCATGTCCTAACCCAGCAAGTCTTACTAGGCCTAACCAAGACTATCCTAGCAAGCACGCATCAATACAAGGCTATACAAGCCAATATACACCCAACTCTATATAGCGTGCAATTACTCAATACTCAAATAGGCAAGAATTCACATTGGATATACACTAGGTAATCTATTACTTTAAGCTATATATGTCTACACATATATACACATGCATATATTGGTATTCAACATTAGGTCTATTAATACATATTTTTGAAAAGCTAACTTCAATACGCTTCTTTTAAAAAAACGGGAGATTAAACCGAGCTTTGAGCTAGATGTTATGACATTTCTAAGTTAGGGCTGAAATTAAAAATGTGGATAAAAATCATGACGGATTTGGGTAGTTTGAGACAAAAGAACACAAATATATAACATAATATATCAAGAACTCACTCTCTACACTAATATATATATATATGAAACACTATAGAACACATCTCCAATACAAAAATATGAGATTAAACATGTAATAATTCATTCATACATAACAACAACACATAGTGTGTCCAAATTTGGGATTTTCCCACATGAACACAACCACAACACAAAGGACACTCCTATGACCTCCAAATGGACACGAAATAGACATAAATGGAGATACAACCATGGGGGTCATTTCTATGGGTTCAAAATAGACCTATATGCATGAGGAAATGAAAAGGAGAAGGGATTTATACCTCCCGGTAGATCGAATCGAAAAAAAGCCTTTCCGGAGCGACACCGACACGTAGAGATTCCAAAAGGATACGAACGAGCTCCGAATCCTCCCAAACTTGGGTAGCTTCCTTCTTGGCTAGAACGGAGAAGGAAAGAAGAAGATTTGGTGACGAAATGGAAGGATTTGGTGGAGAAATTGCTAGGAATTGCTCTCTAGGAATTTGGAGAAGAACAAGAGAGAGAGAGTGTGGATGAGAATAATAAAATGAACTTGAGTCTATCCTCTCCCAAAGTGGCTGGCCATATGGGGCTATTTGTCCTATTATGGTAAGGTCCAAAATGCCCCCACTAACCTATTCTATGAGTATTAGGAAAGGGCTAATTGGTTGGGGCTAAATTAGTGATTCTAAAGTCTCTAATCACACTAACCTTATCCATAATAATTAGTCTAACCTCTAACTAAAATATTTCTATCATGTGGACTAAAATTAATATCATGTGGGCCATGCCTAACTAGTGTGTGGGTCCCACTAGAGTCAAACTACCCCGGGTCCTCGTTTCAAGTCGGATTGAGTTGAAATTCGAACCCGACTCAAATAACCCCAAAACAATATCATAAATAATAAAATAATATCAAAATAATTCAAAGAGGTCAAATGCAAAAATATCCTTAGGCCAAAAATGATATTAAAATATCATAATCACATGGTTAGGCTCTAGGTCAAACAGTCTCTAGGGTTTCACTAGCAAAACGTCAAAACCACAAGTCATTGATTTAAATAATTTTAAAATGATTTAAAATCACCAAAAATTATATCATGAATTAAATATCATTATTAAAATAATTATAAACACGAAATTTCAAAATTACCCTCATTTGGGAAACTGGGTGCTACAGAATGCTAGTCCATAGAACATTGAAATGAATGCTAGTCCCTTGAACATTGAAAGAAATGATTACACTATGAACAACATTGAGATTGTGCTTGTCGCTTGAACATTGAATTGAGATAATTGATGCCTATGATGATGAGATATGAAATATTGGGAATAAACATGTTGCTTAGTACTTAATATTCTATGCACACAATGTTTATCGAGTCGGACACACATTCGCATGACCATAGACTTACTTGTATACAAGGATTTCCTTGAACGGTACCTGCGGTGGTGGGATCGAGTCGGCCTAGGAGGAATTAGTGCTTTGGTAGCACGGTGTCGGAACCTTCATTCGGGCTCGCAACATGGTGAATGGTCAACCGCATACCAATATGAAGTCCTATATGGCACGTCGACATGGTACACAACCACCAGTGGTCATGTTGTACGGATGTATGCTAATCAATGTCTTATGCAGGGGCGGTGAGTATATTATTATTATTATCCTGTATCTTATGCAGGAAAGCTGGATTCGGCCAATGGTAAAGTAAACATGGTTTATTCCATGTTACATTTATTGTGATTTACTCTGAATGTTTCCTGTCCCTTATAAGTTCATATCTTTAAAATGCTTGTCATTAATAAAATGTTGGTTTAGCTGAGTGGGCCAACGGGGCTCACCAGCGCATTGTTATAATATGCTGACCCCTCCTCCACAGGTACTGGAGAAGGCTCAGGCGCACGTCAGAATTAAAGCTTTCTGAACTGTTGTTTCCTTTCAAGTTGTTTTCCCTAAAAGACGCACAAAGTATTACGGAGTTTTCAAAGATAGCTGCTTATATTTCAAAGTACTAAAGGGGCATGATGTATGGAACGGGAAATTATTTCATGGCAGCCTATCAGTTGTACTTCTTTTCATGAACCAATGTAGCCGAAATGGCATTTCAAATATTATCAAGAAAAGTTGTATTCTGACTACAATTATGAATAAAATAAGTATTTCTTCTTCCTATATTGTGTTCTAATGTTTCCGTAACTGTGCCTTAATTTTTAATGGTTCAAATGATATGAATGTGCATGTTCTAGCCTTGTACAAGTGCAACTCCAGACTTATACGGCATCACGCCTTAGCGAGGACGATCGATTCGGCGTGAATCGAAGCAAAGCGAGCGATTCCCCGAATCGGGGCGTGACAATGGGATGATATTGGAGAGAGACCATTGTCGGGACCAAAGATGGTTATGGAGACTGCAGACAAAGTCAGACAAATTCAGGATCATCTGAGGATTGCATAGGATAGGCAAAAGCATTAGGCAAACAGCAGTCGAAGACCCCTAGAGTTTGTAGCAGGAGATCTTGTATTTCTATGGATCTCACCAACTCGGGGAGTTATCATGTTTGGCAGAGGTAGGAAGCTGAGTCCGAGATTCATTGGACCGTTTGAGGTTCTGAGTAGAGTAGGAGCAGTTGCTTACAAATTAGCCTTGCCACCTAACCTGGAGGGAGTACACAATATATTTTATGTTTCACAGCTTCGGAGGTACGTAGCAGATCCCAGTCATGTGGTTGACCATTCAGAGCTAGAGGTGGGGCCTACTCTCACTTATTCAGAGCAGCCAGTCGAGATACTAGACCGCAGAGAGAAGAGGCTACTACATCAGACTATTCAGCTAGTCAGAGTTGTTAGGAGGTATCACTCTCCTGGGAGTCCACCTGGGAGAGAGAGGATGAGATGAAGGAGAAATACCCCTATCTCTTTGAGGCTTGATGGATCGCTCTACCCTGAAATTTCGAGGATAAAATTTTTCATGGAAAAGAGATTTGTAACTCCACTTGTTCATAAATAAAATGAATATTTTCCTATATTTCCTTTTTCTTTGATTAATTCCTAGTTAATAAATTTTTGAATATTAATTCTATTTTCTAACTAATTCTTAAACTATTTTAACTATTTTCCTAGTTCTTAAAATTTATTCCCTAAATTCATTTTCCATTAAATTCAACCACTTGCAATGGGCCAGCCCAACCCATCCTCTCAAATTCCTATTCCACAAATCAACTCTCAGCCAGCCCGACCCATCCAGTCTTTTGGGCGCGGATCCAAGACTACCCGATAACCCACTAACCCCAACCGTTACATTTAAATCCATTCCTTCGTTCATTCATTCATTTCCCTCCTCTGCTGCTGAGAGACGACGACGACGACAATGCCAAGAAGAATCCGACCTCCTCCAGAAGTTTCTTTCCAACTGCCTAACCGCCTCTCTCATCCCCACCATTGATTCCTAACAACCTAATTCATCCTAGCCGTCAGATTTTAACCGCCGCTACTTGCCCAACCGTCGGTCAGTGCCTGCACAACCGCCTGCCCGCTCGACGTAGCCAATAAATAGAGCCCCAGTCCCCTTCTTCTTCATCCAGACTCCACTGCGGTGAAGCCCTGTAGGAATTCTCCCTCACTGTTCTTCTCTTAATCTTCGTCTAGTCGACGACCATGGCATTCGGAGACATTCCCAGAAGGCAGAGAGGTGCATCACAGCAGTAGAGACGGCCGACTCTCTTCGTCACTCAACAAGATCGTTCATTCGTATGGATGATTCATAAGTCTCCCTTTCCTTCAAATTAATTCACCATTCCATGTCTTCCTTGATCGATGATAGTCGTTTCTCTTGTGTTGTTGATTTCCAGTAATCCATGGATCGCTATGGTGACTATTGCATTCGATCGAGTCATTAGGAAGCAATCATCCGTGAAGACTTCCTGAATCCAACCATATCCAGTTCGATTGGGCTACTGGATTGGTAAGTTTGTGTTCTTTCATCTTCCTTGTTGGTTTTTTTAGGAACAATAGGACTCTTCTGGTGCAATTGACAGTTTGATTCAAAACTTCTGAACAGGTTCTTAATCCTCTATTTTTAGTTTGAATCGGATTTGTTGTGACAGATCAATCAGTTCAGTTTGATTCTTCATTCCATTTGGTGAGTTTTGATCTGATTCTTACAAGTTTTCTCCAATTTTGGAGTTGATATGATTCAAATTCACGATTATTCTTTCAGTTCGTGCATGTTAACTGTTCGATGAAATGACTAGTTGGACCCTATCGTCAAGCTGAGGACTCGGGAACACCGTATCGGACTCAAGAAGACACTATAACTCCATTCCTGACCCAAGGTATATGTTCTACTCTCTTGTGATAGAATAGATTGTAGGAACAACGAGTAAGGAATTATGTTCGAACAAAGCAGGTAGCAAGAGCAGTTTAGATTGGTTGGTCACGACACGGTGAGTTGCATCTCTGTGTCGAAAGTGACCCCAGAGACCGAACTGAGAGTTCGAATGAGTAGGAATGTTGTGAGATCTCGTGTTGCCAACGATGTCTGTGTGGTTGGCAAGTATCAGTGAAGTGTCAGGTTTAACTTATATTGTATTCGTATTGTAGTTCCTGTTGATCTTACATTTCTAGCTGTTGGCAGGTTCAATTCTTGACCATTGGTAACAGTAGCTATGGTTTGAACTGAGTTGACCTAGGTAGTAGTGGGAACAAGTGTTAAGCAAAGGGATTTTGGCCTGTAATTATGGTTAAATCCTTATTTGAACTTGAATTTCCATAAGTGCAAAGCTTAGGATTTAAGCTAGCATTGAGTTAGTTCATTGAGTTAGCTTCACACTAGTATGCTTTGTTATTTAGTAGACTATGGGTTGGTGATAGGTTGCCTGGAAGTTAACTTCCTGATTAATTGTTAGTAAGAATTATTTAAGTTGACATTTGGCATAGAAATGGCTCCATTAGTAAATGAATGAACCTTATTAGTAATAGCTAGAACTAGCTAGTAATTATTAGAGTAGATTAGGAATTATTTAGCTAAATTCCTAAATGTTGATTTTCCTATTTTAGGTGATATAGAAGACTTGTACAAAATCCCCTAATCAAGGTAAGTACATGTACTCAGTATTACCATCATCGCATGCATTGCACTCACACTGTTCTTACGTCATTTATTGTATTTCTCCTATCTTTGTTGTGTGTATTATTTCTCGTGTCGGGTGGGGGACGTTCTAGAAACATGTGATTGACTAATATTGCATAAATATTGCCTGATAGCATACTCCGTATGCCTGATGTCTATTTCGTGTGTGACTGATATCATTATCGTCAGACATGCCTGATTATTGCGTGACTGATAGCATTATCGTCAGACATGCCTGATTATTGATTGATTAATAGCATATTTTATATGCCTGATTATATATTAGTTCTCACATGTTGATAACGTCTAAATTGCACATATACACATAGCTAGTGCATACTTTACATTCACATTGTTTATCTGTCTTTTAGTTCTATTCGCTATATTGTTCCATTGATCTTTCATGGTAGGTTTTATTGAGTATATTGTGCTTTGCTCCATCCTGACTAGACTGTTGATTACAGGTGATCCTCTAGACTGTTATAGATTACAGATGGATGGCCCAACAGTGGAGCACACTCCTGATGCTACTGAGGGACGGGACTATATTCCCGAGATTTTGTTAGACTGATGTATAGGATGTTCTTTGATTGGTTGTATTGATATAGCAGGCCTAGTGTTAGCCTTATTTTTCATTACCGGCCTTCTACCCGGTCATTCATGTAAAGGCTGTAATAACTGTTGGATATTGGATTGCTGTGATGGTTAGTATAGATTCCGAGATTAGATGCTGTGATGAGATTAATGCTTACTATTGATGATTAGACGGCTCACTACCGCTGTCAACGATAGTGTAGGCCGAGCATGTATCGACTCGTACCCGCTTATTCAGGAGCGGGGCGTGACACTCTGTCATCGCCTCGCCCACGCTATTGAGAACTTGTACCGCAATTTTAGCTTTTTTGCTTCTGTGTATGTAACTACGAAGAGTCTATAATAAGACTTTGTAGCCACATATTTTTATATATAGAAGCCTTCTTGTTCTCTTTGCTTTTGCCTCCAGAATAAAGAGGGAATCTTCATAATAGATTTGCCACACCAGAGGTAATATGGATGTGGTAGGCTTGATCTTGGTCGGGGTATAAAATAACAATCCAGAGGTAATATGGACGTGAACTGTTTTCTAAACCGCCGAGATAATCATAGAACTGATGCGAGAAGAACGACTACTCAGAGGTAATATGGACATGGTAGTCGTATCTTCCAGACGTAGAGGAGCAATCCAGAGGTAATGTGGATGCAAAGTGCTTCATCTACTTGAGAGAATATATAGTAGGGAGAGCGAGAGATCCCCTTACTAGAACTCATGGGCACCCTTTTCAGGGGATATGGGTGCATATGCTGGTTCTATCTTCAGACGTAATACTTCTTTAGGAACTTGCCGTTGATGGGCATAATTAGCAAGTCCCCATTAGGCTTAGCTAGCCGATAAGCACCGTTGGAGTACTTCTATGACGAATGGTCCTTCCCACTTGGGCTCGAACTTTCTAGCCGATTTGTGGGTCATCACCATCGGTCTCCATACTGCTAAGACGAGGTCGCCCACCTGGTAGGATCTTTTGCAGACCTTTTTGTTAAAGGACCCAGAGATGCGAGCTTGGTAAAGCTCAATCTTTTACCGCAAGAGCAAGCACTTTTCATCCAATTCTTCTAGCTCTTGTAATCGCCTGTGCTAATTGTCTTCGACGGTTAACTGATTGGTGATCATGTTAGCAGATAACATCTTCTTAAGGACTTGACCCATGCTAGTATCGAAGTCCCGAGTTGAGGAGTCAGAATAGTGTGAGTGCCTCATGACTTCTTCTTCTGAATCCTTTGAGGTGGTCATAGGTGTAACATACCCCAGCCCTCGATGAGTACGCTGGTAGTAGTTTTCAGCTTTTCCTTTTGGGGTGTGAATCCGTATGGAAAGACGCCGACCTTTACCATAATTGAGCCCCTTGTTGCTATTCAGGTCATAGCTCATCTTCTGGATAAGGTTTCTGGACTATGTCGTGTAGTGGTAGAACTATATTTTGTCGTTGTCGAGATCTGGGTTTTCAGGAGTTATTCGCTGCGGCTGCTCCAATCGATCGAATATGATTGGTTCCTCTTCTTTTTTTTCTGAATGAAACTACGAAGTAGGCACCTTAGGCAGGGACAACCCGGCTCACATAGTTGGCAGATGTCACTTGTATTTGTAGTTTACTGAAAGAATTGTCCAGGAAATAATTGGTGTTTCAGCACGTGCCAGAGTAGTTCGATAACAACTTTCTATTGATGATGTTATCTTGTCCGAGATATTATGTCATCGAAAGAGTGGGCCTCTGTATCGGCACAAACGTAATCTTTTAGCTCTTCGTCAGTGAGGACTAGAGCTGACGTCGGAGGAGAAGGAGGACGCCTTTCTTTCAGCTTGACCATCAAGGGAATAGTGGTCGGATGCTCCTGCGCCTTCATGGTCAGTCTTGGGGACCTCCGGGGTAACTTTATTTGTATAGGCTCCTGACCATCTTCTATTGTCGCCGGAGGCGAAGGTGGAGATTTGCCCCGAAGCTTAACAATAAGAGGCGCTGACCCCTTGGGGGCCTCCCTTTCAGTCGTACCTTTAAAGGTTCTTCGGCCACTGCTGTGCTTTCTGAAGCTGCCTCTGCCTTGTCGTTAGCATCATTGCTGTCGTCATCCCAGGAGAATGCCTTGTATAGATCGGCATTCGTACAGTAGACTTCAAGTCCCCGAAATGGGTCGATATCAGCGAACTCCATTTTGATAGTCCCATCACTGGCCACATATTTCATACACTGATGTAGGGTAGAAGGGATAATCATATACTCATGGATCCCAGGTCATCTAGAAGCATATTGTAATTTATGTCTGCATCAATGACATAGAAAGTCACTTCAGTATGAAGGTCGTCGATCTGACATTTCAGGCAAATTTTGCCCAAGGGCTCGTTCTTTCCCGCGTTGAAGCCACTGATTGTTATGTTGGAGGCTGTCAACCGGTGCATTTGAACCCCTATCGGAGACGAGACTGCTAGATGCCAGGAGGCCGATAGGAGGGCCCGTGCATGGATCGCACAGTAGAGGGCTCATCTGATGAGCCGGCTGGAAGACCTTCATGACCAGTTTTTCCAGTTTTGATTTCCTGCTCCTTTTTGTCCTTCAACTTGTGAGGGACCATATGTAATTTCTTTTGTATTGGAAAACATTACCTTTTTTGTATGTGAAGTTTTTGTTTTCTTTTCTCTATTCTGTCTATGTGCATGGTTGTGAATCCTGTACATAGATGAAAATTCCCTCAGAGGGGATAGCTTTATTAGGGACGGGGTGTTTACTCTGAGGTTATATGGACATGGCAAACACGTATGGGTGTTTTTGTAGAGTCACTTTTCTTACTTAGAGGTAATATAGACATGGTAAGGATCGACTCTCCTGGTGTATAGAACGACTCAGAGGTAATAGGGAAATGAAGGGTTCTATAGATGACAATTATGGGGAATTGTCAGGGAAAGGGTGCATGTTCAGAGGTTATATGGACATAGCAAGCATCCTTCTTCCTAGAATAATAGTTCAGAGGTAATATGGATGTGACTATTTTTCTTAGGGAGTTATGACAACTTTGGGGTTATCATAACGGGGTGACTACTCAGAGGTAATATGGACATGGTAGACACGACATAGATAACACTTCAGAGGTAATATGGACGTAAAATATTTTCTAGGATGTCATGACAACTTTGGGATTATCATAATAGGGTGACTACTCAAAGGTAATATGGACATGGTAGACACGATGTAGAATAACACTCCAGAGATAATATGGACATAAAATGTTTTCTAAGGATTATGACATCTTACAACTATTGTGGAGGAGGTGACTACTCAGAGGTAGAGAGTACATGGTAGACACATCTTAGGATAATATTTTGGAAGCGTGGTCATGAAATGTTTCCCGAGAGATTCATGATGATTACTGGTTCATCGTGTTGGAAGCCTGGTCCGGATAGACCCTCATGACTCTGTCTCGAGATTAGAGAATACGATGATCCCTTGTGCGTTGTCCCATGTTGGCGGAAGGTTTACTACTTCCATCGTTGCCTTTGGCGTAGGGATGATGCCATCTAGTGCCTCTGTGGCAGGAAAACTCCCGAACTGGATAGTTACCATGTTGGCTGTAACGGTCTTCTCTTCATAATCCAATGATATGATATTGGCGTTAATGAGGCGCTGAATTTTCTCCTTCAACACATAGCAGTCCTGTGTTGAGTGATGGATGTACTGGTGATAATGGCAGCACTTGGGATGGTCCACCTTTTCTACTTCATCGAGATGCCTG
This sequence comes from Iris pallida, assembly GCA_029216955.1. Taxonomy (NCBI): domain Eukaryota; kingdom Viridiplantae; phylum Streptophyta; class Magnoliopsida; order Asparagales; family Iridaceae; genus Iris; species Iris pallida. The sequence goes on along the minus strand of JANAVB010026199.1, from coordinate 4,184,775 downwards.
GGTAGCAGGATGGACAGTTTGCCACTTTTCGTAAGAATCTCGAAGAGCTCCAGCGTATCCTCGTCATTGAAGGAGTAAGTCTCCCTCGGCCTTTGTGCTTCCGCAGACTTGGGGTTCGTAGTTGCTGAACCTTTAGAGATGTTGACGGTCATGGTTTGCTTACCTTTTCCGTCTTTAGTGTTATTGCTGTACGAGCGTCTCCTCTTGTCTTCGGTACAGGAAAGTGTAGCCCCAGGAGCTGCGTCTCCTGGGCTTTCCTTAGTGCAGCATCCACTTTTATAATAAAAGACGTCCAGTCCGAGTAGGGAGCACTATGCCACAATCTTATAGAGGACAACATGTTCTTGTGACAGGAGTCCGTAAGCATAGGCTCGGGCATGCTGGATGGTAATTTGAGGGCTGTCTGGCGGAAGCACTCGATGTATGCACGGACAGGCTCTTTCTTCCTCTGGACAATTTCTATGAGGGTCGACATGGTCGTATCCATGCCTCCTTCGTAGAATCGGTCCATGAACCGAGTCTTCAGGTCTTTAAATGACGAGATTCAGTCGTCCGAAAGACTGCAAAACCACTCATAGGCTACCCCCTGCAGGGCTCCTATGAATATGTTGGACAGGAGGGCATCTTCCTTTGGCAGGTACCCCGTTACTAAGGCAAAGTACCTTAAGTATTGTCGGGAAGACCCCTTCCCTTCATAAGGTGTAAGCATCTGCAGATTGTATTTGAAAGGATAGACGACATTGTCCCACTCGACAGGGTATGATTGTTGGATCCCCATCTTCTAGAGCGTTGCTTGTTTCTTCTTGGCATTATGACGAGCATACAGCTCCTTGATTGCCTGCTGTGTCTCGGTCGGCATTACGGAGCCTGTAGCCAATGGAGTAGACGAGGATGGTCCTGCCTGATTGGCAGTAGCAACCTGCTGGTTTGGTCATTGGTTGGCGGATCACGTGCAGGTATAGAGGCAACGGGGGCCATGCTACTCTTGAGGTCGATTATGACCGAAGATAGGGTCTTCATGGTATCCGTCAGGGTATCCAACTTTGTCTCGAGGACTTCGATATGCCTGAGAGCTTCGTCATTGTCTTCCTCATTGTCGTCGGCCATAAAGACAGACCGAGTGTGAGGGTGACTCGAGGGAGCCATGGATCCTTCACTTTTTGGCTCAAATGCCTGAGTCTCGTTGCCTTGAGGATATACCGTAAGATTATAATATTCTCCGAACTAAGTATGGTTGCTGCCCCCGGTCTGGTGACTAGTTGCGCCAATGGAGATATTCATGTCGTATTGTGCCTTCTTAGATTGGAACACTTGGTGGTTGTACATGGTAGGAGGCTGGCTACCCCCAGTTTTTGATAAGGCACCCAATGCAGATTTGGAACGAGTGCCTTAGAACACACCTACATCGGGTACCTTAGCTTTGCTGTTCTTTGACTTCCTCTTCGGTTTAGCAACCGAAATGGGAGGATTCTGGAAAGGCTCTTTGAAAGCTCTAGAACCATGCGGGGCTCGTCTTTTCTATGTCTCACCGACCCTCTGTTAGGCCTCTGGCATGGAGTCGGCGTGGAGTAGAGTCTCTGGAAGACGGAGTGCCTGCTTGGCGATGGCGCATCCGTCTACTGACAATGACAGTTGATGGCAATCTAGGTACAAGGGTGCCTTGATTTAAGAACGTCTTGTGCCATATATTCTTCTTCCGCTTGGAGAGGGTTGGCTCTTCTATCGTAGTACTCCCATTGTACATGCAGGGAAGCTGTATGTAAGCAAGGTCATAGCGGGTCTGGCGAGGAAGCTTCTTGTCGCTCCTGCGGGAACGCCGCTCGCATGGCTCCCTCTTCGTGGGATGTACCCCCTGTCTTGGCTTATGCACGAGAGTACCCCATTCGAAGGGAGATTCGACTGGTTGAGGCATCGGAGCATGAGAGCTAGTCTTGTATAGCTTTCCGTCGGCTGCACGTGTTACTGTCAACACGGGCCTCTGGTCTGCCGCTGGTGCCGCACACTCGTTGTACGAAACGCGAGCCACCTGGGATCTCTTCCTACTACCCCAAACTGGTGAGTAGTATTCAGAGTCCATCGAATATTTGCCTGAAGGGAAGCAATTTTATCGAAAATAGATCTCCTTGCCGGCAATACTCCCATCGTGAGGGGTTGACCGGTACGCGCTTCCTTCGGCATTATTCCTTTGTCAAATCAACCATGGAACCACCATCTTCTTCACCATACTTTCTCGGGACGGGAATCGGATGAGGGGATATGGTTGTAGCAGACGGGATCTTCTCTGTGGTCTTGATGTTGAGGGGGTCCTCAGACGCAGTTTCCGTCGTCGTGCGGCTGGCTGCAGCTTTCTTAGGCCTCTAGACGCATCGAGTCTTCTTCGGTTGTACGAACCGCTTCGAAGTCTTTGACTTTTTATCAGAGCGGAGATCTTCAAAAGCCTGCTGGTTGAAGCGTACGGCCAGTATGTCTTGAGAAACTCCCAGCAAGTTGTCATCAGATTGCGTCACCACCTTCTCGTTTAAGGAGAAGGTAGTCCCCAATAGAGTCGCCATTTTGTTTGACGTAACAAACGGTTCAACGAAATTTTTGCTTTATTGAACGTATAAGGTATCTGTAGACAATGAATAAAGTCCTAAACATGATATTCTAACTTCAGAGAGAAGAGGTTTTTGGAAAAGTGTGACGGTAGAGATCGAGCACTATAGCGGCTCCTTTACTCCGTTAACGATCTGACGACGAATCAACCTTGCTATGGCTCTCTGGCACCTTTGGTGGGACTCTGGGGTCACCGATCAATAGGCTGTCTAGATGAGAAGATCCGTTGAAGATGGTTGGTTGGTTCTTTTGTTGATTGGTGGATGAGGGTGGTCGGCTCTTCGTGGATGTAGATCGCTGCTCCTTTGAAGATTGTCGATGTTACCTTTATCGATTTCTGATGCTTTGGTGGAAGAAGAACTCCTTTTTTAGAGAACCGAGCACATATGCTATGTGCATTAGGGTTCCTGAGATATGAAAGAATTTGCCGTCATTACACGGTACGGGCTTCTATGATGCTGACAGGTGGCAGATATCGAGATTCCCCTCAAACGAGATCTCTGATGGTTATAAACATAACCGAAGGAGGTGATACATGGTGCGTGCCAATTTTCTTACTCGGATACAGTCGAGTAAATCTTGGGATTTTATCTTAGATTTGGAGTCTAATTGATCCTCGTCTAAGATTTAAATCAATATGATATGATATCAATCATGATTTATCCTAATCTTCTCTACAAGAGGCATTTTAAACAAACCAATTGGGCTAGACCCATGCTTCCTACGTCTCTGGTGAGGACTAAGTGCTGCTGTGCTTCTGTTGCAGTGAGTATATCGTGCTTCTAGAGATGACGGAACCTCTGTGCTTTCAGGCGACGAGTGGACTTGGCTTCGAATGACGACGAGACTTTTGTATGTATAGAGCAACTTACGAAGCTGTGTTTCAGGCTACCAGAGTCACTGTGCTGTAGGTAACAAGTTAGCTTGTGCTTCTGGTTGGCGAGGTTACTGTACTTTCGGAGCGAAAGGTTGACTTGCATTGGTTGCGATGGAAGTTCCCAAGTCTCTTGTAGAGAAGTGACTTAAGATTCTGATCCGGAGCAGATGACTGTACCGTAGGAATGGAGATGGTGTGAGCATATCACCATCCTGTGCCTCATGCGGATGCAGGTAAGTAGTTGTGTCTCTGAACAGTAGAGACGTTGGCTTCGAAAGGAAGGGTATGATACCTTTGCGCGTCTGAGATTGGCTCATGCAGATAGCTGCACCTGTGGAGTGGAGACGCTGGCTTCTGCAATAAAAGAAGGGGAGGAAGGCCCTACCACCATCTTGTTTCTGAGGTTGGCGCAGGCAGGTGGCTATGCCTCTGGCTCGAAGGCTCTGGCTTCTTCAAAGTGCTGAGTTACTGATATACTTCTGAGAGGCTGCGCACACTAGAATATTAGAACATGCTTCGGTGGAGGTCAATCCTCCAGTGTGTATATCGAGAAGAAGGAAGGCTGTGCTTCGATAAAGATTGTATCCCTTGTAGATCCTTCTAGGCTTCAGTCGAATCTGTACTAGATCCTTTATAGAAGAACAAAATTACTCCCTTATGTGTGGTCTTGATGTGTCTGTTCTAGACTTTGGTAGACATGACAATAAAGGGACTTCTTTCTATATCTTCTGTTTTGTCTTTTTTGCACTGAGCCTCAGTCTTCTGCATCTTCTGCGCTTTGGTGAAGGGATGTCCTGAGCTGAGATTTTTTATGCTTCTACAGGTATATCATTTGAAATCAATCGAGATATTGCGGAGAAATGTTAACTAGTGCAAGTTGATCATTGGAAAGTTTTATAATTTTAATTGGATTTATGGGGAAGAGTCTTGTTTAAGTTTCGATGACAAAACTTTTTCTGAGTGGTATATATTGTAGTGCCCCGACCCGTGGATGCATTATGATGGCTGGTTGGCTTGATGAAGCCTTGTTGGACTTGGAAATATATGCAGGATCGCTCGGAAGGCTATATGATTGTGGCGGGAACCATCTTATTAATGTGAGTAGTGTTGAACCCTTCGAAGATCCTTTAGCTTCATGCTTAATAAAAAGGATTAGTATGCTATGTCTGCTTGTTGAATTGATAAATGCTATCTGCATAGAAATCGAAAATGTAATGAAAGATAATTAATTATATGACCCAAAAACTGTTGCGTATTATTTCATGAATTGTGTGCTTGTGTGTTGTTGCTATGAAATACATGACAAGTGAAGAAAAAGTCATAAATACTTGGGCGGTGAGCATATCGAGCCTTAGTTCGATGAATATAGGATAACACAGATGCTAAGTCCCAAGAACTAGGCAGTAAGCATCTTTGAATTATGACCAAGAGAACCTATAATCAATATTCTATTATCATGTCGCCGACGTAGAATGTTGATTACACTAATACCCTGGATTGGTCAGATGATAATGTGAGCGTTGGTTCCAGGCAAGACGGCAAGATGGTTATACGAATAAGAATGGTTGCTTGTTACTTAGTTTTCCTATCATGCATTATATGTTTTCTTCATAGATAAGTTGCATATATTTGCATGGTCATGGACAACTTGTCGACAATGTGGTTTCTCGAATAGTATTCCAAGGCCTCGAAAACTGATTCGTCCTAAGGGGAACCTCGTGCTGAAGTAGTAGCACAGTGCTGAAGTAGTAGCACGGTATGTGGGACCTTCATTGGGGCTACCTACCTACAAAGGGCGTCATTATACCAGTAAGACGATACAAGATGACGTGTCAGCAGTGAGCTTCATATAGATATGTCAAGTGCTATTGATGTCTTATGTAGGCAGAGTAAGTTATTACTCAATTACAGGGAAGGATGTCGGCTGTTGGTAAGATATCACCTGAATGATGACCAATATGATAATTATGATATTGTTCCTAACAATGTCTTGGGCAGGCAGAATAAGTATTATTAATATACATGATCGGCTACATGACCGTGGGTAAGAAATCACCAAAGAGTGATATCATATTGCTTTACATTTTCTTGGCTATGAATAATATGCTTGCTATATTCTTGTCGGATATTAACTGCTAATTGACCCTAAGGCAATGAGAAAGACCACTTTTAATAATGTTCTATAGCATGATTACTTAGTGTTGTCTTCTTAGGTGAGTTGTACCAGCACCGCTTTCCATTATATAGATGATGTACTGATCCACGTTTGTGGGCATCTTTATAGGTGCTTGTGCATGGGTGAACCATTTGATCAGTGCTTGGCATCGATGAATCGGATAGGTGTACAGAAGCTCTTCTTGCAAGATGATGTCTTCTGCTACACGGGACATACTGTTTGGAACAGTGTAACTCATATGAATTAGTAAGATTTTAAGCTAAATCGGCAAGTTCATTGTAAATTAAGTCGGCAAGTTCAGTTGTAAAATGGCAAGTAAATTCAGCTGGCTATTCAAAAGTCTTTGTAATATGTTGTAAACTCTATATTTAGTTGCAAATCTTGTAATCCGTTACAATTATCAATAAAAAGATATATTTCCTCATATACTATGACTTCAATTTGCCTGCTTGGTTTTGCGGTGCTGCCGAGAACTATAATGGTTTTGCCTTGTACAAGTGCAATCTAGACTTATATGACATCACGTCCAGTGGCTAGTTTTCAATCTCCAGGATCGTGGTGTGCCATCCATGACCATGCATGTGAATGCATCTTAAATAATAAGAAACATAACATACATGACAACAGAATTCAAGTACATAAGCCATAGCTCTCATTCATCTTGCCAATTTGCCTTCAGCCGTCGGCTCGCATACCCACTTATCCACCCAGGGACTATTCATTCTGTGTTACCATTCTCTCGAACCGAAGTCCAATATACTCACCATCCAATACTTGGGTCTTTGCATCACCTATTCAACATTTGATATTGTAGCAAACAAGGCATCATTTGATTTATAACATAATTCTAGCCATGTGATACTTTATCTTTTATTATCTTTCTAGGTTCTTACTAAGCATCTTTTATTAAGCATCATAAGCAATAACAAGTCATCATTTGTTAAACGTGATGATCAAGGATCGTCGAAGGATCAAAGTCACTCACTTGTTGGTAAATTACCGAAAGAAAGAGGTCTTCCATGCATCGTCAAGCCCACTTCATTTTATTGGCACCTGCATTGGCACCAACAATGGTTCAGCATACTGCTAATCTTTCTTTCAGTTATTCGATATGAATGTACAGACAATGGAAGTAAATACATGAACACATTCATCAATTTTTTTTTATAAAAATGCACCCAAAACCAACAACAAAAGCGACATCGAAAACTAGCAACGCTACGGTCTCGGGGCAAGTGACTCTTATATAGAATTTTTTCCCCAAGACGTGCGCCACTGCATCTTGGGCACCATTTTAAAAGAGTCCATTCCATAAGAAGGAAAAGATCTTAATTTATTGTCTCGCGGTCCTGGTAAAGTTTCCCCAAGTAAAGTTTACCCAATCTCATCCGACTCGGCCATTCGGCTGCTAGCCCCATCCGTGCTCCGCAACGGGAATATGGCACTACATAATAATACACTAACGAAAAGTTTCGTCCCCAAAACTTAAACAAAAACCCACCTAAACTCAATAACGAAGGAAGCTTTTCCCTCTTATCCGCTTCAGGTAACCAAGTCGACTCTTCGACGGAATGATTCCGCCAAAGTACTCGTACCAAAGGAACGACCCAGTTACGCAAACAAAATTATCCTTCCTATCCAAAATCTGCACATATTCCTCAATATATGACAAGTCAGCTTGCAACCCTAACCGACTAAATCTACCACATGACTTGGTCATACACATACTTCTGTAGTTAAAAAATAGAAAATATCATGCCCGTCAGCCAATGCCGGTGGTAATGCGGTCTGATAGGCGACTAGGCCGACTCGCTTAAGAATTTTAAATTGGCCAACAAATCTCGATCTTAACTTCCCTTTCGCATCGAATCGCATAACTCCGTATATTGACGATACTTTCAAAATTATATGGTCACCCGCTATGAATTCCAATGGTCGTCGATGAATATCCATATAATTCTTCTGGTGACTTTGTGCCAGAAATAACTTCTCTCGAATCATGCGGACCTTTTTGACAACCTGCTCCACCATTTTCAGACCAAGTACTTGTCATTCAACGACTTTATCCCAGCAAATCGTAGACCGATATTTTTGCCTGTTTAATCCTTCATACGGTGTCCTTTGTATACTCGCATGATAACTGTTATTGTAGGCAAATTCTGCTAGCAATAAGTAAGTGTCCCAACTTGTTTTCAAATCTAGTGCACAAAGTCGTAATATGTCCTCAAGGACCTGATTTACCTTCTCAATCTGGCCATCAGTTTGTAGATGGTTTGCAGAACTGAATTTCAATTGTGTTCCTATAGCCGACTATAAACAATACCAAAAATGTGATATGAATCTTCCATCCCGACCTGACTATTGATGCTGGCACTCCATGCAATCAAGCAATTTCATCAAAGTTCAGCTGGGCTAACCAATTGACGCTCCAAAAATTTTTTAACCGCAATGAAACGTGCCGACTTGGTTAATCGATCCACGATGACCAAAATTGCATCATTCCCTCGCTTCGTCTTCGGCAAGCCAACTATAAAATCTATTGATATATGGTCCCTCTTCTATTCTGGTATGGCGAGGTTCTGCATCTACCCGCAGGGCCTCTGGTGCTGAACCTTGACTCGATGACAAGATAAATATCGTGAGACAAAGAGGGCCACATCTCTTTTTATTCTGTCCCACCAAAAGTTTGTACGCAAATCATTATACAATTTTGTACTTCCCGGGTGCAACGAATACTTAGCATAATGAGCATACGTTAAGATTTCTTTCTGGAGTTCAACATCCTTCGGAATACATAGCCTCCATTGCATTCATAACGAGCCATCCTCGTGCCTGGCAAAGTCGTCTGCTTCACTCTTTTCCATCATTTTGTTGATCTTTATCAAGAATTTATCAGTCTTCTGTACAGTCTTAATTATATCCAAAAAAACTTGGCTTAAGTTGAAGTTGATCCAACTGTGCATTTCGGCCACGAATTTGGGGCTCAATTCCCATGGTTTCTAAGTCTTCCATATCCGACTGAACAGTAATTGATCCCACAAAATTATGACTCAACGCATCCGCCACCACATTGCCTTTCCCTAGGGTGCCGTGATCTTCAAGTCGTAATCTTTGATTACTTCCAACCAACATCTTTGTCACAAATTCAGAGCCTTTTGAGTGAATATGTACTTCAGGCTCTTACGGTCGGTGGAGATCTCGTAAGCCAATCGGTACAAATATTGTCGTCATAATTTTAATGCAAAAACTATCGCTGCCAATTCTAAACCATGCATTTGGTAATTTTTCTCATGCGACTTAAGATTTTCTAGAGGCATAAGATATCACATTCCCTCTCTGAGTCAATACACATCCCAAACCCAATTCAGACGCTTCACTGTATATCTGGAATCCCTCGGTGCCACTTAGAAGAGCAAGGATAGGAGCTAACATGAGACGCTACTTAAGATCTTGAAATCTAGCTTTGCATTCATCAGTCCAATCAAATGCTACTCCCTTCTGGGTGAGGCGTGTTACGACCCGCACCCGGAGTAAGGGCACGAGTGCGAGACAACATTCCAGCCTACGCCACAGAACGACATAAAACGCTGTCTAGGTCTACTATCTAACAACAGTTATAATATCGAAACCTATCGAGAAAGGTCAACTCCAAACGTAGGACAAGCAAAGACAATATAATATACTCAATCACAAACTCTAAGAAAGATAGATGATACCGAAAGATAAAGACAACAAGATATGAAATTATCAACCAGAATATCCGACACAGAAATAATACAAGTCCAGAGTCAACAATCTCTAATACAAATACTAAAATAATAGCAAGCCAAAATGTAATCTAGAGACAAGGTCTAGTACCAAACTAAACCAGCTAAGCTACTCTAAAGCCCCATCGGCTGGAGCTAACCCTTGCTGAACTACGGTCTCTAAATCTAAGCCAACTATGTCATGGGGGCCGTAGTTGGTAGGACACTCCTCCTCGCCATAATCTATAAAATTTTGTCAACATATCCAGTCAAGATGGAAAGAGCACAAATCTCCAATAACAGTTCTAGTTAGATGATATTAAAAATATATCAGTAAATAGAGAGAACATACAAGGTAAAGTAATGAGTACATGAATCATGGTGAGGCATATCAAGACTGTAAATGAATGTAATAGTAGGAGAACAATGTATAACATATAAAGAAATCAGGAACTACTATCTATGTGAGTTTACCACTAGTTTCAATGTATGATCGGCTTAGGAACATGATACAAGATTTGGCCTGGATAATCATACGTGCGGTGGATGATTAACACTATTCAAGGTTCAAGGCTTGATACAAGGTGGGTATTGATCATACATCTACGCTAATACCCCTGCCCCTGACTAGTATAGTGGATCCAACCATGATACGTTATGTTATGTATTCTCTGAAAAGGTCGCAAGCCTTCACAGGAATCGTGTCTACACAATGAACGAGAAACAAGGAGTCTTGCACAAGGTATGCCATGGAGTACAAGGAATAATATTTTATAACGGGATCCAGACAAATATCAATCCGTGTGAACAATGTGTCAAGAGAACAAGGATATCTACACTAAATTCAAGAAACATAGACAATATCATAAAACAGAAATATTATCACTACTTGCCTAAGCTGTAATGGAATATGTCAACTGAGTCCAATACAGTACCTCGAGGACCTAAAGATGGAATATTGTATCAATATAAAGTTTTGGAAGTAAAAGCATGTCAAACTAAATCAAACTAAGTCAAACTAGGTCATACTAGATCAAACTAGCCTATACAAAGTCAATCTAACTCATACTAGGCCTAACAAAGTCAAACTAGGTCAAGGCCAGTCAAACAAAGTTAAACTAGGTCGATCTAAGTCAAATATTGACTTACAGTTGACTTTTGTTCAATCGGTCAACTTTGGTCAACTCCTAGTCCACTCTAGGTCAAACTAGCTCAATGGTTGTCTCACAGTTGACTTTTGGTCAACCGGTCAACTCTGGTCATGTTCTAGTCAATTCTAGGCTAAATGTTGACTTTTGGTTGACTTTTAGTCAAAACAGTCAATCATGGTCGGGGTCAACCCTAAGTCAAATACCCTATTCCTAACCATTACCAACCAAGCTATCCTAATTCTAACCATATCTTAACATGTTATCTACATATCTTAGTTATAAGGTATTACCTTAACTCTTACCCCATTACCTTACCAAGGTAAACTCAATACCTTAGCTTCTAACCAATACCCTTGCCTACTTTACCCTCACTCTATGCAACCCCAATACCTTACTAAGGTATTCTAACAATTGCCCTTGTATCTCGATACCATACTTTGGTATCTTGATACCTTACCTCATTACCTTACCCTTGTATAAGGTAAATACCATTTACCTTGATGGTAAAGGTAATCTTAGGATACCACACTGGTATCCTAAGATACCACTCTAACCTATAGGCTAACTAGTATCCTATCTCAATTTCTAACTTGGTATCCTAATAACAAGTCTCTAACACTCTAAGATACTAACATCTAACAATTATCTAACATCAACACTCGAACAAATCACTCTCTAACCAATTCTAACATCCAACTAACAACTCTAACTCTAACCATCTACTCACTAACCACACACACACACACACTCTACTTATAGGATACTAACATGCCCAATAACATATCCTAAGATACCATATTATCTACTATATATATATATATATATATATATATATATATATATATATATATATATATATATATATATATATATATATATATATATATATATATATATATATATATATATATATATAAAAAAAAAAAAAAAAAAAAAAAAAAAAAAAAAAAATATATATATATATATATATATATATAACCACACACACACACACACACTACTTATAGGATACTAACATGCCCAATAACATATCCTAAGATACCATATTATCTACTATATAATATATATATATATATATATATATATATATATATATATATATATATATATATATATATATATATATATATATATATATTTATATATATATATATATATATATATATATATATATATATAGTATATATATATATATATATATATATATATATATATATATATATATATATATATATTTATATATTTATATTATATATATATATATATATATATATATATATATATATATATATATATATATATTTTATATATTTATATATATATATATATATATATATATATATATATATATATATATATATATATATATATATATATATATATATATATATATATATAACTTCTAACATACCACTAACACACAAAACCTATATGAAACCACTACCCAAAATCTCTAAACTAATAACCAAAACTCACACACACACATGGAAACTCTCTCAAACATACTATAAGGGGGGTGTTATAGCCTGCCACTGTTGCTCACTTGGCATCATCAGCTGCTGCTATAGCAGCTGGGATTGCTGCTGCTACAGTTCTTTGCTGTGGGGGCAGCAGCCCCCCACACTTGTTGCTGCTGCTTCCTTTTCTATTCCTGCTGCTGTTGTGGCTCCTTTCGGAAGCAGCTGCTGCTCTTCCTCCCTCTCACTCACTCCTCTTCATTCCTCTATTCATTATTTCGTCCATCCATTCTATTCATTTAATTCACAATCCATTCAATCCTCATTTCATTCACTCCTGTGTTTATTCATGAATTCATATACTTATTCATTCATTCATATTCTCAACTCTCTCATGAATCCATATATTCATCTCATGAATCCATTCCTCTCACTCTCACAAACACAACCCAACTCTCACCCTCTCACATCCACAACAACCACTCACACAAGCACAACACAACCACATCTCACACTCTCAACCAAACATTCAACCACAACCTCCAACATGATAGATATGATTCCCCCACTCTCTCTACACACATCAAACCACCACCACACATCCACAAACATAGAAATGTACATCAATATAGCTCAAAACAGTCCACTACCTATAATTACACTATTTAACACATAAATACATGTAAATATGACATGTAGGCCTAAAACACATGTCCAACCTTGTAGGGAACCTAATGAAAACCACGGAGAACATTTCTAACATGACTAAACTCCCCTCTAACTAATCAAAATCTGAATTAAGACGACAAAAATGTCTATAGGGCATTCCTACAAACACTTGGTGGACCACCCTCGGAATTTCTCCTTGGGTGCCACAAAACTCATAATAACTTCCTAATGAGGACTCCAAAGAGTCACAAAATCAAACCTAAGGATGGTACATACATAGGGGTGGTTCATATGGATGCAAAACTATCAAAAATTCAAGGAAACATGAATTAAAGAGAAGGTTATACCTATTGGGAGTTAATTCCCAATGAAAACTCTAAAGGACACGAAGGCGACACAGACTCTTCTTCCAAAAGGACACCCCACCTTGCATTTGACTCCACAACATGTGTAGCTCCTTCTTCTTGCAAGAATAAGAGAGTTTGGTGGAGAAAAGAGAAGTTTTGAGGGATGAATCAATGAGATTTGCTCTCAAGCTTTGGAAAGAACCCTAAAATAGAATGGAGGCTAAGTTGTAAATTGAAAGTGATGAGGAGACCCCCCTCTCTTGTGGCCGGCCCTATTAGTTGAGGTTTAGCTATTTTAAAAAGTCTAAGATACCCCTATTTGAGTCCCCTTTGGCTAATTAATCAAATGCAAGAGGTTGGGGTAAAAAAGGTCAACTTTCTAATCTCTAAATGACTAAACTTGTCATGTAGGATTAGCCTAATAAATCTAGCCTATTGGGTCAAGTTTGTGGGCCATGTCTAACTAATCATTAGGTCCCATCTAGAGTCTAAACTACCCCGGGCCACTATCACAAGTCAAAATAAGACGAAACTCAAATCCGGCTAAACTAAACCCCAAAATACAATATAAATAAATAAAAATCACCAAAAATATGGGAATATGGAAAATAAGAAAGTTACCCTCAATTTTGAAAACAGGCAGTTACAAGGCGAGTTAAAGGCAATGCTTTTTTCAAAAAATCTTTCACAAACTTACTGTAGTAACCTGTCAAGCCGAGGAAACTATGGATCTTGCTTGCCGACGAGGGTTGTTTCTAATCCACTACCGCTTCAATTTTCTTTGGGTCAATGGACACGTCTTCCGTCGAAATAATGTGTCCTAGGAAAGAGGTGCTACTTATCCAAAATTTGCATTTACTTAACTTGGCATAGAGCTGATTTTCCCATAGGGTCTGCGGTATCGTTCTTAAATATTCCACATGGTATTTTATGCCTTTCAAGTAGACTAAGATATAATCGATAAACACGACCACAAATTTATCCAAGAAGGGTCGGAAGACTCTGTTCATCATGTCTATGAAGGCGACATAGGCGTTGGTCAGTCTGAAGGGCATGACCAAACATTTAAATTGTCCGTATCTGGTTCGGAATGCAGACTTCGGAACATCCTCTGGTTTGATCTTCAACTAATGATAGCCTGAGCGAAGATCCATCTTTGAAAATACATATGTCCCTTGTAGTTGATCGAAGATGTCATCTATTCTAGGTATGGTACTTATTCTGAATTGTAACTTTATTCAGCTCGCAATAGTCAATGCATAGCCGCATCTATCTATTCATTCTCTTTACAAATAGAATTAGAGCTCCCCGTAGAGAAATACTGGATCTGATGTATCCCATATCTAGTATTTTTTGTAACTGTACTTTGAGTTCCTTTAATTCAGCAGGCACCATTCTGTATGGGGCCCTTGAGATCTGTCATGCTCTGTGCCTGCATAATTAGGTATGGGTTGTCAGCGCATCCAGCCTATGCCGCAGAATCGGCAGTAGTCAGCTGGCTAGACCTTGAGAATCATCCAATAATCATGAAATCAATCTATGCTCAATCACAGAACTAGAAAACAAAAACAACTCAACACACGCTCATACGATCCCGTCAACTATATCTCTTTTTGGTACATGATACATGTCTATCTCATCCCGGAGGCAAATTCGGCCAATCCTCAAAATAATATACAACATGAATAATACATCAATGATCTAAACTAACTATATCTCTAAATCCTCCAAAGCAAATCTCTATGCTAATATGTCAATCACTTGTAGACAACGATCCAATCAAGAAAGGAGCAAAGTATATCCCCGTATAATGTCACACAATAAGAAATCAAGCATGGAAAAAGAAATAGAAACAGAAATAGACAACGCAATGAACACTGTAATGAAATATAACATGCAACACGAGAAACAATGAGAATCGTAATAAAACATGTTTAAACTACTTACATGGTCAGACAATGAATCAAAGATGCACAACTAGTAAACTAGGTGATTTGAAATACTATTTCGACATGTGGGCGACTATGGTTTAGATTCGGATTGATCAGACTTGGACATATGTGCAGTGTATCTCAAACTATGCTTCGAACTAGACTGGATTAAATACACATTTACTCGCTATTTCCTCTTTCCCGTGATTCAAAAAAATTTATCAAGCAAGATTCGAAACTTGATGTCTTTGATTCTTATCAAGCAAGATTCGAACTTGATTACTTGATTCATGGTTCAGAAATTCATAGCAAATATGATTCAAATATGTCTTTGAAATAAAATAATGCCATGCAAAATCATTTGTCATGATTCGTGTCGTAATATGATTCATGCTAATTTAGGAAATAAAATAAATTGGATTATTTAATATTGAGAAACATATATACGGAGTAATTGCCTCGGTCCAATTTGTCCAAAAATGCTCCTTAGTCCAAACCTAGCCAAAATAGAAAAAAGAATTACTATTAAAATCTTCATTAACTATCAAGCTTTTACTCTATCAATAATCCAAAATTTACAATCCAATATTGGGCCCTTCACATTCTTTCAAATCATTTATTAGACCTAAAAGGCCCAAAATCTAAATATTAAACCTAAATAGCCCATTCTCCCATTTCTTGGACCCATGAATAAATCTCCAAATGCCCTAAGTCAATACCTAAACTCAACAGCCCAAAAGCCATATTCACACTATATTAGTCATCCTAATATTCTACCCTTTGGATTAATGATTCCAAATTAATCATCAAAAGCCAAAAATAAATCACTGCAAGCCCAGTCCCCAAACTGGCAGCCCAGACCCAATCCTTTTTTTATACCTTTCCTAGGCCGAGCCCACAATCTGGCCTATTATTACTGCTGCTGTTGTTGTTTAATTTTTTTTTGTTTTCTCACTGTTTTTAATCAAAACCATAGCCTATGCCCTAATGGGACAAAACCCGGCCCGACCTCACATACTTATACCTAACAAACCCTAACACTCAAATGATCAGCTCACTCTCACACATAGCAAAACCTAACACTTTCTCTCTGTTTCTCACAGCCGCCTCTCATACAAAAACCTAATCCTCTAAAACCCTAGAAAGGAAGGAACACACGAAGAAGAAGAAGAAGAAGAGCATAAAGGAGACACTGACCTCGAGGTTCTAGAGGCGGCATCGTGCTGGCTCGTGGAGGCGGCAAGTCGAAGAAGCACGAATGACAATAATCGAGGATGAGGACGGCGGCATTGGATGAAGACTCAGCCGTCAGATCTACGGCTACCCGCACCGCAGTAGAGTTCAAACAACAAGGTGTGTGGTTCTTGAGGAGGTGGAGTCTCGGGACGGCTAGAGCTGGAGGCAGCGACAGAATGTCGTGGCTTCGGCTCGGTCATCGAAGCACAGTGGGGTCGAGCAGCAAGTGGCGGTGGCTTCGAAGAGACTGTCAAGATCTAGACACGGTAGACGAGGAGGATGCTCCAGGAAGGGGAGGTGGCTAGGGAAGTTCGACGAGCTTCAAAGGTATGATGAAGAAAAGGACGAAGGAAGTTGAGAAGAAAAGAAAGAGAACGAAGGAGTGAAGAAGAGGACTGCTCACCATGGCAGATCTGGTGTCAAGATAGTATATCTGATGAGCGCCGCGGTGCTCGAGATAGGACGCACACAACTCGAGGCTAGGTACGCCGCTCAAGGATATGCAGATTGAATGTACTATGTCCGAAATAGTGGACACAACTCTGGCGAGCGCAGACGCGGTGGCGACAAAGCTGGAGCAACGGTCGGAGCTGGCAGTCACGACGCCGATTGTACTCCAGCCATGCTGGCAACGAGGAAGACTAGAGAATTAGGATTAGGGTTTGGTGTCAAGCTTGTAACGTGTCCAGTGTTGTGTTGGACACAAGAATTGGGTGGAAAATCTATAACGTGTCCAGATCTGTCTAGACACAAGAATGGGGTTGGTGTCGGCATGTTTTGAATGTTGGACACGGGGAAATATATGTGTAAAAGTAAGTAGAATGAATGAAATGGATTGACACGGCTGGACACAAGCTGGATACGAAATTAGGAGTAGGTGATTAGACTTGGAATGATTAGGACTAACAATAATTAGGGGTATTTGTCAGAGAATGAGACTTGGGATACAAGTTTGGTAGTTAGGAGTTAGTTATAACTGTAGTCTCCCGCTCCTCGCGGTACACTATATAATACCCATGGCTTGTTAGCTCAATCTTGAACTGAGTATTTGGGAAAACCTTTGCCGATATCAATTTATCACAGATGAAATGATGGATCGGCTTCTATTGAAATAAATCCAAGAGTTTTGTTGGATGTTTTCTTTCGGTATTTAGTTTTAATAAATGCATTTTTGTGTTAGTTTTCGATAATTGATTTTCATTGTTTGCTTTCATCGCATTGTGCATTCATTCTGAATCTTGAAAGAAAGAGACTGAATTATGCTAATCAAATGTTGGGGTCAATGAAAGATGCATAGGTAGTGCGTGAACGACGTGAAGTCCCTCATTCTCTCGAATAAGATTTATTTTGGTGAGTTGCTTTGATCGGGCTAACATTTATCTCCATGCCCTAACAAAATGATCTCTAGTCCACTCTTTTATTGCGTCCCTCAGATCAATGATATTGTAACAATAAAAGATAAGAATAAGAAATTAATCATAGGCTTTTGTTGGCCCATTTGCTAACGGTAACACCTGATTTTGATAAACAACGATAATTTTGGTCGATATGCAAAATATACGAACTTCTACAGATTTCAAAAGAGAAGTTCGTCTACGTCCTACTGCTTTCCACTACTTCAAAGTACAGTATATTGCATCATCATCAAAAGATCAATCGCACTGAAGACAAAGACTTTTTTATTTTTATTCTGTATTTTCTACTTTATTGAGTCAAGGAAAACATTTGTGAGGTTGATGAGGATTATACTAGCTTAGGTTATTCTAAGTCCACGTATCCAAATAAGCCTACCTATCTAAATCCCAAAAGTGCACAATTCTAAAAAGCCCTAAACCTATGCAAATTTGGCCCATTCCTAACTGTTCTGACCCAATAGAACTCCGTCAGAACTTTGACCGAGTTCGGTCAGAGTTCAGCCCGGGTTTGGTCTGGGTTATTTGAAAACCAGTTCCCACCAAATCTTTATCTAACGTTTGCGAGATTCATGCATCTGAACTCTGCCTGATCTCTGCGCTAGTTCGGTCAGGAAAAACACTCTAAGTAGAGAAGGATTTTCACCTTTCCAAATCACTCATGCACTCTCTCTTCTCTATTCTTCTAAAGTGTTTTCAAACGAGCACAAGCTTTTCAAATCTATCATAATACCACTCTTAGCCAAAGCCACTACAGTTCTATTTTTATCTAGAGTTTTGGTTCAGAAGAGTTGTATCGAAAGTTGCATTTCAGAAAATATTCCAGTTTTCTAAATCAAGTTTGTGGAGTCGACCGTGCGCTCGTCACCAAGCACGGTGTTGTAAAGAGACTACAAGCTCTCATTAAGCTTGTGAATAGTGGATTAACATCGAACAAGAGTACTCGGGACTGGAGTAGTCCTCTCAGAGAAAAACCAGTATACATCGCGGTGTTAACTTTGATTCTCCGATCTCATACTTTATTGCATTTATTTACTGTCTCTTATCTGCCATAATATATAACTGCTAAAATTTTTAGTTGGTGATTATTTCTACTGCACACACACACTCTATTCACCCCTCCCTTCAATTGGCTAGAATCCGTTACTTGAATGAAAATATTATGAAATCATATGAAATATTTGACAATACATTCCGTACATTGCTAAAAAACTGATCCTTTTTACCAACCACACATTGTCTAACCAAATCAAATTCTCTTTCGATACGTTCCTCAAAAAATCCGATTCATGTTAATTTTTCCCCAACTAACGAAGAGATCTTGGCGGAATTATCACATATGAAATTGAGCGCCATTTTGCAAAGAAATACCTCACTTGTTTCTTAAGAAGAGAGGGGAAACATGCTCAATATAATTTGATTGAATGGTTGCCTCAGCTCCTTTTTGTTTGAAGAAACCCACCCCTTCAATATTGGTCTTTTTTCACGAAAAGCATACATGAGATAACAAATTAAGTATTTCCCTAACATTTCAAATAGCTGTCAAGAATTCAAGTTGATTATGTTTCGCTTCTTCTTCAGAGAAACACGATCAAACAATTCCCAATCATGGTCCTTGCGGATCTGATCATCCGTATAGGATAAAAAAAGAAACTCCAGAGGTGCTCAACGATCATAAAGCTTTATCTTACGACTGCTACTTATCTGTTTCAATATAAATGTTTACATGTTGCCTTACGAGAATGCTTAACTGTTAGACGTGTATAAAAGTACTTATACATGTTGAATCGAAAGAGTATGAATGCTAATGAATGACCAAACGAGAACTGAATCCTAATGAATGACCGAATGAATAAGGCACGAAATGAACGTATTTTTACCTATTGTACTGCTAAGTTTTATTGATAGAATGAATAGTTCATGCATTGGTCTTGGACAACTTGTGCATAAGGTAATAGTCTCTCGATACTTCCTCGGGCACTGGGGATCGATCGGCCTAGGAGAGATTGTAATAGCACCCTATGGTAAATGCTATACATCGCAGACATGGGGTGTTGTGTCTTTTAGCGACGAGCTGAACCATAAGTCTCGATGGATAATCATGGGAATGGACCCATGGACCACCATATTGTTAGGTACATGCATATGAACCGATTTTTAATACAAAACTTAACACTGAACAAAGAGACGGATAGTATGCTTTATATATATATACAAATTATGCTAAATTGTCTTGTGCAGGGATGGACCGACGACTGTGGGTAAGAATTACTATATAAGAGATGATCGCTTGTTTATGTTTCTTATCACAAATTTCTAAAATGAACATAGACAAGTAGAAAGATCACTAGTAAATAACCTCTAGCTTCACATGTTGATTTATGCAAATTTATGTAAGTTCAGCCAAAAGCTGCTCGACAGTCAATGATGTGTAATGACCAACATTATGGGCATCATTTCAGATAACAAGAAGACCGCAGGATTTTAGGTGAGGCGCTAAAGCTCGTCCAACCCAATAGAGCTTGTGGATCACCTTGAAGCTATTTTTATTTCAAGTCAAGTTGCAAGTTTTCCTTTCGAAGGTGTATTTACATTTCGAGTATGTAATAAAGGGCTATGATGTATAGACAATGTGGCTATTTTCCAAAAGATTTTCAAAGAGAAATACGTAAGCCAAGCTATGGCATTTTGAGTCGCAAAGTTTTGTAATTGTATTTCTATCAAGTTATCAATAAAATAAACTATGTCTATTTCAAATCTCTGTGTCTAATATTTGGTTTTCTGCAATTAAATGTGTTGTATGCGTGTGTTTTGATTTGTCTAATTGTATTGTGTAGGTACTAGCCTTGTGCAAGCGCAACTTAGGCTTGTACGACATCATGCCTTAGCAAGGACGAACGATCCCGTAGGCATCAAAGCGAAGACGAACGACCATAGCGGGATCGGGGCATGACAAAGTAGTATAAAAGCACGGCTTTACGTCCTTGGCCTCTTTCAAATAATGATTTCAAAAATTATATAAAGTATTTTGGTGGCTTTTAAAGGTCATGATTTTGGGTTATGAAAACCAATGTCCCATACAATAAGTCCATAATATTTTACGAGGTTGACAGAAGTTACACTCCTTTGTAGAGGAATGGCTCATCGACCATCTGGCTCGACCGACCGGGTAGAACGGAATTTGGCCATGATGGAAACTCAACGAAAGGAAGCTGAGGAACGTAGCTAGGCACAACAGGCCCTATTGGAAACTCAGCGAAAGGAACTTGAGGATCGTAGCATGGCCCAGCAGAGGCAGCTAGATCCCTTGGCCCAAATCGTATCTTCGCTTGCGGGTAATCATGATATCACCAAAGCAAACAATCCAACTAGAAATCCCGAGATTGGGCCCGTGGATGCTGATTAACTACAGCAGGCTCACATAAAACCACTTGAGCCATCAGACTTTCTGAATGGTAAGCCTCCAGAGTTTGAGGGCAGGACATCACCAGATAAGCTGATGTACTAGATCATGAAGATGGAACGTATGTTTTCTTTTATCGGCATTTCTAGCAGGAAAAATATGGCATGTGCTGCCCTACAACTTCGGTTGAGGGCAGATGGCTGGTGGAAGGCTAAGAAGTCGGAACTGTAAGCTAGGGCCAGAGAAGGAAAGATTTCATGGGGTATATTCAAGCACGCCTTTCTGGAACAGTATCTTTCTCCTGTAATCAGTCAGAAGAAGAAAGACGACTTTATGATGCTGAAACATGGGAGCATGTCCATGGAGGACTACGAGTTAGAATTTTCTAAGATTGCCAAGTTTTTAGTACAATTATTCCGAACGAGAGGGTTCGCATGAAGCGATTCATACATGGTCTGAACGAGGACATTCAAAAGAGTGTTCTGAACCGAGAGTGTGAATCATATACCAAGGCCGTTGAGGCGGTGGTACAGATAGAGCAGTTTAGCCTGAGGACGACGCCAGTAAAAGTTCCGACCGGTCGTAATCAACCTACTAAAAGGTATTATAATAGGATGAAAAAGACCGAAGGGAAAATAAGACAAACAATAAACAGAACCAGAGAGCAGAGTGTACCTTCTGCGATCACCGTGGGCACACCAAGGAAGTCTATCATTTTGCCAATAAATCATGCTTTGGATGTGGTAGTCAAGACCATATTATCAAGAATTGTCCAAAGCGAAGGAATGATACTAAGAAGCGTAGGACGATGTGGGACCTACCGCCGATACGAGACAATCGGCACAATGAATAGCTACGGAGGCCTCGTGTATTCAATCTGATGACCCTCTAACAAGATCAGGATCGTGATGGGGTGAGTTATTCCTTAAGTTTTGAGGACAAAACTTTTTCTCAGTAAGTTATTATATAGTGTCCCGCTCATCGCGGTCCACTATCTTGAACTGAGTATTTGGGGAAACCTTTGTCGGTATCGATTGATCATGAATAAAATACAATGAACCTTTCCAACTAATGGATCGACTTCTATTGAAATGAATCCATGAGTTTTTCTTGGATGGTTTCTTTTGCTGTTTGGTTTTGATGAATGCATTTTCATGTTGGTTTTCGATGATTGATTGGTTTTCATTGTTCGCTTTCATCGTATTGCATATTCATTTCGAATCTTAAGAAAAAGATACCGAAGTATGCTAATCAAATGTTGTACCAATGTAGGACGTATAGGCGGTGCATGAACGGTACGTGAAGTCCCTCCTTCTCTTGAATAAGGTTTATTTTGGTGAGTTGCTTTGACCGGGCTAACATTTATCTCCACGCCTTAAGAAAATGATCTCTAGTCCACCCTTTATTTGCATCCTTCTGATCAATGATACCGTAACAAAAGATAAGAATAAAAAATGAATCGTAGGCTTTATCTTACGACTGCTGCTTATCTATTTCAATATGAATGTTTACATGTCGCCTTACGAGAATGGTTAACTGTTAGACATGTATAGAAGTAATTATACATATTGAATCAAAAGAGAATGAATGCTAATGAATGACCGAACGTGAACTGAATGCTAATGAATGACCGAATAAATAAGGCACGAATTGAACATGTCATTATCTATTACATTGCTAAGTTTTATTTGATAGAATGAATAGTTCATATATTGGTCTCGGACAACTTGTGCACAAGGTAATAGACTCTCGACGCTTCCTAGGGCATTGGGGATCGATCGGCCTAGGAGAGATTGTAATAGCACCCTGAGGTAAATGCTAGACCTCGCGGAGAGGAGGTATTGTGTCTAATAGCGATGAGATGAACTATGAGTCTCAGTAGCTAATCATGGGAATGGACCCATGGACCACCATGTAGCTAGGTACATGCATATGAACCAATTTTTTAATACAAAACCTAACAATGAACAAAAAGACGAATAATATGCTTTATATATATGCAAATTATGCTAATCCATGTCTTGTGCAGGGATGGACCGACGACCGTGGGTAAGAATCACTATATAAGTGATGTTCTCTTGTTTATGTTTGTTATCACGAATTGCTAAAAAGAACCTAGATAAGTAGAAAGATCACTAGTAAATAACTTCTAGCTTCACATGTTGTAAGTTCGGCCAAAAGTCGCTCGCCGGTACATGATGTGTACTGACCCACGTTGTGGGTATCATTTCAGATAACAAGGAGACATGAGATTTTAGGTGAGGTGCTAAAGCTTGTGTATCATTTCAGTAGAGCTTATGGATCGCCTCGAAGTTATTTTTATTTTAAATAATGTTGCAAGTTTTCCTTCGAAGGTGTCTTTACATTTCGAGTATGCAATAAGGGGATACGATGTATGGACATTGTGGCTATTTTTTTAATAGAGTTTCAAAGAGAAATATGTAAGCCAAGCTATGGCATTTTGAGTCGCAAAGCTTTGTACTTGTATTCCTATCAAGTTATCAATGAAATAAGTCTTTTCATTTCAAATCTCTGTGTCCAATATTTGGTTTTTTGTAATTAAATGTGTTACGTGCGTGTGTTTTGCTTTGTCTAGTTATGTTGTGTAGGTACTGGCCTTGTGAAAGCACAACTTAGGTCTGTACGACATCACGCCTTAGCAATGCGAGGACGAATAACCATAGCGGGATCGGGGCATGACAACAAGTTAGTTAGTTGATTAGAAAAGTAGTTAGAGGGAATCTTCTAGATAATTAATTAACCATAACTAATAATTAATCAGCAATAAACAAATTCTAGAATAATCCCTCAAATACTTTTCTCCAAATTGCTAACCTTGCCACTACTTCATAACTACCAAATATGCTATGCCATCTTCAAACTAAAATCATAATAAAATATTTCAAATGAGAGACAGTCATAATTAAATATAAATAAATTCCATAAATCATAGCTAATTACCTAGTAGATAATCAAAGCTTAAATAGATTCAAATAATTTTTTTAATAATCCTAAATAAATTTTGAATAAAATATTCTAAAAATAATAAAATATTTCAAATCTTATTTATTCTGGAATAGTTGGGTTACAAGATCGGTCGCGTATCTGGAAACGTATCAAAAGTGAATTTGATCTCTCGGTCTAGAGGCATTCCGGGTATCTCGTCGGAAAATACATCAGAAAATTTTGCCACGACTTCAGTGTTAACTGAGTCTGCACCATTCTTGTTTGTGTCTCGAACAGAAGCAAGGTACCCTTCGTAACCATAACGTATCATTCATCAGGCCTTAGTGGCCAAAATCACCATCGATGCCTTTGCCGACGAAACTGGGTAAAAGATTTTTTCCCCTAGGTAGGAACACAACTTGCTTCTCTACACAGTCGATCGTCACAAAATATGCACTTGGTCAGTCCATTCCCAGAATGATATCATATTCATTGATGTCAAGCACGATTACATCCAATCATAGTTTTATGTCACCAATACATATGTAGTCATCCCTACATATCATGTTAGTAGGCATCTCTACTCCTGATGGAGTACAAACACTAAGATTTATATTCAGTCTTATCATTTTCAATCCATATTCCTTAGCACAATCTGTAGATATGAAACTATGCATGGCACCAGAATCAAATACAGTATATGCAGGAATGCCAGTAATAAAAATATACCTATCACGACTTAGTCGGTTTGCAGAGGATAGAGCCCGAGATCCAGACGTGAGAGCCACGAGATTCAGGCAGGATTTGAGCCACGAGCTCCGTTACTTAGTAACGGCTAACGGAGCAACTACTTATGCTGGAATGGTCGCCGTTGCTCAGAGGTTAGAGATTGATCTGAGTCTCCGACGAGATAGCCATTCGGGACCACCCAAACGTCCCAATACTTGGCCGATGTGTAGCCATTCGGGACCACCCAAATGTCCCAATACCTAGTAGATGAAGACCTTCGCATCCCAGCCTCCTCAGAGGGCCCCACAGCAGCAGCAGCAGCAGCAACCAGTTCAGCAGCCTTGTGGATATTATCAGAAGGTGGGCCATACTTGGCCGATGTGTAGGAAGAGACTGGGGTAGTGCCTTATATGTGGAGCAGCTGATCATCAGGCTACAGAGTGCGCCCTTGCTCGTACACTAGCAGGACCACCCCAGAAGGGTACCGTAGCTGGACCTTCTGGACTGCCACCGAGAGGACCACCCTTGCCGACTCAGTAGCAGAAGTTCGCCCAACATCAGCATAAAGGAGGAAAGCCGACTCAGGGGAGGGCTTTCGTCTATGACTACGAAAGAGGCAGAGCCACTGGCAGATGTCATCACAGGTAGTATATCCTTGTATTCCTTTCCCGCCACTCCATTATTTGACTCAGGAGCATCCCACAGTTTTACTTTCTTAGAGGTCATGCATCGACACCATATCATACCCACATATTCTAGGAGGAGTTGTATGATACTTACCGGTGGGGGTACAGTACCAGTTTGGGATGTTTGTGATTGCCCTATTAGTATAGCAGAAAGAGAATTTAAGATCCCAGCCCCTCGTAATGCCACTCCCAGGATTCGATGTGATCCTTGGGATGGATTGGTTGAGCGAGCACTATACAGTTATAGACTGATACCATAGGATGGTCATATTCAGACCACCAGGAGAGACACCAGTTTGAGATAGTCAGGAGCATTACTGAGAGGCCAGATGGAGTCAACTTTGGCGCAATCATGAAAGAAAAGTCACCACCACTATCCACTCATAACAGAGTTTCTAGATGTATTTCCCGAGGATCTACCAGGACTGTCGCCAGACAGAGACATTGAGTTCGGGATTGACTTAATTCCAGGTTCAGAGCCATGCTCCAAGCACTGTTACAAGGTCAATCCCAAGGAAGTAAAGGAAATAAAGGCACAGATTAATGAGTTGGAAGAAAAGGGCTTCATTCGATCGAGTGCTTCATCTTGGAGAGCATCAGTCCTATTTGTGCCTAAGAAGGATGGGACAGTCAGGATGTGTATCAACTATAGAGCCCTCAATAACATTACTATCAAGAACATATACCCTTTACCCCAGATCGACAAATTGTTTGATCAACTGAGTGGAGCTAAGGCCTTCTGTAAGATAGACCTCCGATCCGGGTACCACCAGATGAAGGTTCGTGAGCAAGACATTCCCAAGACAGCATTCAACACTCGGTACGGGCAGTACGAGTTTCTAGTCATGTTATTTGGTCTCACGAATACCCCGACAGTGTTTATAAATCTGATGAATAAGGTCTTCCACCAGTATTTGGACAAATTTATGGTGGTGTTCATTGATGATATACTGATCTATTCAAAGACTCCAGAAGAGCACGAGAAATATTTTGTAGGAACGAAATCGTAAATCAGAATACTCTAGAGGGGGGTGAATAGAGTAGGCAGCGAAATATTGCTAATTAAAAAACTCGTTAGTAGTTAGATCACAGATATAATAATAATCACAAAATAAATAACTGTAATAAAAAAGAGTGATCAGAAGGCAAATGCAAATACGGAAATTTATACTGGTTTCCCTCTTGTGAGGACCAATCCAGTCGGAAGAACTCTAACTTCCAGTTGAATCCACTATTGGAAAATCCCGCAAGTTTTCATACGAAGTCCTTGTAACTTCTACAGACGCGAGCTTTGATATGAAGAACTCGACCAACTTCAATTTTGAAGAGTGTATGTTAAATCAAGCCTCTGATTACAATTGCTCTGAAACTTCTAGACCATACCGTACTGGCAAATCGACTAGAGGATTGTAACTGGCTTGGGATTTAAAAATGGAAGCTTTTTAGAACTCTTTGGAAGAAACGTAAGCTTCAGTAGACAAGAGATGAAAGTGAATTAATGTTTTGAAATGATCAAAATCCTTCTCTATTTATAGTTTTTCTAAAGGCAGAACTCTGATAGAATTCGGGCAGAATTCGGACAGAACTCTTTGTAACCAACCGCAACTGAAGGGAGATCAAGTTCAAAATCAAACGTTCATATAACGTTCAACTTGGCCGAACTTTGGCCGAACTCTGTTAGGGTTTTGTCAGTTGATTATGTGAAAAATTGTTTTGGCTTTTTGAAAAATCCTTCAGAAGCTTTTCAGTAAAATATATGTTTTTCAAAAACGTAGGTCATTTAAAAAAGATAGGTCAGTTTTGAAAAAACGATTTCGGATAGCCTATTTGTCTAGTACGACTTGGTGTACAATATATTCCTAGACTCAATAAAAAATGAAAATTATATTGCTTTAAAGGAAATACATTCTTGAGTGGCAAACAACTTCGGTCTTGAACTGAGTAGATATCCATCTTTGATCAGTGTCCAAAACGTCGTTAGTAAATATCTGAATTGAGTCATATATCGAGACAGAGTTTGATCAATTATTAAAATCAGGTTTGACCGTGACCAATGGGCCAACAATCTCCTCCATTTTGATAATTGACAAACCTTGACCGATATAACATCTTAGTTTTGATCAATTCAAAAGTGTACCAATTGTACTGATATATAAAATGAAAAATTGTTCATCACCTGTATCCATAAAGATGTTAGATCTTATTTCTTCCTAGTTGTCACTTAGCAAAATAATTGTAAAAGAGAAAGCTCCCCCGCAATGAATGCTTAAGTAACACTCAGTGAAGAAACACAAAAAAATGAATAGAGACATTATTTCTAACATTATTTCTACACAGGCATGGTATAAACATTATAGACAGAAAAAAAAAACATATATGGTATAAACAACACAGGCATGGTATTTGTCACACGCAGTTTATATGGAAGCATAAAGAAAGATATTCCTATAATGAAGCTGAAACAAATAAAATGCTAAGCTGAATAATAAACTAAACTGAGTCATATGCCAAAACAGAGGCATAAAAACATGTCTATCAAAATCATAAATTATATCCAAAATATAAAAGAGTACTGATACTATCTTGGAATGTCGGGCCATTTCCATAAGACAAAGTCATCAGTCTCAAAAAGTAACATCTCAAAAATCATCCTCATCCTCATCATCATCGGCTGTAGTGCCAGCATGTCCAGATGGACCAGCTCCAGAAGTGCCAGCTCCAGAAGTATGTGGAGTAGCACCAGAAGTACGATACAAATCGTATACGTTCCCTAGCTAGAACAGAGAGTGGACCGCCTCATCATCAATGCGGTAGCCAGATAGAGAAGGGTCTCGAGAAAGAGAGCTAGTAGAGTGACCCGTCTATGCAAATCTCAGATCGGCAAAGGAGTTGGCAATAGCCTGGAACCGTGTCACGTCACGGAACTCATATTCCCTAGAGGTGTCAACGAAGAATGTCTCCATATTTGATAGATGCTGGTTAATACCCTCAAAGGTTATAGGATAAGACTGAGGAGGACCAGGTGCTGTGGGAGCAGGTGTAGTAGGAGGTAGAGGAACAGTGGCAATGCTACGACGAGAAAGCTTGAGGAACTTGGGCTCAGGGTCCAGAGCACAAGTGGATAAGTCAATATCAAATCTATGAAAGATGCATGGGATGATCATCGCATAAAGAGGTTACGGTCTCTTTCGCGACATCTACTAATCATCTGAATGATACTCTTAGGGGCAGAAAAGGAATCCCCTTAAGAATGTGATATAAAGCAGAAAGCTCGAGTGCAATGACATCATCTTTTGAAATGGATTTTGGAAGTAGAGTGGAATAGATGATACGATGTAATTCATAGTTAAAAAAGTTTAAGTTATTAGCCTTGAACTTTCCAGGATGAGCACGTGCGGGCACACAAAGCTAATTCTTGAAACTAACAAGAGTCGTACCCTCGAGGAAATCGAAGTCAGTGATGTCATCGAGCGGGACACATTCGTTTGTAAGACCAAGGATTTTCGCTAACAATTCATCATTGAACTCGATATCTATCCCGCCAACACGAGTTCTCACGATAAAAGTGTCTAACACAAAATTACAGTAAAATAGTCTAATGGCATTAGTAGCTATAGGGAATTGTAAAGTAGCAAAGTGATGTAACCCTAATGCCTCAAAGTAAGGACGGTGGTCAGGAAATACAGTCCACTTGATCGGAGATCCGGTACATATAGTACGCATAATAAAGTCGACATATCAAAGTAATGCTTGGTCGGGAGTTTTGAAATAAAACTCATCCGATGCACCGTCATCCGATTGGACCGAAAAATAGAGGGAATCCGTATGCGGATCAGAAGACGATGCCTCTTCACTGGCATGGGTCTTCTTCCTCTTGAAAGGATTAAATCCCTTAGGCATTCTTTCCCAAAAACTAGAAACCCTAATAATTTGAAAGTGGAGGAGAGAAGGAATTATACCTTTTGAGAATCCAGTATGCTGAAGAGAACACAATTCTTCGCACGAATCCAAATCTTGGACGAAGATCTCCACGTAGATTGGAAGAAGGAAGGTGGAGAAGAACTAGAGTTTTTGGGCGCTACTGCTGTTGATGTGGTTTTGGAAGGGTTGAAGAAGATGGGGGCCCCGGGTTCTGACAGATATATACATATACCCAGCCGAACTCTGGCCGAATTCAGACCGAACTTAGGCCAAATTCGCCAAGGGTTCTCCTGGCTATATAAAAATATTTTTATGGGCCACATCTTTTTCATCAATTCATTTCAAAAATTTAATTCAGAGTTTAGTAATTTTAAATTTCAAATAATATAATTAATATTATTTTATAAATTAATATCTTTATTCAGCATCTATTTAGATTAGCTGTAGGAGTACTGTTCCAGTTAATGGAGGTTCACCAGGGAACTGTTAAATACCGCTTCGCTTCGACCGTAGTCGTGGTGACAGACAGACTCTTTTTAGGCTTGTCTCAAAAATAGTTATTGAGTATTAAATAATTTAATTAATAAAACAAAATTAATTAATATTATTGTTATCTAAAATTCCTAATTCTCGACGTAAATAATTGAAACGATCTTCCGCTAGAGATTTTGTGAGTATGTCAGCTAATTGATTCTGTGTGTCTATGTATACAAGGTCTATATCTCCATTTTGTTGATGATCTCTAAGAAAGTAATGTCGAATCTCGAAATGTTTAGTACAAGAGTGACATACTGGATTCTTAGTCAAATTAATAGAACTAGTATTATCACAGAAAATGGGTATGTGTGTAAAATGCAATCCATAGTCTTCTAAAGTTTGCTTCATCCACAAAATTTGTGCACAATAACGTCCTACGATGATATATTCAGCCTCGGTGGTTGATAACGCGACAGAATTTTACTTATTGATAAACCAAGAGACTAGAGTTTTTCCTAGGAAATCATATGTACCGTTGGTACTTTTTCTATCTACTTTGCATCCGGCAAAATCAGCGTCAGAATAACCGATTAGGTCAAATAACGTGGTTTTGGGATACCATAAGCCGATAGAAGAAGTACCTTTAAGGTATTGGAAGATACGCTTAACTGCGCGTAGATGTGATTCCTTAGGATTAGCTTGAAAACGTGCACACAAGCAAACACTAAACATAATGTCTGGTCGACTGGCAGTTAAATACAGTAAGCTACCGATTATACCTCGATACTTACGTATGTTGACGGGTTTGCCTTGTTCATCAATATCAAGCTTGGTTGAAGTTGCCATTGGAGTGCTAAGTGGCTTGACTGCTTCCAGGTCGAACTTATTTAATAGGTCCTTTGTGTACTTTGCTTGATTTATGAACATCCCATTGTTGGTTTTTTAATTTGCAGTCCGAGAAAGAATTTTAGCTCTCCCATTATGCTCATCTCAAACTCATTCTATATACACTTTGAAAATTCTTGACAAAGAGATTCATCAGTAGATCCAAAAATAATATCATCTACATAGACTTGAATCAAAAGAATGTTGTTATTCAAAGCTTTTATAAACAATGTAGTGTCAACATTTCCCTTTAAAAAATTGTCAACAAGTAGAAAAGAGCTTAGACGATCGTACCAAGCACGAGGGACTTGTTTCAAACCGTATAAGGCTTTCTTCAACTTGAAAACATAATCAAGATTTTTAAAATCAGTAAAACCGGGAGGTTGAGCTACATAAACTTCTTCTTTTATAAAACTATTTAAAAATGCGCTTTTGACATCCATTCGAAATAACTTAAAATTATGAAAACATGCAAATGCACATAACATGCGAATGGATTCTAATCTCGCAACTGGGGCATAAGTCTCATCATAGTCGATACCTTCTTCTTGATTGTATCCTTGAGCTACGAGTAGAGCCTTATTACGAATCACTAAACCATTCTCATTCAGTTTGTTTCGAAATACCCAACGGGTGCCAATAATCGGATGATCAATGGGCTTGGGAACAAGTTTCCAAACTTGATTCCATTTGAATTGGTTTAATTTCTTTTGTATAGCATCTAATCAAAAATTATCACTACATGCTTCTTCAATATTTTTGGGTTCAAACTGCGAAACAAAAGCAACACAATAAGCTATATCTTTATTAGAGGAACGAGTACTTACACCCTTGGTAATCTCACAAATTATTAAGTCCTTTGGATGATTTGCCAAAAATCTCATCTCTTCTGGCGTATCCTCATGATTGTTGGTTCCAACTTTTTGTTTAAAGGTTCTGCATCTTTGTGTGAAGGTTTTCCAGTAGTTGTACTTGGTGTGATTACGTCTTCATTGTCGTCATCGTCTAAGTGTTGATTTAGCTCATCAAACTTGATATTGATTGATTCTTCGATGATCATGGTTCTTTTGTTGAAGACTCTATACCCTTTGCTGTTTGCTGCATAACCTAAAAATATACCTTCATCTGCCTTTTCATCAAATTTACTCAAATTGTCTTTAGTATTAAGAATAAAGCATTTACAACCAAAAATCTTGAAATAAGAAACAGTGGGTGTTCTATCAAACCATAGTTCATAGGGAGTCTTCTTCGATATAGGTCAAATTATAACCCTATTGAGAATATAGCACGATGTATTGACAGCTTTATCCCAAAAGTATCTTGGTAAACTAAACTGGTTTAACATTACTCTAGCCATTTCAGATAGAGTCATGTTCTTACGTTCCACAACCCCATTTTGTTGTGGAGTCCTAGGGCAAGAGAATTCATGCAAATAACTATGTGTGTCACAAAATTGCTTGAACTCTGCATTCTCAAATTCGTCGCCACATGATCACTACGAATGCGAGTAATCATGAACCCTTTTTCATTCTGTACTTTATTGCAAAAGGTGACAAATTCTGATAATGCATCGTTCTTGCGTGCAAGAAAATATACCCATTTATATCTAGAGAAATCATCTACAATGACAAATGTGTATAACTTGCCACTTAGACTAGCAATTCTACTTGATCCAAATAAGTCCATATGTAACAGTTGTAAAGGTCTAGTGGTACTTACAACGTTCTTGGATTTAAAGACGGATCGGGTAGCTTTGTCCTTTTCACAGTCACTACATATCGTATCCTTTTTGAAAGATATGCCCGGTAAGCTGTGTACCAACTTCTTTGTATATAGTCTTGAAATTGTATCCATGTTTGTATAACCGAGTCTCATATGTCATAGTTGACTCTCAATGCTTTTGGCCATCAAACATCTACCTGTTTTGTTAGCATCTTCTAACAGATAGAAAACATATATGTTGTCTTCTCTGATACCTTCAAAGATAGTAATACCAGTTGAAATATCAACTATAGTACATTTGTCTTTGACAAAGTTAATGCCATAACCATGATCAGCTAAATAGCTTATGCTGAGCAGATTATATTTTAACTCGGTAACTAGACAGACATCTTTAATCACAGGATAGGGAGCCTTACCAATGTTACCGATACCGATTATGTACACTCTTAAATTTTTACCGAATGAGACGTATCCTTCTTTATTCTTCTTCGGCAGTATTGCGAATAATGAATCATCACCGGTCATGTGCCTGTTTGCCATTGATTATAAAAGTACAGAACAGTTTTATGGGAGGACTGAACTTAGACTCACAATACAAACTCGCTCATACAAAGAAAGCCTGGGACGAAAGCCTAGGTACAGCAATCTAAGTACAATTGTTTAGTTTTTCTGGGAGGTGACGGTAGATGCTCGGGAAAGCGATGGCAGCTCTGCCTTACTCCTTGGACGATCGGATGTAGCCTTGGTTCTGATGAAGAAATGCTCTCGGGCTGTGTGGGAAGACACTTCTGTGCGCGCCTTTGTCTCTCTGTGTGTCCAGCCGGGTGGAGAGGATCTCTTCTGTAAGGGAATGGCACCTTGCTATTTTTTTTGGGATCCTTTGCAAGGGAATGGCACCTTGCTATTTA
Source organism: Iris pallida (assembly GCA_029216955.1). Classification (NCBI taxonomy): domain Eukaryota; kingdom Viridiplantae; phylum Streptophyta; class Magnoliopsida; order Asparagales; family Iridaceae; genus Iris; species Iris pallida. Next base: position 4,151,501 of record JANAVB010026199.1, on the reverse strand, counting down.
TAGGAGTGGGGTGTGATCATTAGGATTTGTAATGATTGCCCCTTAAAAAGTCGACGGCCAATAATCTGGACCATTAATCTTGATTGCATCACATCTGGGTAATAATTTTTGATTGCGCTAAATTCGTATGGGCAATTAATGCTGATTGCCATAAATCTTTGTGATAAACTCGGATCTCCTGCCACGTGTTCATTCTGCTTGATTGTAATTAATCTGATTTGATTCGGGTAATTATGATGATTGTAATAAATCTCGGTTGTTATGATTTGCTAGCAACCATAACTCTGAATAGATAAGACCGCCACGTGTCTCAACTGTCATGAGGAGCGCCATGTTTCTCAACTGTCATGAGGACCGCCACGTGTCTCTCTGTCGTGAGTGGGACGTCCTGACAGAACCGTATGAGTGCGTTCTTTAAGTGAACCGCATATGGATGGCTCCCACAATCCTAGCCACATGAAGGTAGCAGCCGCATGAAGGTAGCAGTCGCATGTAGATGGCAGTCATATGTAGGTGGCAGCCGCATGAAGGTGGCAGTCGTATGAAGGGGACAGCCTCGTAAAAGAGGCAGTCGCAGGAAGAGGGCAGCCGCATGAAGATGACAGCCGTATAGGGGTTGCAGCCATATGAAGGAGACAGCCTCATGAAGGAGGCAGCCGTATGAAGGAGGCAGCCACAGAAAGAGGGCAGCCGCATGAAGATGGCAGCCGTAGGAAGAGAGTAGCCGCATGAATAAGGCAGCCGTATAGGGGTTCTTGGGACTTGACGGATCATGCCAGTTATATAAAAGATTTTCTTCTTTTCCCAAGGAGCACGCCATCATGATTTCAGCTTTATGACAGAGCTGTCATTCATTGTGTCAGAGCTGTAATTTATTGTGTCAAAGCTGTCATCAGAGCAGTCAATTGGAAGGCTACTTTATGGCCAGCTGTAGAAGCGGACAGCGTATGGTCACGTGTCTTTGCCTGAGCCGTATGGAGCTGTTGGTGAGTTCCAAGCCGCATGATATTCTGAAGGACTTTGTGAGCTGCATGAAGTTCTAATCGATCCCTGAGCCGTATGAGGCTCCTTCTATTTTGAGTCGTATGGGCTTTTCTTGTCCTTTTCCATGCTTCTATAAGACCCCCTTCAAAGTTTTCTATTTGCAAAATTGAAATACTTTGAATAAGAAGCATGGCTATGTAAACTCTTCTGGCGGCATAGGATGTTCTAGCCGCATGGACTTCCTAGCCGTATGGACTTCTTAGCCGCATGGACTTCCTAGCCGTATGGGCTGTCTGGCCGCATAGACTCCCTGCTATGTGTGCGTCTCCTGCCACGTGTGCGTCTCCTGCCATGTGTGTGTCTCATTAATTACTCTTGATTTACTTTGGATTTAAAGCCACTTTTTGGGGCAGGATCCCAAGGGTCGGTTCGAATTTGTCTCGATGACTGAAGAGTCGGTTTTGTAGCACGCGAATCGAAGCGTCCCCACTCCTTCTGCCTATAAATAGAAGCATTTTTGGATGGAGAGACTTCTTTACTTTCTTCTGTCTTCAACTCTTTTTGCCCTAAGTTACTGTCTTAGTCTTCCTTCTCCGCTCATCAATCAACAATGACCCCCAAGTCTTCCAAGGCTGCGGCGAAGGGTAAGGGAATGGCTTCTACGTCGGCTGCGGCGCCTGAAGTTCACCACGATGTTCACCCCACCATTGCTGGTATGGGTTTGGGAATATCATATGCTTCAAAACCCTAACAAAGACGGCTCTGTTGCATGTTTTATGCACAAGCTTTTAATGCGTCCCTCGTCTTCATTATACTGTTCAAATTGTGTGGGCTGCATGTACGTCCCATGTCCTAACCGTATGGGGGTATACCCCATGTCCGAGCCGCATGGGAGTTGTCTAATGGACCGCATGAACACTTCACAAACTGAACCGCATAATGATCCTTCGAACAGAACCGCATAAGTCCCTCTGAATCGAACCGTATGAAGCCCCCTCAAACAGGACCACATAAACTCATCTGGACTTGGGCCGCATAATGCCCTTTCGAATAGAATCATATAAGTCCCTCTGAATCGAACCGCATGAAGCCCCCTCAAACAGGACCGCATAAGCTCGTATAGGTTGAGCCGCATAACGCTTCGCTAAGCAGAACCGCATAAGCTCACGCTAAACAGAGTCGCATAAGCTTACGCTAATTAGTGTCGCATAAGCTCATGTTCGAACAGAGCCGTATGAGCTCTTTTTAAAATAGAACCGCATAAGCTCGTCTTTAAACAGAGCCGCATAAGCTCATGTGGATCGGGCCGTATAAGCCAAAACACTCGGTAGTTTTATTTTAGCCCATCTTTTAACTTGCTTATTTTGTCCTTCTTCAGTGAACCTGCAAGTTAACGCAGCGGGAGAGCTTCTGGTGGGTCGCACCCAATCTGCTATGGGCTATCGGTATGACCACATAGTGGAGTATGTGACAAACCATCTCCCAAAAGAGCCTTTGGAGAGGCTGAATGCTATCAAGAAACAGCCCTTCTACTTTTTCTGCGCCATGGTGAACTCGGGGCAATTGGAAGAAAAATACCTGAAGCCGACGTTCCTCTTTGGAGATGCTTTGTCTGTAAAGAACACCCGAGTGTTGGATATATCCGAGAGCTGGGACTTTACTTTTGACGGGGTGGAGATCCATATCCCTCCGATAGAGCGTGATTTTCCTCTATCATGGTTCAACATGTTACCGCTGGACAGAAAGATGGTGGACTCCTTGACTCCAAGCAGGTCAGGGATGTTTGTGGGAGACATCCATTACAACAAAAATTTGGGGTCAGCGTATGCGGGAAGGGAACCGGTTAGTCGGTATGTGATGGGACTGGCTCTGGGTACCTTTATAAACATAACGGGTCCCAATTTCACATTCTCTCAGGCTGATACCTTCTTGAACTAGCTTGCTCGCAAAGGGTCCTATCCCGTTTGTCGGTTGGAGTTTTTGAACTGGATAAACCCTATCCCTGCGTGGGCCAACTTGACCACGTGGATTTTGCGAAAGTATGAGACTTTTCTGCGTGAGATCGGCCTTTACCACGCCATTCGGGGCACCTGTCATGGTCTATCCATAAATAAACCGTTGTTCATGGCTCTCCTGGAGATATACAACCAAAGGACGGGCACCTTCTTCACGTCTGGAGGGGAGCTGGGACTTGCTCTCCACGAGATGTACGTTATTTCCATGCTGCCTTGGGAGGAAGAAGTCTTTGAAGTGTACACCCCTACGAGCGAAGAGCTCGAGGATTTGGATCGACAGTTCCCGGGCTTTGTTGCCGTGTATCAGAAATTGTTATGTCACCACAGTACTTATCACCAGACGGCTATCAAGAAGGATGGTAGCTCGGAAGGGAGCATTCCCCACACCACGAACTGGGTCTCATACCTTTTCACACTAGACGGCTCAGGCTGGGTTTCTTCCCGAGATCCTCAAACCCAGGAGGAGGTACAAAACCTGGTGTCGACTGCCAAGAGGTCGAGGTCCACGGGCGACATATTTGGGAGTAAAACTGACTCCTTTAGTTATTTTTATCATGGTACTCAGTGACTGTCGGAGAAGGCACTCCTTGCAGGATTTCTGATGGTATGGCTACGGAACTTTGTAGTCTCAGGAGGGGCGGGCTCCATTGAGAGGATTAGTCGCCACTTTATTCTCCCTGCCGTAAAGCTGTTTTGTTGGGTCAGGTTGGCCCTTCTTCCGGCCATGATGTGCAGCATACACCACGGCCTTCGCGCCTTTTTGTCCAAGGTCATCACCCGTGATACGGCGATGGATTTTGAGCACGTAGAGCTGCCATACCATTATCTAATGGGGCGGCTGTTAATGCACTGCCGGTCTTTGATGAGACCTGGAGCAGAGGACGACGTTACGGCTGATGATGCTTTCATTTTCCGATTCCACCATCAGCCCTGGGAGTGCAGCACCATGCCAGCCTGTCGGAGGGCGCTGGCGAGAGTGGACGAATATGAATTTTTTGTGTCTGTTCCTCGTTTTACCACTGAAGAAGTGAGGAGCGTTCATATTGATGGTAACGAACCTCCTCTCCTTTTGCCCGAGAAACTGCTCCTTTGGCTGCGTAATATCCGTCCAGCGCACCTATTATTTCGTAACCGCAACAACGTCTACCTGGAGGCCAACTTGCCCATCAGGTTTTCCTGCCAGTTCGGGTATAGCCACCTTTTCTTTGACAGTTCCAGCTCTTGCCTGGGCTTTAAAGGCAGCGTCCTGTATGGCATCAGGGCATAGCATTATTATGATACGGTTCATACCCGAACCACCTTTTCGGTTCCTGATGGTGAGGCGCCAGGAGAGATTTTGTATATGGCAGCCCTATACCATGTTACGACGAGCAAATCTCCCGTTAATTTTGACCCGACTACCAGCTTTATTATGGGTACGGGCTTGGCGGAGAAGCCCAAGGGGTCTAAAACAAGGAAAATAAAGGTGAACACAGTTACCGTGCCTGACTCGGAGTCCACCACTGCGGACGAAGAGAATGACGAGCATGATACAGATAACTTTTCCCTTCCGGTGGAAGATATTGGGGCGGATCAGCCGCCTATTATGTTAGATGAGTTGGTGGCAGATCAGCCATCTGTCGTGCCAAATGAGATGGTGGTGGATCAGCCACCTGTTGCACCTGGTCCTGTACGAAAACGTAGCAAGCAAATCTCCTATGTTGGCGGTATTCCTTACTCCGGGAAACGGGCTGCGGTCAGACGTCGCAAGCAAACTATAAGGGAGAGAAGCGAGGACGTCGACCACGCTTCGGAGGTAAATCGAGTTACTACCATCTTTATTCAGTTCTTCTTTTCTCCTGAACTTTGATTTTAATCATTTTTCTTTCCTCTTGTAGGCGTCAGAAGAAGAGGAATCTCGAGAACCGGCCACTATTTCTAAAGTTAATCCGACCCTGAATACTTTGATCAGTGACATGTGTGCCGAGATTATTTTTGCCGGGGCTCTCTCGGCGGCGGCTGAGGGATCTCACGTTGCTGAGGTCTTGACCCAAGACGACGGGGGCTCTGATGAACTTGTCCCCAAAACTGCTGAATTTTAGCAGGGTGACGCTGATCCAATTGTATCCCCTTCCGGGATGGCTGGGACAGAAGAGCCAGCTGAACTCAGCTTGGAGGTCGCGGGTGAGGGGACTATGGCGGTTGTGGGCGCACCTCAGCCTCCACAACCCTCTCCTGGTAAGATAAGCCAAATCTTGACTAGTGAGGAGGCTCATCTGCTCTATCATCACATCCTTCGGGTTATGCTGATTGATGGTTGCTCTGGACATACAGGTCCTGCCTCTTTACTACCTGTGACAAATATTGTCGGAGAAGGCTCTACCAGCGGGAATCTGGTGGAAGGGAGTGTGCCCCCTCCTCTTCCGACTTTTATTGAGGGGCCCCCCGCTGGATCGAGTTCTGAAGATCGGATGGCGGTGCAGCCGGGGCAAGGAGCAATGGTCTATGCGTCCTCCTTTTCTCATGTGGCTTCGGGGGTCGACCTCTCCGCCTTGTCAAGTATCCAGGTTCTTTCGACTGCGGAGGAGGAGTAAGCTGCTATCCAAGCGTCTTTTCGCTCGAAATTTGCTTCCCTGGTGGCAGGGGTGGCAAGTTCTGGCACGTCTCCTTCGACACTGCCGGTTACACTCCCTCTGATGCCGTCCTCTACGGAAGTTCTGGATGAGGTATCACAGGATATAGTTGACAGTTTCTACCGCCACTGGAAGAGAGGGGTCGAAGCTGCTGTAGAGCAGGGGACCCCCTTTGCCTTGGCCCGATATTGCATCCGAGGCCAGATTGACATTCTTAAAACCCTCCATGGTGGGGCAGGGATAGCTGCGCTTCTGGAACCCAAATTGTTAGAGGCTGAACAGCTCGTATCCCAGTTTTAAGTGCTGAGGCAAGCTGATCTGTCTACAACAATAGATCAGGAGCGGAGCTTCCTTACCACTGTCCTGGATTAGGTGAGGGCTACACAAGATAAGTCCAAGTCGATTATAATGAAGGACCTCGGTGACCTATCTCTTCAATATGATCGACTGAGCCACAGGAGCGAGGATTGCATGGCTCGGGAAGCGGCCGCCTCTCGCTGAATAATTGATACAAAGGAGCAGATTTTCAAACTCCAGAGGAAGCTGGCCTTCTTGGAGGCTGAGCTTGAAGCTTTCCGTGCGGACAAAGCGCTGATCGTTCAGGAGGCCGACAAGCTCTTCCGAACTTCTGCTAGTCTGGAGCGTGCTTTGAAGAAGCTCGAGGATGGCTGGCGGGCGCATGCGCACCTAGAAGACGCAGAGTGCTTGGCTCAGGAGGTCGAACGTAGGGCCAAGCAGGGGTTTGAGCGGTCGACTGTCTTGCTGAGAGACCGTCTCATGGAGTTATGTATCGCCGAACCATAGTCGGCTTTTTTCCTTCTTTCATTTTTGTTCTTTTTCTTTCTTGAGAGGGACGTAGTCCCCAGAACATGTAGTACTTTTGCCTTTCAAATAAAAGAGTATGCTTTATTCTACCCTTCATTTGTACTGCTTATTGTGTTTGTGGTGTTGTGGTATTTGCCCCACTGGGGGACTTTTTGTGGACTTGTTACCCTGGGTATACCTTGGTTTTAGGTACAGAAAACAAGTTGATGGGGATACTTGGAACAATTCCACAGTAAGGTGGCTATGGACGTTCCTGGTATCGAGAGAAAGAATGCCATGGAACAGCTGGGCCCCCGGGGCATGATGAGAAATGAGGGGCATGTACTAGGAAAATTATTACAGCATTTGTGGTCAACAGAGGACATTTGTGGTCAACTGAGGACATTTGTGGGCCTATTATCCTTGGCGTACCGTGGGTTTTTTTTGGTATGGATAATAAGTCGAGAGAGAACCAACATACTTACTCAGAGGTAATGAGGACGTGGTAAATATGAGGGTTTCTTCGATGGAGCCTTCCTACTCAGAGGTAATGAGGACATGACAGGAGTGGGCTCCATGAAGGGTACATAGAACAACTCAGAGGTAATGAGGACGTAGAAGTTCTATGTGAGGGGGCGGTTTGTTTTTGGTGGAAGTGAAAACAACTCAGAGGTAACATCGACTTGGTTGTTTTGGAGAATTTGTGGATCTGTTACCCTTTTTATGCACTTACAGTACGGGTATTAGATCATGAGGAGGGAGCTCTTTTAGGAAGAAAGTTCCGAGGTATGATCATACATGACTTACGACCTAAAAGATACGATAAAGATTTGTTTGTAGTGACCAGAGTGTAAGTTCAGCGGCACCTACGGGTACATAACTCGACAATCTAGGAGATTTGGGATCAGAATGTAAGTTCAGCAGTACTAGAGGGTACGTAACTCGTTATTCTGGGAAATTTGGAGTCAGAATGTGAGTTCAGCTGTACCCGAGGGTACATAACTCAACAATCTAGAAAATATGAAGTTGAAATGTGAGTTCAGCGGTACCAGAGGGTACATAACTCATCAATTTAGCAGATTTGAAGGTGGGATGTGAGTTCAGCGGTACCAGAGGGTACGTAACTCAACACCCTGGATGATGTCATTTCAGATGTAATTCTTCTTTAGGAACTTGTCGTTGATGGGCAACATGAGCAAGTCTCCATTTTATTTGGCGAGGCGGTAAGCTCCATTGGAGAACACAGCCTCGATGATGAACGGGCCTTCCCACTTTGGCTGCAACTTGCCGACGGTTTTGTGAGTCATAACTATCGGCCTCCAAACTGCCAGAACGAGATCGTCCACTTGGAATGTTCTGATTTTAACCTTCTTGTTGAAGGCTCCGAAGATACAGGCTTAGTATAGCTCGATTCGTTGTTGAGCTAACAGGTGCTTCTCATCTAGGGCCTCCAACTCTTATAGTCCGCAATGGTGATTATCATCTATCGTCAATCGGTAGGTAAGGACGACGCGGAGTGAGGGGATTTGAGACTCCAGTGGGAGAACTGCCTCACTCCCATATACCAGAGAGAATGGTGTGTTTCCGGTAGCAGTCCGTACTGTAGTATGGTACGTCCATAAGCATTTGCCGAGCTTTTTATTCCAGTCGCATTTGTTTGATGACATGAACTTCTTGAGAAGCTTGACGATTGTTTTGTTGAATGCTTCAGCCAGACCATTAGCCGCCGGGTTGTATGGTGTTGAAGCGATATTCTGGATTCAGTGTTTGTCGCAAAACTGATTGAAGGCGTGTCTTACGAACTACGGACCATTGTCGTGGATGATCCTTCTGGGCAGTCCAAAGCGGTAGATAACGTGATGCTTGAGGAAGCTGATCACGTTTGAAGTCTTCACTTCTGCTAGCGGAATAGCTTCAGCCCATTTGGAGAAGTAATCTGTGATTGCGAGTATGAAGCGATGTCCTCAGGACGAAGGCGGAGTGATCGGACCAATGATGTCCATTCCCCATGCTTCGAATGGCGAGGATGCCACTGTCGGATATAGAATCTTGTAGGGCTGGTGGATGAAATCTGCGTGGACTTGACAGGATTTGCATTTTTTTGCATAGTCTATCTCGTCTGCAACCATCGTGGGTCAGTAGTAGCCCATTCGACGAAGGCGATCTTGTAGTTTCGGGCCAGGCTAATGGGCCCCACAGATGCCATCATGAGCTTCACACACGGCTTCTTTGGCTTCTGTATTTGACAGACATCGAAGCAATAATCCGTCGTATGATTATCGATACAGCAGTTTTTGTCTCCGTATCATAAAAGAATCTAAGTGAACATCTTCTGATAGAAGTGGCTTCCTTTGGATTCTCTAGCAGTATATCATGGACAACAAAGTCAATGAATGGCTATCTCCAGTCTGGTGCTTCGTCGACTGTCAGAGCGGAGTAACTCTCAACACACTGTACATTGTTCTTGGGACAGAACAATTCACGGCCTATTATGTCAACCAAGTGGTGAGCATGATTCGAAACTGTTAAGGAAGCGGCAAGGCCTGCAAGGGCATCGGCTTCAATATTCTGGAGCCTAGGAACGTGCTCTATGAAGAACCCCTCTAGGGACGAGATGATGTCAACTACTATTTGGTGATAGGGGATCATGTCTTCTTGACGAACTTTGTATGAGCCCCGGATCTGATTGACGATTAGCTGCGAATCGCCATATGCTTCAAGGTACTCTACCCCCAGCTCCTTTAGAAGTCGGAGGCCAATGACCAAAGCATTGTACTCGGCTACATTGTTTGAGCAGGGCTCCGTGAGAGAATAAGCCCGATTGATCACTAGTCCGGAGGGAGAAATCTGTACTATTCCGACTCCAGCGATGATGTTGCCCTTGGGCCCAATTCTAGAAGCGCCGTCAAAGAACATTCGCCATACGGCATCATGGAAAGCCACATTTGAATTAGCGACCTCATCTGGAATCTCTTCGTCTATTCTGGTTGACTCCGAACCTGGATGAGCTGCTAAAAAGTCTGCCAGAGCTTGACCTTTAACAGCCTTCTGTGGGACGAAGATCATGTGGTAGGGGGACAGTAATATTGCCCAGGTAGCGAGGCGAGAGCTGAGTGCACCCAGCTTGGTCATGAGGACCCTGAGGGGGTTAACTCTTGATACGACATGAATGGTTTGTCCCGTGACGTAGTGTCGCATCTTCTGAATGGCAAAAATTAGAGCAAGGCACTCTTCCTCTACGGTAGTGTATCGATGCTCCGACCCCATCATCATTCGGCTGAGGTAATATATTACTTGCTCATGACCTGCATCGTTGTTTTGTGCTAGCAGAGCACCAAGAGAATGTTCCATCGCTCGTACGTAGAACAGGAATGGTCTTCCAGCAACCGGGGCTACCAGGACTGGAGAGTTGGTCAGATATTCTTTGATGATGTCTAAGGCGCACTGGCATTCTTCATCCCATACGAATGAAACACCTTTCTTTATGAGGTGGGTGAATGGTTGACATCGTCCGGAGAGGTTAGAGATAAACCTTCTGATGTAGGCCAGCCTCCCTTGAAGGCCTCAGAGTTCACGGAGATTTCTCGGAGGGCCCATCTCCATGATTGCCTTCGTCTTTTCAGGGTCTATATGGATACCCTGGAAAGTAATGATGAAACCCAAGAACTTACCGCTGGATACGCCCAAGAAGAATTTTGTGGGATCCATCTTCAAATTGTGCGCTCGTATCAGATCGAACACTGTCCTCAGATCATGTAGATGATCTTCCTGAGAGCGGCTTTTGACGGCTATATCGTCGACGTAGCATTCTACTGTCTTGTGCAGGTGGTCTCTAAATATGATGCTCATAGCTCTTTGATAGGTGGTACCAGCGTTCTTTAAACCGAAAGGCATGACTGTATAGGAATATGTGCCAATTGGTGTTCGGAATGATGTATGCTTTTCGTCATCAGGGAATATCTTGATTTGATTGTATCCCGAGAAACCATCCATGAATGACATACGCTCGAAGTCGCAGGTGTTATCAATCATGATGTCTGTGATAGGGAGGGAGAACTCATCCTTAGGACACGCCTCATTCAGATTGCGAAAGTCGATGCAGATTCGAATCTTTTCATTCTTCTTGAGGACTGGTACTATGTTGGCAACCCAGTCTGGATGCTGTTTCTCGCGGATAAAGCTGCTGGTTATCAGCTTGTTGACCTCAGCTTCAATGGCATTCATGACATCGAGGCAGAACCATCGTTACTGTTGCTTGACCGATTTTGCGTCCGGATGGATGTTGAGTTTGTGAAGTGCAACCTCGGGGTTCAGTCTTGGCATGTCTTCGTAACTCCAGGCGAACACGTCAATGTATTCTCTTACGAGTTGTAGTAACGATTCCCGCTCTTCGTCTGTCAGACTTTTGCTGACGAAGATGGACTTTGAAGAAGACTCATCACCAAGTCGATTTGTACAACCTCATCTTCGACGGGAGGCTCTCTTTGCTCGAACCGTTTCTTCCATTGTGCATCTAGCTGTTGTGCCTACGGCTCTAACTCAAAAAGTTCGAGAATGTCTTTATCTTCTTCGTAGGTGTCAGCAAATGCCATATTGACGGACCAGACTTGCCTGAGCATGTCCCCGATGTTGACATCCGAATCAGAAGTGGGTGATCCGGTTGAGTGTGAATGCCAGACGCATTCCTCATCCGAGCTTTCAGGGGTTGTTGCTGGTGTGACATAACCTAGCCCACATCTGGTTTTGCTGTAATAATCTTGTGGTTTTCCAGCCGGGATTGACAATTGTAAGGGTAACCGCCGTCCAGTGTCATAGTTCAAGCCTGGTGTAGTTTCCAAATCATATCCCTGTTTTTGTATGAGGTACTTGGATCGAGAACTATACAGATAAAGGGGCAATCTCCCGGTGTCGGGTTCGAGATTAACTTCTTCTATCTTGAAGGGCTATGGATTATTCTTCCGGCCGAAGATGATTGGGTGATCCTCTCCCTCAATTATGCGGTAAGCGTCTTCCACTGGAGTAAGTTGGTTTGCCGTGTAGACATTTGTCACCTGTGTGTGTAGGTGGGTACCTATACCGTGTTCTATAGCATACATTGTACAAAGCTTATTAAGCTTGAGGTAGTTCAAAGATAGCCCTTTATTGATAAAATAAGGTATCTTTTCCAGTGGAATTACATCATCTGTGAATGGAACATCAGTATGAGTAGCCATATACTTGGCTAGCTCTGACTCTTCTTCGGCCACCCCCTGTGTTAATAAAGACTGGAAGGATGACTTGGACAGCTTAATCACGAAGGGCTCCCATGGTGGAGCAGAATGTAGAGTCGTTGGCTCGCTAGCGACCCCCAGTTTAGTGCTTGGTGTTATGCGGGGAGTTGTTGGCTGGCTAGCAGTCCCCGGCTTGGCGTTCGGCTGCCGATTCATTCTGGGAAGATGAATCGTCATCAGCTTGACAGAGGGATTGCGCTCCTCTATTTGCTGCTGGCCAGCTCTGGGCAGCCTGATTGTTAGTGGCTCTGTCGTGGGTCTTAGCGCTTGGCCAGAACTTGGCAGTCGAATTATCGTCTGCTCCTCCTGTGCAGAGAGACTGATTGCGTCCTTACGCAGAGTGGCTGTAAGGGGCACAGTTCTTTCGGGTTTGCGGGCTTGGAGGCGGATTGTCAGAGGTTCTTCTGATCCAACTGCCGCCTCAGTTTGAGCTTGAGTATCTCCTTTGGTAAGGTGCTTTTTCGACTTCTCGTACAAGCATGAATCTGAGTAGTAGGATTCCACCCCTTTAAAGGGATCGATGTCGGCAAATTCCATCCTCACGAAGCCGTACTTGTCGATGTACTTGAAGCACGGGTGCAGTATGGAAGGCACGATCATGTAATCGTGTATCCAAGGATGTCCCAGAAGAATATTGTAGGAAGTGTCCGCGTCTATGACATAAAAGGTCACTTCTGACTGAAGGTTGCCGATTTGGCACTTCAAACGAATCTTTCCGATCGGGTAGCTTCTGCCTAAATTGAAATCGCTGATGGCGGTGCTTATCGGCGTAAGACGATACATTAGGATGTACAGATGGTGTAGCAGGCTCTTTGGGATGATGCTTATGGAAGAACCGGGGTCAATATGCATCCGATCGACCTTGATATCGCCAATGTACTCAGTATAGTACAGAGGGCGATTGTGCAGGTTGGTCTAGATGAGCATATCTTACGGAGTGAAGACAATGTTCGGCATTGACCCTGTGCAAGCGTTGTCCTGGAGATCTGTCGGCAAGCTCTTCCAGTGAGATTGGACTGAGCCAGATATGCATCAGCATTCTGGAGTGCTTCGCTCAGTGCGACACAAACATCTGTGGAGAGTCTTAGGAGCTCGTATAGCGACAATTTGGCCGGTGTGTTAGCCAATTGTGCCAAGATGTCAAAGTTGTATGGCCTCTCCAGCCTATGAGGCATCTCTCTTCGGAGTAGTTTGTCGAAGCGAGTCTCCTTCGGCCTAGGCTTGTCGGTCGTCGAAGGCTGCGAAGGTCCTGGAGCATCAGCAGCTGTCGGCTGATGGTCTTCAGTCGAGTTACCCGGTGGAGGTTGGGTTTGTGCGCCGGAGCGGGTAACAACACCAGTAGCTTCTTCGACCTCTGTCGAGATTGTGCGGCATGATTTGACTTTTCCATTCTTCTTTTTGCTGGTGCAGGGAGATGCGGACTGGGTCACTTCAGGTACCAGGTCCGGATGGACCCACATGACTTTTTCTCGTGATGTGGTAAGGGGTACTAGACCCGCAACCTGGTCTCGGGGAGGTAGAAGGTTAGCGACCTCCACCCTTGTTCTGGGGACTGGCACTACTCCAACTTGAGTTTTTATCGGAGGGAAGCTGCCAAATTGTACTGACACCATGTTGGCTGCTACGGTCACCTCTTCGAAATCAATGGCCAGGGCCTTAGAATCGATGAGATATTGGATGTATCGCTTCAGTTGGTAGCAGTCTTGTGTAGCATGGTGGACATAGCGATGGCAGTGGCAGTACTTGGGGCCCTCCATCTCTGCAGGAGGAGGTTCATGCATTGAGAGAGGGAGCTGAATTCGACCTCCTTGTATGAGCATGTCCAAGATGGGTTTGACATGGCCGTCCTCGAAGGAGTAGGTCATCTGAGGCCACTGCTTTTCTGTCGGCTTAGGTTCGGGTTTCGGGGCTGTGTCCTCGAAGGAGTAGGTCATCTGAGGAATTACCACCGTTGTTGTTGTTGATGTTAGGGCGTTTGCCCTTGTCCTCCCCTTCCGAGATGTGCAATCCCAATTGGCGAGCTTTTTTCAACCTGTCTTCTGCGCTATGGCACTGATGATGAACATCTTCTAATCCTTGAATTGACTTTCGCCCATCCAGAGACTGATTGTGGGAAGCAGTCTCTTTTGGCAAATTTCAATCAAGAAGGAATCAGGGTTACCGGAAGGCAGCTTCATCGCGGTTTGGCGAAACCGCTCGATATAGTTTCTTGTTAGCTCCTTTTCTCCCTAAACAACGTCCACGAGGGTGGACATCGTCACGCCTTGTCCTACTTCGTAGAACCTCTCTAGGAACATACGTTTGAAGTCGGTGAAGGAATGGATGCAATTGTCCGGCAAGTTGCGGTACCAGTCGAAGGCGACCCCTTCCAAGGCTCCAATGAACAACCGCATAAGGATGGCATCGTCATGAGGCAGATGGTCAGTTGTGCCTTTGAAGTAGGTGATGTACCTACTTGTAGATGTCTTCCCATTATATGGATTGATATAGAATGGTTTATATTTTGGTGGGAAGGGTACATCTCTCTACGCAGCAGGATACGGTTGTCATATCCTGAGGTCCTGGCAGGTTTTTCGGGCTTGGAACATGGTCCGGAGCTTCTGGACCTCTCTTCTTGCCTCCCTGGCCTCGTCTGCAGCGGAGGAAGCCGATATTTTAGGAGGATTATCGCCCGGGTTTGGTGCAGCTGAGTTCGAGTCTGCATTAACCGTGGGACCCAAGCTTGTTTGGCCTGGCGTCCTTTCTTGCAGAGTTGGAAGGGCCACTTTGATCTCGTCCACGGACTTGACCAGTGCATGCAGTATGGCCTCCAGAGTGTCGATGCATTGGCGATCACTGGGACCCTCTTGGTTGCTGTCCGTCATGAACACTGTCCTCATATGAGGAGAGATGGATGGAACGGTGGAGGACGTGCCCTCTGAGTCATATCCTTGTACAGAGAAGTCGTTAGGGTATATGGGAATGTTCTACTATGGTTCAGACTCAGAAAGAGTGGTACCTCCAGCTTCAGAGCTTGCTTCGTCTTGAGAGTTGTGGACGTCCTCGGGGACGTCGGGATCTGCTGTATCTGTTGGGTGAACCATTTCTCCCGGATTATCTTCTTGGAATACCGGATTGTTGTGGATATTTGGAGGAGTGCTACCCCCGGCTCCAGTGTCTTCCAGAGATGTGGACGACGAATCTCCAAGTGTGGCAGATTTCGTCTTTGAACGGGCACCTTTGTAAACTCCTCCTGTAACGGTGGTAGACAACCGTTTAGAAGAAAGTTTCTTGGTTACGCCGGTTGAAATTTTTGGGCTGGAGAAATTTGTTTTCTTCCCTCTCCCGCTGCCAGGAATCTTCAGAGCAGAATTGCAAGAGGCGACGAGAAGCGCCTCATCTTCTGAGCTTGGGCATTGTAGCCGTTGGAAGACGGACCGCCAATTTTCTTGTATTGCCGCCTTGTTGCAGCAGCAGTTGACAATGACTTGGGTGCATTGATGTCCCTGACAGGACTCTCTGCACACCAAATCTTCGTCTCTTTTTTTACATTTGTGAAGAATCATGTTGCGCAAGTCACCCATTTTATGGGCCCGGGAGTTCTGAGCACATGAGTGTGTTGGCATCCTGCCTGCTCCCTGATGTGGGGGTAATACGAGTACTTTCCCTTGATCATTGTTGGGAGATTCCCGATAACTATTCCGTTCGTTGGCCGCCGGGGGCTGGACACGGATAGTTTTATACCACTTTCCATCAGGGGCCAGCGTAATAGCCAGCGGGATGCCCTGATAGTCAGAAGTTGGGACAGCTGTCTGGGCTTGACGAGCCCGCTCTGCCCGAGACTTCTTCCTTCTAGTTCCTGAGAGTGCATAGTAGGAAGGGTCCACAGAGACTGGCAAGTGAGAGCATCTGCGGTCCGGATCGCCTGAGAGGCGATCAAAGACTGATCGTGAGCCGCATGAAGCAGATGGTATACGGCTGGGTTTTGCGGCCGTGCAGGCTGTCTACATACGGCTGGTATGTGTGACCGCATGACCCTTCTGTATGCGGATAGAAGTCATGACCGTGCAGGCTGCCTTCATGCGGCTGGCAGTTTTGGCCACATGGACTTTCTGCATGCGGCTGACTTCTGTGGCCGCATGAGTCTTCTCCATGCGGCTGGAGGTTGTGGCCGCATGGTCTTTCTACATGCGACTGGCTCCCTTATGCGGCTTGGACCGCATAGAGTTCTTCTTTGCCCCTGCAAGTCCAGTATCATAGTGTTTTCTTCTGTTGGACTTAGGGACAGTAGAGCCCTCTATCGTCTAAAGTGGGGCCACAAGCGAGACTTTTCCGCTGTCTTGGGCAACGGAGAGTACTTCTTCGAGAGCTTGGAGAGGAGCGAATGATTTGGGTCTCCACTCCTTGCGGGCATTCTTTATGCGAGCTCGCCGCTGGACCGGGCCAGCGCTCCCGTCGGAGAGCATTTCTTCAAACGCCTGCTGGTCGAACCGGACTACCGACATTAGTTGAGTGGAACCAAGTTTGGCTGCGTCCGATTACGTCACCAACTCCTCAGCCGTGGAGAAGCTAGTCCCCAGCAGAGTCACCATCGTGTTTGCCATTGATTGTAAAAGTACAGAATAGTTTTATGGGAGGACTGAACTTAGACTCACAATACAAACTCGGTCGTACAAAGAAAGCCTAGGGACGAAAGCCTAGATACACAAATCTAAGTACAATTATTTAGTTTTTCTAGAGGGTGATGGTAGAGGCTCGGGATAGCGACGACAGCTCTGCCTTACTCCTTGGACGATCGAACGTAGCCTTGGCTATGATGAAGAAATACTCTCGGGCTGTGTGGGAAGACTCTTCTGTGCGCGCCTTTGTCTCTCTGTGTGTCCAGCCAGGTGGAGAGGATCTCTTATGCAAGGGAATGGCACCTTGCTATTTTTTTTAGGATCCTTTGCAAGGGAATGACACCTTGCTATTTATAAGTGTGGAGTGTGATCATTAGGGTTTGCAATGATTGTCCCTTAAAAAGTCGGTGGCCAATAATCTGGACCATTAATCTTGATTGTATCACATCTGGGTAATTAATTTTTGATTGCGCCAAATCCGTATGGGCAATTAATGTTGATTGCCATAAATCTTTGTGATAAACTCGGATCTCCTGCTACGTGTTTATTCTGCTTGATTGCCATTAATCTGATTTGATTCGAATAATTATGATGATTGTAACAAATCTGGGTTGTTATGATTTGCTAGCAACCATAACTCCGAGGAGATAAGATCGCCACGTGTCTCAACTTTCATGAGGACCGCCACGTGTCTCTCTGTCGTGAGTGGGACGTCCTGACAGAGCCGCATGAGTGTGGTCTCTAAGTGAACCGCATATGGATGGCTCCCACAATCCTCGCCGCATGAAGGTAACCGCCGCATGAAGGTAGCAGCTGCATGTAGCTGGCAGCCGCATGAATGTGGCAGCCGCATGTAGGTAGCAGCTGCATGAAGGTGGCAGCCACATGAAGGGGGCAGCCTCGTGAAGGAGGCAGCCGCATGAAGATGGCAGCCGATAACTCCGAGGAGATAAGACCGCTACGTGTCTCAACTGTCATGAGGACCGCCACGTGTCTCTCTGTCGTGAGTGGGACGTCCTGACAGAGCCGCATGAGTGTGGTCTCTAAGTGAACCGCATATGGATGGCTCCCACAATCCTAGCCGCATGAAGGTAACCGCCGCATGAAGGTAGCAGCTGCATGTAGCTGGCAGCCGCATGAATGTGGCAGCCGCATGTAGGTAGCAGCTGCATGAAGGTGGCAGCCACATGAAGGGGGCAGCCTCGTGAAGGAGGCAGCCGCATGAAGATGGCAGCCGCATGAAGGAGGCAGCCGCAGGAAGAGGGCAGCCACATAAAGATGGCAGCCGCATGAAGATGGCAGACGCATAGGGGTGCTTGGGACTTGACGGATCATGTCAGTTATATAAAAGATTTTCTTCTTTTCCCAAGGAGCACGCCATCATCATTTCAGTTTTATGTCAGAGCTGTCATTCATTGTGTCAGAACTGTCATTTATTGTGTCAGAGCTGTCATCAGAGCAATTAATTGGAAGGCATCGTATGGTCACGTGTCTTTGCCTGAGCCGCATGGAGCTGTTGGAGAGTTCCAAGCCGCATGAAGTTCTGAAAGACTTTGTGAGCTGCATGAAGTTCTAATCGATCCCTGAGCCGCATGATGCTCCTTCTGTTTTAAGTCGCATGGGCTTTTCTTGTCCTTTTTCATGCTTCTACAATGCCGTGAGCAACTGTTGTCGAGGATCCATTTGCTCCTAGATGTGAAGGGCGTTCCACCTACAAAACAATTTGCAGATGAAACTCTTGGTACCCATTTCTTGTAGGGTCCTGACTGGTTAGTTTTTGGTATACATAAACATTTAAATCTACTAACTTTCTCATTCTATATCTAGAGGATATATGACCAATGAGGCCACAATAATGACATTTTGCATGTTGAGTGTTGAAAGTTGTGTGAGGTTCACGATTGGTAGGTTTTTGTTTTCTAGTATAGAAGAATGCATGCCTATTAGTCTTCTTGGGCATAGGTTTGGTATGGTTTGGTCTGACAGTGTTTGGTTTAGGCGTGTTCCGATGATTCGATAATTGACATGTATTAGAATAGGAAGCAGCAACTTCAGGCCGTTTTCCTAATCTAATTTCCAACTTTTTGGAGGTGTCATATAATCTAGTATAGTTAGATGTAAGTGTTTCTATTCTGACTTGTGCACACTGGAGACTCTTTCTCTCCTTAGATAGGTCTTCCTTTAGCTAGATGATAGTTTAGTCTTTTTTCTTCGGATAACTTAAGAGTCTCGTGTAACAACAACTTAATAGATGAAAGCTCACCAGACTCAATAGAAGAGTCATTATTTCTAACATCAGCTAATTGGTCGGTAAGTCTTCCTATTTCACCTTTGTACTCTTTGAGTACCTTCTTAGAGGTTTCATATTTACTACGCAGTTTCTTGTAATTATTTAATAGGTCACTGAAATCCTCTCCTAGTTGCTCAAAGGTGAAATCATCATAAGGATCAAATAGAGGATTAGTGATTACCTGATCGCAAGCCATCAAGCATACATTTGCAGCGTCATCTGATTATTCATCTTCTGAATCGCTGGCTTCGCTTTCATGCCATATACTTGTGTTGGCGTACTTCCTTGATGTAGACTTCTTCAGATAGCCTTTGTCATATTTGTTGCTTTTTCTTGTTTATGATAATGCTGTTGGACAATCTTTCTTCATGTGTCCTTTTTTCTTACATCCGTAGCAAATAGGATCTTCCTCGTTGTTGTTGTTGTTGCTATCTTTTGTTCTTCTGTTAAATCTCATGAACTTTTTGAATTTTCTTACCAGAAGAGCTTGATCTTCAGAGTCAGAGTCGTTGTCGTCAGAATCATCTTCGACAGTTCTTCTATGTTGAGCCTTGAGTGTGATCGACTTATCTGACTTCTCCTTTGGTGTAGCGTCTTCAAAGTATTGAAGTTCTAACTCATGAGTGAGTAGCTTACCCATGAGTATTTCCAGAGACATTATTGAGAGGTCGTTTCCTTCAATGATTATTGTAGCCTTTGGAATCCAGTTCTTTGTGAGAGCTCGTAGAAGTTTGCGAATCTTTTCATGGTTACTGTATTCCTTGCCTAGTGAAGACAAAGGATTTACAATATCCAAGAATCTTGTAAACATCTGAGTAACTGATTCACTTGGCTTCATTTTGAACGCCTCGTACTCCTAAGTAAGTCTGCTGATCTTTGACTCCTTGACTTGTGTTGTTCCTTCGTGTGTTACTTCGAGAAGTTTCCACACTTCATTTGATGTTGTGCAAGTAGATACCCTGTTGAATTCAGTTCTGTCTAAAGCACAAAATAAAGCGTTAATAGCACGTGTGTCAAGACTGGCCTTTTTCTTTTCATCCTCTGTATATTTGTCGTAGGTTTTTTCAACTAAAACTCCATCAACATTAATACGAGGAGGCTTTTTGTAGCCATCAATAACTACAGACCATAAGTCAAAATCAAGAGATTTTAGGAAGAAACACATACGTGTTTTCCAATAAGTGTAGTTTGTGCCGTCAAACAGTAGAGGTCTGTTTGTGGCTTGGCCTTCACTTGTGAATTTCTCAGTTGCCATGTGTAATTCTGTGATCTATATAAAAATTAAAAAATAACTGAATATAGCTACAATTTTACCTTGCTTTACCTGTATAAACTGCTCTGATACCAATTGTAGGAACAAAATCGTAAAGCAGAATACTCAAGAGGGGGGTGAATAGAGTAGGCAGCGGAATATTGCTAATTAAAAAACTCGTTAGCAGTTTGATCACAGATATAATAATAATCATAAAATAAATAACTGTAGTAAAAAAGAGTGATCAGAAGGCAAACGCAAACACAGTGATTTATACTGGTTTTCTTCTTGTGAGGACTAGTCCAGTCGGAAGAACTCCAGCTTCCAGTTGAATCCACTATTGGAAAATCTCGCAAGTTTTCATACGATGTCCTTGCAACTTCTACAGACGCGAGCTTTGATACGAAGAACTCGACCAACTTCAATTGTGAAGAGTGCATTTTCAATCAAACCTCTGATTACAATCGCTCTGAAACTTCTAAACCGTATCGTACTGGCAAATCGACTAGAGGATTATAACTGGCATGGGATTTAAAAATGGAAACTTTTTAGAACTCTTTGGAAGAAACGTAAGCTTTAGAAGAGAAGAGATGAAAGTGAATTGGTGTTTTGAAATGATCGAAATCCTTCTCTATTTATAGTTTTTCCAAAGGTAGAACTCTGATAGAATTCGGGCAGAATTCGGACAGAACCCTTTGTAACCAACCGCAACTGAAGGAAGACCAAGTTCAAAATCAAATGTTCACATAACGTTCAACTTGGCCAAACTCTGGCCGAACTTTGGCCAAACTCTGGCGAGTTCTGTCAGGGTTTGGTCAGTTGATTATGTGAAAAATTGTTTTGGCTTTTTGAAAAATCCTTCAGAAGCTTTTCGTAAAATAGATATTTTTCAAAAACATAGGTCATTTTAAAAAGATAGATCAGTTTTGAAAAATGACTTCGGATAACCTATTTGCCAGTACGACTTGGTGTACAATGTATTCCTAGACTCAATAAAAAATAAAAATTATATTGCTTTAAAGGAAATACGTTCTTGAGTGGCAAACAGCTTCGATCTTGAACTGATTAGATATCCATCTTTGATCAGTGTCCAAAACGTCGTTAGTAAACATCTGAATTGATTCATATATCGAGACAGAGTTTGATCAATCATTAAAATCATGTTTGACCATGACCAATGGGCCAACACATTTGAGGATAGTGCTGAAGACTTTGAGGAAGGAAAAATTATATGGAAAGCTTTCAAAATATGAGTTTTTCCTGGACAAGATTGAGTTCCTGGGACATGTAGTGGCAGGAGAGGGCATCGCAGTGGACCCCAAGAAGATAGAAGCAGTAAAGGCAAGGACTACGCCCAGCATAGTTGCAGAGATCAGGAGTTTTCTAGGCCTAGCAGGGTACTACAGAAAGTTCGTACAGGACTTTGCCAAGATGGCAGAACCCATGACTAGGCTTACCAGGAAGGACGAGGAGTTTGTCTGGACAGATGCATGTCAGGCAGCATTTGAAGAACTGAAGAACAGATTGACTTCGGCTCATTAGCACTACCATCCGGATCGGACTTACCATATACAGTGATGCTTTAGGGAAAGGCTTGGACTGTGTCTTAGAACAAAACAAGCGGGTGACAGCTTATGCATCAAGGCAGCTGAGACCTCATGAGAAAAATTATCCTACCTATGACCTGGAAATTGCAGCGGTCATCTTTGCCCTGAAATTGTGGAAGCATTATCTTTATGGAGATAGAGTGGAGATATTCACAGATCACAAAAGTCTTAAGTATGTCTTCACTCAGAAAGAGTTGAACATGAGACAGAGGAGATGGCTCGAACTGATGAAGAACTTCGACATTGACCTTCAGTATCACCCAGGAAAGGCTAATGTTGTAGCAGATGCACATAGCAGATATCCGGTAGCTATGATGGTGACTATGGACAGACATCTTCTTGAGGACTTGGAGAGCTTGGGGATCGAGATTGTTATACCAGGGATTGACGGACAGCTCATGAGCATGCAGATACAGTCTGGATTGATAGAGAAGGTTAAGAAGACCCAGTTTCATGATGAGGGACTTTGATGTGTCCGGAAGCTGGTTTGAATGGGACTACTAGATGACTTTACCATTGCAGAAGATGGTACTTTGAGGCACGGTACTCTGTTGTGTGTGCCCAAAGGAAGCTTGAGAGAGGAGATTATGCAGGAAGCTTATCAGTCACAGTATTCTATGCATCTGGGATCCACTAAGATGTACGAAGACCTTAGAGAGATCGTCTGGTGGTATAGAATGAAATGAGAAGTGGCCAGATTCGTTTCTAGATGCCTAGTCTGTCAGCAGGTAAAGGCAGAACGGCAGAGACCAGGAGGATTGTTGCAGCCTTTTCCCATTCCGGAGTGGAAATAGGAACATATCACCATGGACTTTGTCTCAGGATTACTCCGCTCTCCGAGTAGGAAGGATGCCATCTGGGTCATAGTAGACAGATTGACCAAGTCAGCACATTTTATTCCCTTCAGAGTAGGATTGACAACAGAGAAGTTGGCAGACCTATACATGCGACAAATAGTGAGGATCCATGGAGTTCCAGTTAGCATTGTCTGAGATAGAGATAGTAGGTTCATTTCTTATTTCTGGAAGAGTCTACAGAGGAGTCTTGGTACACACCTCAAGTACAGCACGTAATACCATCCACAGACCGACGGACAGTCAGAGAGGACCATACAAACACTGGAGGATATATTGAGGACTTATGCTCTGGACTTTGGAGGATCTTAAAAAGACCATCTACATATAGTAGAGTGTGCTTACAACAACAGTCATCATGTTAGCATTGGGATGACCCCATTTGAGGTACTATATGGTCGTAGATGTCGCACACCTTTTTCATGAGATGATGTTGGAGAGAGACCATTATTGGGATCAGTGATGGTTATGGAGGCTGCAGACAAAGTCAAACAAATTCGGGATCATCTGAGGATTGCACAGGATAGGAAAAAGTACTAGACAGACATCAGTTGAAGACCCCTAGAGTTTGCAGCAGGAGATCTTGTATTTCTACGGATCTCGCCAACTCAGGGAGTTATCAGGTTTGGCAGAGGTAGGAAGCTGAGTCCGAGATTCATTGGATCGTTTGAGATTCTGAGCAGAGTAGGAGCAGTTGCTTACAAATTAGCCTTGCCACCTAACCTGGAGGGAGTATACAATGTATTTTATGTTTTATAGCTTCGAAGGTATGTAGCAGATCCCAGTCATGTGGTTGACCATTCAGAGCTAGAGGTGGGGCCTACTCTCACTTATTCAGAGAAGCCGGTCGAGATACTGGACCGCAGAGAGAAGAGGCTACGACATCAGACTATTCAGCTAGTCAGAGATGCATGGAGGTATCACTCTCCTGGGAGTCCACCTGGAAGAGAGAGGATGAGATGAGGGAGAAATACCCCTATCTCTTTGAGGCTTGATGGATCGCTCTACCCTAAAATTTCGAGGACAAAATTTTTCAAGAGGGAGAGATTTTTAACTCCACTTGTTCGTAAAATAAATATTTTCCTATATTTCCTTTTTCTTTGATTAATTCCTAGTTAATAAATTTTTGAATGTTAATTCTATTTTCTAATTAATTCTTAAACTATTTTAACTATTTTCCTAGTTCTTAAAATTTATTCCCTAAATTCATTTTCTATTAAATTCAACCACTTGTAATGGGCCAGCCCAACCCATTCTCTCAAATTCCTATTCCACCAATCAACTCTCAGCCAGCCCGGCCCATCTAGTATTTTGGACGCGGATCCAAGACTATCCGATAACCCACTAACCCCAACCGTTACATTTAAACCCATTCCTTCGTTCATTCATTCATTTCCCTCCTCTGCTGCCACGATGACGACGATGACGCCAAGAAGAATCCGACCTCCTCCAGAAGCTTCTCCCCAACTGCCTAACCGTCTCTCTCATCCCTACCTTTGAATCCTAACAACCTAATTCATCCTAGCCATCAGATTTTAACCGCCACTGCCTGCCGAACCGTCGGTCAGTGCCCGCACAATTTACCTGCCCTCTCGACGTAGCCTATAAATAGAGCCCCAGTCCCCTTCTTCTTCATCCAGACTCCACTACGGCGAAGCCCTGCAGGAATTCTCCCTCACTGTTCTTCTCTTCATCTTCGTCTAGTCGGCGGCCATGGCATTCGAAGACATTCCCAGAAGGCAGAGAGGTGCAGCACAGCAGTAGAGACGACCGACTCTCTTCGTCACTCAACAAGATCATTCATTCGTGTGGGTGATTCATAGGTCTCCTTTTCCTTCAAATTAATTCACCATTCTATGTCTTCCTTGATCGATGATAGTCGTTTCTCCTGTGTTGTTGATTTCCAGTAATCCATGGATTGCTATGGTGACCATTGCATTCGATCGAGTCATTAGAAAGCAATCATCTGTGAACACTTCCTGAATCCATCCACATCCAGTTCGATTGGGCTACTGGATTGGTAAGTTTGTGTTCTTTCAACTTCCTTGTTAGTTTTTTGAGGAACAATAGGACTCTTCTGGTGCAATTGATAGTAGTTTGATTCAAAACTTCTGAACAGGTTCTTAATCCTCTATTTTTAGTTTGAATCGGATTATTTATGACAGATCAATCAGTTCAGTTTAATTCTTCATTCCATTTGGTGAGTCTTGATCTGATTCGTGTAAGTTTTCTCCAATTTTGGAGTTAATATGATTCAAATTGAACTTACGATTGTTCTTTCAGTTCGTGCACGTTAACTGTTTGATGAAATGACTAGTTGGACCCTGTCGTCAAGCTGAGGACTCGGGAACACCGTATCGAACTCAAGAAGACACTATAACTCCATTCCTGACCCAAGGTATATGTTCTACTCTCTTGTGATGGAATAGATTGTAGAAACAACGAATAAGAAATTATGTTCGAACAGAGCAGGTAGCAAGAGCAGTTTAGATTGGTTGGATGCGACACGGTGAGTTGCATCTCTGTATCGAAAGTGACACCCGAGATCGAACTGAGAGTTCGAATGAGTAGGAATGTTGTGAGATCTCGTATTGTCGACGATGTCTGTGTGGTTGGCAAGTATCAGTGATGTGTCAGGTTTAACTTATGTTGTATTCGAATTGTGGTTCCTGTTGATCTTACATTTCTAGCTGTTGGCAGGTTCAATTCTTGACCGTTGGTAACAGTAGCTATGGATTGAACTGAGTTGACCTAGGTAGTAGTGGGAACCAGTGTTAAGCAAAGGGATTTTGGCCTGCAATTATGGTTAAATCCTTATTTGAACTTGAATTTCCATCAGTGCAAAGCTTAGGATTTAAGCTAGCATTGAGTTAGTTCATTGAGTTAGCTTCACACTAGTATGCTTGGTTATTTAGTAGACTATAGGTTGGTGATAGGTTGCCTGGAAGTTAACTTCCTGATCAATTGTTAGTAAGAATTATTTAAGTTGACATTAGGCATAGAAATGGCTCCATTAGCAAATGAATGAACCTTATTAGTAATAGCTAGAACTAGCTAGTAATTATTAGAGTAGGTCAGGAATTATTTAGCTAAATTTCTAAATAATGATTTTTCTATTTTAGGTGATCTAGAAGACTTTGACGAAATCCCCTAATCAAGGCAAGTATATGTACTCAGTATTACCATCATCGCATGCATTGCACTCACACTGTTCTTGCATCATTTATTGTATTTCTTCTATCTTTCTTGCGTGTATTGTTTTTCGTATTAGGTGGGGGAGGTTCTAGAAACATGTGATTGACTAATATTGGACAAATGTTGCCTGATAGCATACTCCGTATGCCTGATGTCCATTTCGTGCGTGACTGATAGCATTGTCGTCAAACATGCCTGATTATTACGTGACTGATAGCATTGTCGTCATACATGCCTGATTGTTGATTGACTGATAGCATATTTATATGCCTGATTATATATTAGTCCCCATATGTTGATAATGTCTAAAATTGCACATATACACATAGCTAGTGCATACTTTACATTCACATTGTTTCACTGTCTTTCAGTTCTATTCGCTATATTGTTCCATTGATCTTCCATAGTAGGTTTTATTGAGTATATTATGCTTTGCTCCATCCTGACTGGACTGTTGATTACAGGTGATCCTCTAGACTGTTATGGATTACCGATGGATGGCCTAGCAATAGAGCACACTCCTGATGCTACTGAGGGACGGGACTATATTCCCGAGATATAGTTAGGCTGATGTATAGGATGTTATTTGATTGGTTGTGTTGATATAGCAGGCCTAGTGTTAGCCTTATCTTTCATTACTGGCTTTGTACCCGGTCATTCATGTAAAGGCTGTAATAACTGCTGGATATCGGATTACTGTGATGGTTAGTACAGATTCCGAGATTTGATGATGTGATAAGATTAGTGCTTACTATTGATGATTAGACGGCTCACTATCGCTGTCAACGACAGTGTAGGCCGGGCATGTATCGACCCGTACCCGATTATTCGGGAGAGGGGTGTGACACTCTATCACCACCTCGTCCGCGCTATTGAGAGCTTGTACCACAATTTTAACTTTTTTGCTTCTGTGTATGTAACTACGAAGAGTCTGTAATAGGACTTTACAGCCACATATTTTTATATGTAGAAGCTTTCTTGTTCCCTTTGCTTTTGCCTCCAGAATAAAGGGGGAATCTTCATAATGGATTTGCCTGACCAGAGGTAATATGGATGTGGTAGGCTTGATCTTGGCCGGGGTATAAAATAACAATCCAGAGGTAATATGGACGTGAACTGTTTTCTAAACCGCCGAGATAATCATAGAACTGATGCGAGAAGAACGACTACTCAGAGGTAATGTGGATATGGTTGTCGTGTCTTCCAGATGTAGAGGAGCAATCTAGAGGTAATATGGATGTGAAGTGCTTCATCTACTTGAGAGAATATATAGGAGGGAGAGTGAGAGATCCCCTTACCAGAACTCATGGGCACCCTTTTCAGGGGATGTGGGTGCCTATGATGGTTCTGTCTTCAGACGTAATACTTCTTTAGGAACTTGCCGTTGATGGGCATAATTAGCAAGTCCCCATTAGGCTTAGATAGCCGATAAGCACCGTTGGAGTACTTCTATAACGAACGGTCCTTCCTACTTGGGCTCGAACTTCCTAGCCAATTTGTGGGTCATCACCATCAGTCTCCGTACTGCCAAGACGAGGACGCCCACCTGGTAGGATCTTTCGCGGACCTTTTTGTTGAAGGCCCCAGAGATGCGCGCTTGGTAAAGCTCAATCTTTTGCCGCATGAGCAAGCACTTTTCATCCAACGCTTCTAGCTCTTGTAACCACCTGCGCTGATTGTCTTCGTCGGTTAACTGATTGGTGATCATGTTAGCAGATAACATCTTCTTAAGGACTTGACCCATGCTGGTATCGGAGTCCCAAGTTGAGGAGTCAGAAGAGTGTGAGTGCCTCAGGACTTTTTCTTCTGAATCTTTTGAGGTGGTCATAGGTGTAACATACCACAGCCCTCGATGAGTATGCTGGTTGTAGTTTTTAGCTTTTCCCTATGGGGTATGAATCCGTATGGAAAGATGCCAACCATTGCCATAATTGAGCCCCTTGTTGCTATTCAGTCATAGCCCATCTTCTGGATAAGGTTTTTGGACTATGTCGTGTAGCGGTAGAACTGTATTTTGCCGCTGTCGATATCTGGGTTTTCAGGAGTTATTCGTTGCGGCTGCTCCAATCGACCGAATATGATAGGTTCCTCTTCTTTTTTCCTGACTGAAACTACGAAGTAGACACCTCAGGCAGGGACAACCCGGCTCACATGGTTGGCAGTTGTCACTTGCATTTGTAGTCTACACAGAGAATTGTCCAGGAAATACTTGGTATTTCAGCATGCGCCAGAGTAGTTCGATGACAACTTTCTATTGATGAAGTGGGATATCTTGTCCTGAGAGATTACGTCGTCGAAAGAGTAGGCCTCTATATCGGTACAAACATAATCTTTTATCTCTTCGTCAGTGAGGGCTAGAGTTGACGCCGGAGAAGAAGGAGGACGCCTTCCTTTCAGCTTGACCATCAAGGGGATGGTGGTCGGATGCTCCTGCGCCTTCATGGTTGTCCTTGGGACCTTCCGGGTAACTTCATTCTTATAGGCTCCTGACTATCTTCCATTTTCACTGGAGGCGAAGGTGGAGCTTTGCCCCGAAGCTTAACAACAAGAGACGCTAACACCTTGGGGGGCCTCCCTTTCATTCGTACCTTTAAAGGTTCTTCGGCTACTACTGTGCTTTCTGAAGCAGCCTCTGCCTCATCGTTAGCATCATTGTTGTCATCATCCCCGGGGACTGCCTTGTATAGATCGGCATCCGTACATAGACTTCAAGTCCCCGAAATGGGTCGATATCAGCGAACTCCGCTTTGATAGTCCTATCGCTGGCCAATTTTTCATACACTGATGAAGGCTGGAAGGGACAATCATATACTCATGGATCCATGGTCATCCAGCAGCACGTTGTAATTTATGTCTGCA
Source organism: Iris pallida (assembly GCA_029216955.1). Taxonomy (NCBI): domain Eukaryota; kingdom Viridiplantae; phylum Streptophyta; class Magnoliopsida; order Asparagales; family Iridaceae; genus Iris; species Iris pallida. The sequence goes on along the minus strand of JANAVB010026199.1, from coordinate 4,123,161 downwards.
TCAATGACATAGAAAGTCACTTCAGTTTGAAGGTCGCCGATCTGATATTTCAGGCAAATTTTGCCCAAGGGCTCGTTCTTTTTCGTGTTGAAGCCACTGATTGTTGTGTTGGAGGCTGTCAACCGGTACATTGGAATCCCCTATCGGAGACGAGACTGCCCGACGCCAGGAGGCCGATAGGAGGGCTCGTGCATGGATCGCACAGCGGAGGGCTCATCTGATGAGCCGGCTGGAAGACCTTCAGGACCAGTTTTCCCAGTTTTGATTTCCTGCTCCTTTTTGTCCTTCAACTTGTGAGGGACCATATGTAATTTTTTTGTATTGGAAAACATTACCTTCTTTGTATCTGATGTTTTTGTTTTCCCTTCTCTGTTCTGTCTATGTGCATGGCTGTGAATCCTGTACAAAGATGAAAATTCCCTCAGAGGGGATAGCATTATTAGGGACGGGGTGTTTACTCAGAGGTTATATGGACATGACAAACACGGGAGTTTTTATAGAGACATTTCCTTACTCAGAGGTCATATGGACATGGTAAGGATCGACTCTCCTGGGGTATAGAACGACTCAGAGGTAATATGGAAATGAAGGGTTCTATAGATGACAATTGTGGAGAATTGTCAGGAAAGGGTATGTGCTCAGAGTTTATATGGACATGGCAAGCATCCTTCTTCCTAGAATAAAACTTCAGAGGTAATATGGATGTGACTATTTTTCTTAGGAAGTTATGACAACTTTTGGGTTATCATAACGAGGTGACTACTCAAAGGTAATATGAACATGGTAGACACGACGTAGAATAATATTTCAGAGGTAATATGGACGTAAAATATTTTCTAGGGTGTCATGACAACTTTGGGATTATCATAATGGGGGTGACAACTCAAAGGTAATATGGACATGGTAGACACGATGTAGAATAATACTTCAGAGGTAATATGGGCATAAAACATTTTCTAAGGATTATGACATCTTACAACTATTATGGAGGAGGTGACAACTCAGATGTAGAGAATACATGGTAGACACATCTTAGGATAATATTTCAGAAGCGAGGTCATAAAATGTTTCCCGAGAGATTCATGATGATTACCGGTTCATCGTGTTGGGAGCCTGGTCTGGATGGACCCTCATGACTCCGTCTCGAGAGTAGAGAATGGAAAGAGCCCTTGAGCGTTGTCCCATGCTGGCGGAAGGTTGACTACTTCCATCGTTGCCTTTGGAGTAGGGATGATGCTATCTTGTGCCTCTGTGGCTGGAAAACTCCTGAACTGGAGAGTAACCATCTTGGATGTAATGGTCTTCTCTTCATAATCCAACGATATGACGTCGGCGTTAACGAGGCGCTGAATTTTCCCCTTCAACACATAGCAGTCTTGTGTTGAGTGATGGACGTACTGGTGATAATGACAGCACTTGGGATGGTCTACCTTTTTCACTTTATCGGGATGCCTGGGTGGCATGATGGACAGTTTTCCACTCTTCATAAGCATCTCGAAGAGCTCCAGCGTATCCTCGTCATTGAAGGAGTAAGTCTCCCTCGGCCTTTGTGCTTCCGCAGACTTGGGGTTCGCAGCAGCTGAACGTTTAGAGATGTTGAAGGTCTTGGTTTGCTTGCCTTTTCTGTCTTTAGGGTTGTTGCTGTACGAGCGTCTCCCTTTGTCTTCGGGTGCAGGAAAGTGTAGCCCCAGGAGCTGCACGTCCCGGGCTTTCCTTTGTACAGCATCCGCTTTTGGAATAAAAGGAGTCCACTCCGCGTAGGGAGCACTGTGCCACAATTTTATAGCGGACAGGATGTTCTTGTGGCAGGAGTCCATAAGCATGGGCTCGGGCATGCTGGGTGGTAATTTGAGGGCTGCCTGGCGGAAGCGCTCGATGTATGCACAGACAGGCTCTTTCTTTCTTTGGATAATTTCTATGAGGGTCGACATGGTCATATCCATGCCTCCTTCGTAGAATCGGTCCACGAACCGAGTCTTCAGGTCTTCAAAGGACGAGATACAGTCGTCCGAAAGACTGCAGAACCACTCATAGGCTACCCCCTGTAGGGCTTATATGAATATATTGGACAGGAGGGCGTCTTCCTTTGGCGGGTGCCCCGTTACTAAGGCAAATTACCTTAAGTATTATCAGAGAGACCCCTTCCCTTTGTAAGGTGTAAGCGTCTGTGGATTGTATTTGAGAGGATAGACAATGTTGTCCCACTCGGTAGGGTACGATTGCTGGATCTCCATCTTCCAGAGCATTGCTTGCGTCTTCTTGGCATCATGACGAGCATACAGCTCCTTGATGGCCTGCTTTGTCTCGGTCGGCATTGCGGAGCCTGTAGCCGATGGAGTAGACGAGGATGGTCCTGTCTGATTGGCAGTAGCAACCTGCTGGATTGGTCATTGGTTGGCGGATCATGCGCAGGTGTAGAGGCAGCGGGGGCTATGCTACTCTTGAGGTCGATTATGATCGAAGACAGGGTCTTCATGGTATCCGTCAGGGTATCCAACTTTGTCTCGAGGACTTCGATACGCCTGATAGCTTCGTCGTTGTCTTCCTCATTATCGTCGGCCATGAAGACAGACCGAGTGAGAGGGTGACTCAAGGGAGCATGGACCCTTCACTTTTTGGCTCAAACGCCTGAGTCTCGCTGCCTTGAGGATATACCATAAGATTGTAATCTTCTCCGAACTCAGTATGGTTGCTACCCCCAGTCTGGTGACTAGCTGCGCTAATGAAGACATTCGTGGCATATTGTGCCTTGTCAGATTGGAACTTAGGGTTGTTGTGCATGATAAGAGGCTAGCTACCCCCATTTTTTGATAAGGCACCCAATGCAGATTTGGAACAAGTGCCTTGGAACACACCTACATCGGGTACCTTAGCTTTGCTGTTCTCTGACTTCCTCTTCGGTTTAGCAACCGATATGGAAGGATTCTGGGAAGGCTCTTTGAAATCTCTAGAACCATGTGGGGCTCGTCTTCTCTATGTCTCACCGACCCCCTGTTAAGCCTCTGGTGTGGAGTCGGCGTGGAGTAGAGTCTCTGGAAGACGGAGTGCCTGCTTGGCGATGGCTCATCCGTCTGCTGACAACGACAATTGATGGTAATCTAGGTACGAGGGTGCCTTGATTTAGGAACGTCTTCTGCCACAGATTCTTCTTCTGCTAGAGAGGGTTGGCTCTTATATCGTAGCACTCCTATTGTACATGCTGGGAAGCTGCATGTAAGCCTGGTCAAAGCGGGTGTGGCGAGGAAGCCTCATGTCGCTCCTGTGGGATCGCCGTTTGCATAGCTCCCTCTCTGTGGGATGTACCCCCTGTCTTGGCTTACGCACGAGAGTACCCCAGTAGAAGGGAGATTCGACTGGTTGAGGCATTGGAGCGCGAGAGCCAGTCTTGTATAGCTTTCTGTCGGCTGCACGTGTTACTGTCAACACGGGCCTCTGGTCTGCCGCTGGTGCCACACACTTATTGTACGAAGCGCGAGCCACCTGGGATCTCTTCCTACTAACCCCAACTGATGAGTAGTATTCAGAGTCCATCGAAGGTTTACCTGAAGGAAAAGCGATTCTGTCAAAGACAGATCTCCTTGCCGGTAATACTCCCATTGTGAGGGGTTGGACCGGTACGCGCTTCCTTCGGTATATATTGTAGTGCTCCGACCCGTAGATGCATTATGATGGCTGGTTGGCTTGATGAAGCCTTACGGGACTTGGGAATATACGAAGGATCGCTCGAAAGTCTATATGATTGTGGCGGAAACCATCGTATTAATATGAGTAGTGTTGAACCCTTCGAAGATCCTTTAGCTTCATGCTTAATAAAAAGGATTAGTATGCTATGTCTACTTGTTGAATTGATAAATGCTATCTGTATGGAAATCGAAAAGATAATAAAAGATAATTAATTATATGACCCGAAAACTGTTGCATATTATTTCATGAATTGTGTGCTTGTGTGTTGTTGCTATGAAATACATGACAAGTGAAGAAAAAGTCCTAAATACTTGGGCGGTGAGCATATCGAGCCTTAGTTCGATGAATAGAGGATAACACATATGCTAAATCCCAAGAACTGGGCAGTAAGCATGCTTGAATTATAACCAAGAGAACGTACGGTATCAAAGATATGGAAAAGAGATTAAATAATCAATATTCTATTATTATGTCGCTGACGCAGAATGTTGATTACACTAATATACTGGATTGGTCAGATGATAATGTGAGCGTTGGTTCCAGGCAAGATGGCAAGATGGTTATACGAATAAGAATGGTTGCTTGTTACTTAGTTTTTCTATCATGCATTATATGTTTTCTTCGTAGATAAGTTGCATATATTTGCATGGTCATGGACAACTTGTCGATAATGTGGTTCCTCGAATAGTATTCCAAGGCCTCGAAAACTGATTCATCCTAGGGGAACCTCTTGCTGAAGTAGTAGTACGGTACTGAAGTAGTAGCACGGTATGCGGGACCTTCATTGGGGCTACCTACCTGCAAAGGGTGCCATTATACCAGTAAGACGATCCAAGATGACGTGTCACCAGTGAGCTTCATATAGATATGTCAAGTGTTAATGATGTCTTATGTAGGCAGAGTAAGTTATTACTCAATTACAGGGAAGGATGTCGACTGTTGGTAAGAAATCACCTGAATGGTGACCAATATGATAATTATGATATTGTTCCTAACAATGTCTTGGGCAGGCAGAATAAGTATTATTAATGTACATGGATGGCTACATGACCGTGGGTAAGAGATCACCAAAGAGTGATATCATATTGCTTTACATTTTCTTGGCTATGAACAATATGCATGCTTTACTCTTGTCGGATATGAACTGCTAATTGATCCTAAGGCAACGAGAAAGACCACTTTTATTAATGTTCTATAACATGATTACTTAGTATTATCTTATTAGGTGAGTTGGACAAGCACCGCTTTCCTGTATATAGATGATGTACTGACCCATATTTGTGGGCATCTTTATAGGTACTTGTGCATGGATAAACCATTTGATCAGTGCTTAGCATCGATGAATCAGATGGGTGTGCAGAAGCTTTTCCTGCAAGATGATGTCTTCTGCTACACGGGACATACTGTATGGAATAGTGTAACTCATATGAATTAGTGAGGTTTTAAGCTAAATCGGCAAGTTCAGTTGTAAAATGGCAAGTAAATTCAGCTGGTTATTCAAAAGTCTTTGTAATATGTTGTAAACTCTGTATTCAGTTGCGAATCTTGTAATCCGTAACAATTATCAATAAAAAGATATATTTCCTCATATACTATGACTTCAATTTGCCTGTTTGGTTTTGCGGCGCTGCCGGGAACTATAATGGTTTTGCCTTGTACAAGTGCAATTTAGACTTGTACGACATCACATCTAGTGGCTAGTTTTCAATTTCCCAGGATTGTGGTGTGACATCCATGACCATGCATGTGAATGCATCTTAAATAATAAGAAATATAATATGCATGACAACAGAATTCAAGTACATAAGACATAGTAATAAAGGGATATGATGTATGGACATTGTGGCTATTTTTTAAAAGATTTTCAAAGATAAATACGTAAGCCAAGCTATGTCATTTTGAGTCGCAAAGTTTTGTACTTGTATTTCTATCAAGTTATCAATAAAAAAACCATGTTTATTTTAAATCTCTGTGTCCAATATTTGGTTTTCTATAATTAAATATGCTATGTGTGTGTGTTTTGATTTGTCTAATGGTATTGTGAAGGTACTAGCCTTGTGCAAGCACAACTTAGGCTTGCACGACATCATGTCTTAGCAAGGACGAACGATCCCACAGGCATCAAAGTAAAGACGAACGACCGTAGCGGGATCGGGGCATGACAAAGTAGTATAAAAGTGCGGCTTTACGTCCTTGGCCTCTTTCAAATATTGATTTCAAAAATTATATAAAGTATTTTGGTGGCTTTTAAAGGTCCTGATTTCAGGTTATGAAAACCAATGTCCCATACAATAAGTCCATAATATTTTACGAGATTAAAAGAAGTTACACTCCTTTGTAGAGGAATAGCTCCTCGACCAACTGGCTCGACCTACTGGGTAGAACGAATTTTGGCCATGATGGAAACTCAACGGAAGGAAGCTGAGGAACGTAGCTTGGTACAACAAGCCCTAATGAAAACTCGGCGAAAGGAACCTGACGATCGTAGCACGGCCCAGCAGAGGCAGCTAGATGCCTTGGCCCAAATCGTATCTTCGCTTGCGGGTAATCATGATACTACCAAAGCAAACAATCCAACTTGAAATCCCGAGATTGGGCTCGTGGATGCTGATGAACCACAGTAGGCTCACAAGAAACCACTTTAGCCATCAGACTTTCTGAATGGTAATCCTCCAGAGTTTGAGGGCAGAACATCACCAGATAAGATGATGGACTGGATCATGAAGATGGAACGTATGTTTTCTTTTATCGGCGTTCCTAGCAGCAAAAATGTGGCATGTGCTGCCCTACAACTTCGGTTGCGGGCAGATGGCTGGTGGAAGGCTAAGAAGTCAGAACTGCAAGCTAGGGCCAGAGAAGAAAAGATTTCATGGGCTATATTAAAGCTCGCCTTTCTGGAATAGTATGTTCCTCCTGCAATCAGTCAGAAGAAGGAAGACGACTTCATGATACTGAAACATGGGAGCATGTCTATGGAGGACTATGAGTTAGAATTTTCTAAGATTGCCAAGTTTTCTAGTACAATGATTTCGAACGAGAGGGTTCGCATGAAGCGATTCATACATGGTCTGAACGAGGACATCCAAAAGAGTGTTCTGAACCGAGAGTATGAATCATATACCAAGACCGTTGAGGCGGCGGTATAGATGGAGCAGTTTAGCCTGAGGGCGACGCCAGTGAAAGTTCTGACCGGTCGCAATCAACCTACTAAAAGGTATTATAATAGGATGAAAAAGACCGAGGGGAAAATAAGACAGTCAATGAACAGAACCAGAGAGCAGAGTGTACCTTCTGCGATCACCGTGGGCGCACCAAGGAAGTCTATCATTTTGCCAATAAATCATGCTTTGGATGTGATAGTCAAGACCATATTATCAAGAATTGTTTGAAGCGAAGGAATGATACTAAGGAGCGTAGGATGATGTGGGACCCACCACCGATACGAGACAATCGGCACAATGAATAGCTGCGGAGGCCTCGTGTATTCAATGTGATGACCCTCTAACAGGATCAGGACCGTGATTGTGTGATTTATTCCTTAAGGTTTGAGGACAAAACTTTTTCTCAGTAAGTTATTATATAGTGTCCCGCTCGTCGCGGTCCACTATGTAATACCTACGACATGCTAGCTCAGTCTTGAACTGAGTATTTGGGGAAACCTTTGTCAGTATCGATTGATCACGGATAAAATACAATGAACCTTTCCAACTAATTGATCGGCTTCTATTGAAATGAATCCAAGAGTGTTTCTTGGATGGTTTCTTTCGCTGTTTGGTTTTGATGAGTGCATTTTTGTGTTGGTTTTCGATGATTGATTGGTTTTCATTGTTCGCTTTCATCATATTGTACATTCATTTCGAATCTCGAGAAAAAGATACCGAATTATGCTAATCAAATGTTGAACCAATGTAGGACGCATAGGCAGTGCGTGAACGGTACGTGAAGTCCCTCCTTCTCTCGAACATTTATCTCTATGCCCTAAGAAAATGATCTCTAGTACACCCTTTTGTTGCGTCCTTCTGATCAATGATACCGTAACAAAAGATAAGAATAAGAAATGAAGCGTAGGCTTTATCTTACGACTGCTGCTTATCTATTTCAATATGAATGTTTACATGTCGCCTTACGAGAATGCATAACTGTAAGACATGTATAGAAGTACTTATACATATTGAATCAAAAGAGAATAAATGCTAATGAATGACCGAACGAGAACTAAATGCTAATGAATGACCGAATGAATAAGGCACGAAATGAACGTGTCATTATCTATTGCATTGCTAAGTTTTATTTGATAGAATGAATAGTTCATCCATTGGTCTCGGACAACTTGTGCACAAGGTAATAGTCTCTCGACGCTTCCTAGGGCATTGGGGATCGATCGCCCTAGAAGAGATTGTAATAGCACCCTGAGGTAAATGCTTTTCCTCGCGGAGATGAAGTGTTGTGTCTATTAGCGACGAGATGAACTATGAGTCTCAGTAGCTAATCTTGGGAATGGACCCATGGACCACCATGTAGTTAGGTACATGCATATGAACCAATTTTTTAATACAAAACCTAACACTGAACAAAAAGACGAATAGTATGCTTTATATATATGCAAATTATGCTAATCCTTGTCTTGTGCTGGGATGTACCGACGACCGTGGGTAAGAATCACTACATAAGTGATGATGTCTTGTTATGTTTGTTATCACGAATTGCTAAAAAGAACCTAGATAAGTAGAAAGATCACTAGTAAATAACTGCTAGCTTCACATGTTGTGAGTTCGGCCAAAAGTCGCTCGCCGGTACATGATGTGTACTGACCCACGTTGTGGATATCATTTCAGATAACAAGAGACATGAGGATTTTAGGTGAGTTGCTAAAGCTTGTCTATCATTTCAGTAGAGCTTGTGGATCGCCTCGAAGTATTTTTATTTCAAATCATGTTGCAAGTTTTCCTTCGAAGGTATCTTTACGTTTCGAGTATGGAATAAGGGGATACGATGTATGGCATCGTGGCTATTTTTTTAATAGAGTTTTTGTAAACCCCCTAAATTTCTACTTTAATATTTTATTTATAAAGTGAGTATTTAAAATTTTTACTTGGTATTTGTACGTCGCATAGTCGTATTGTACGTCATGTACGAATTTGTTGTATGGGACGTCGCGTAAGAGTTCGTATTTTCGTATGTCTCGTCGAGAGCGAATATGTACGAGGTACATATTTTTGTAAAAACATTTTATTTTAAAAAGCTTGCTTTTTTCAACTAATAAATATTTTAGTTTCGTAAAGTTGTAAAATGCGTCATATTGGAATTTCTAAATTTTTATTTTATATTATGGAAGATTATATAAATAGTAATTTTGAAAATGAGATTTTATGCAAATATTCAATGCATACGAGTTACATAAATTTAGATTTTATGTATATCATTCTATTTTCGAAATTTATTTAATATTAATATTTCATTATTCGAAAAAAGTATTTTAAAATAGTGTTTTGTTCTGAATATAATTAATTATGATATTTTAAATTCGAGAAGATTTTACTGACTTTATTTTAAATAGCTTTTATTTGAAAATGAAATTTATCTATATAAATTTAGATTAGATTTATCTAAGATTTGAATTGAATTTGGATTTGATTGAAGAAAATTTTGAAATTGATTTGAATTAATATGTGATTATCTACGGGTTTTTAAACTAATCCAAATCTTTATCTTAATGGGAATTCCTACCTCCTATAAAAGGAGAGGTACTCCTCCATAACTTCTACGATCCACAAAATTCTCCACCACCACACCTTCGCATGCATCGTGTCTGTGCCCCATTCCCATCCACTATTTAATTTATATTACATATACAATTCTCCCAACTCCGTGTCCGACACACCCGAAAGACCGATTCGTGTCGTACAGGACACGATACCCCGACACATACAATCAGACCCTAAACCTAACCCTAACCCCCGTACAGCCTGCAACCACAGCCGCCACCGCGGTTGCTGACACTCGACTCTTCCTCCACCACCAAGATAAAACCAACAGCATAGCCACAAACCACCACCGCTGCCGACACCGATCCCGGCACCCGAACTCGGTCTGCCGTCTCCGGCCAAAACCCCAATCTCCACCGCTATGGCAGCCATCACCACCACCATCAGACAACCCCCGCTCCTTCTCCACTACCAGAGCCTCCGGCAACTCACCAACACCGCCCTCGACCAGAAACCTAAACCACCACCAGCACAACAAAACAAGAGAGGTAGAAGAGAGCAACCAAGGAGACCGAGAGCCGTACCTCCGCCGCATTCTCTGGTGGGCTCCTTCGAGTTCGTCCAGGCCGTCCGAGGTTGCAACTCCACCCCAACCCCGGCCTCACTGGAACCCAGCCTCGCTGCGCCATGTCCCGACAACTCCCTTGGCGACCGGTGCGCCGCCAATTCGCGAAGATGGCCGCTGCCCGCGCGTGCCTCTGTGTCGGGCGAATCCTCCGCCTGGCCTCTCCTCCGCGGCCGATCGCCGCCATCCTCCGCAGGTGGTCGGGCTGACAGCCGCGCCGCCCGCGCGTACGAACCCTCCGCCAGCGTCCTCTGTGGCCGCTGCCACCGTAGCCACACCTCTCCGCTCCTGCCGCCTGGAGCCGCCGCCCAAATCCCGACGCCGACCGCCTCATCTGGACCCTGCCTGGCCCCCTGCTCCGGTGAGCACCATCCTCCACCAAACTCCGGCGCCGTGCGCCCATCCGCTGCCGGAGCTCCGCTCGGTAAGACCCCTCTCGAACTCTCTCTCCTTCTTCTCTCGATCACTCCCCTCACACTCTCCTTTTCTCTCCACTCTTTTTTCTATTTCTTCTTATGAACATCAGAACATTGTTAGAATTATTATTATTATATTTATTATTACTATTATTATTTATTAATTTATTATTATTAGTATTATTAGTGCTGTCACAATTATTATTATTACTATTATTATTATTATTATCATTATTATTATTATTATTATTATTTGTTTACATAGAAAGTTATTATTATTATTTAACTTTTTAGTGCTAAAATAACTACTAGACTTTCAACCTAATTAGTTACATGTAATTTTGACTAATAAAATGTAACTTCCAAATTAGTATACATAAAATATTTTCAAGTACTTCGGTAAAAAAATTATTTTTAACTAATAAAAAAATGGTAGTTTCCAAATTAAAAACTCATTTTTAAGTATGTATTTTATCTAAAATATCTTGGACTAATGAAATATATTTTTCAATTATTATAAATATTTTACAAATAATATATGTATTATTTACACAAACCCATCGTTTATCAATTCTTCATCATGACTAAATCGTGCCTCCCTATTTTCTCATGGACTTCGGACCCCTTACACCTCAAACACGGCTGTTGGACTATTGAGACATGTCAGAGAACACCGCACCACACCAGGCGACATTCCAGACAAGAAACCTTGCCTTTACTTTTAAATTTTCTGCTCAATCTCATGCATGTTTTGTTTATTTTCAAGTTGTTTCTTTCTAAATTATATATAGATGCAAATTACTCTATTTTATGCAATTGACTTAGAGTTAAGAGACTAGCGTCAAATTTAGTGTGTCTCATTGACTGTCACGATTGTACACGAGTGGTGTGTGAGAGTTGTGAGTATCATATAGAGGTCACTTGCGTATGGGCTGATCTCCCGTGCGCATGCATAGGAATAGCTGTCAATAGATGCATGTTAGAAGACTTGACAGTTATCTATAATAAAATAGTGTGGTAAAAATGACACGTGTTTGTGTGTCGTTGTTACGACACACGTATAGTATCATTTGGGGGAGGGGACAACTACTAGGTTAGGGGCTACATTTACTTTTACACACATTTGGGAGATAGTGTCTTGGAAGAGCGCTACGTATTACCCGGACGATAGTGTCTCGGATTAGCGCTACTTGTTGGCCACTCTTTATTACTTGCTTGTGACAGCTCCTGCGTAGAACGTTGTCCTCTAAGGTGCAACTCACATAGAATGGTTAGGAACCTTTACTCATGCATACTTTACTGTTGAGCTTTTATTATTCAGTTTATTAGCATGATATTATGTGTCTTGTTACGTTCCTCTGAGGACCTGGTGATCCCTCCAGGTGTGTGTTTCGTGGTTTCTTGCAGGTGCTCTAGCTAAGGCCATTCCTTCTTTCGTGATGATTACTTTTGGACACGTCATTTGCTCCGCTCGACCAATCACTTTCTTTGTATATTTCTTCCCTATTTAAATTAGTTGGTAGTGAATTTGTCTCCGCCCGACGAATGTATACATGACAAACTCAAAGTTGCTTTTATATTATTATTGTAACACCCAGTTTTCTAAAATGAGGGTAATTTTGAAATTTTATATTTTAATTTATTTAATTATGATATTACTTTGATAATATGATTTTTGGGGATTTTAATCATTTTTAAACTATTTTTAAATCATGACTTATGATTTTGGTGTTTGTCTAGTGTAACCTTAGAGCCTAGCCATGTGATTAGGATATTTGACTAGTACATTTTAGCTTAGAGGGTATTTTGGTTATTTTAGGATTTCTTTGAATTTAATATATTTTATTAGAAATTTTTGAATAATTTAATTGAATGGTTGATTTAAATACTAATTTAATTATTGCCTTGTGTTTTGGTTAGCCTAACCTAGATTGGACCTAACCTAGATGAGTCATGACTAACTTAGTGAGCCACTTTGAGAATTAGATGGGTTGGTTAAGGGGTTAAGTCAAGTTTAGTCATGGTTAAGTGATTTGCAAAGGACTAAGATAGAACCCTTTGTTCTAGGCCATCTATTTCCCTTGATTCAATCCTAGCCATAGGATGAAACCTAAAAACCCTAACCCTAACTTTTATGACCAGCCAAGAGACTTTCCTCCTTGCCTATATAATGTCTCTATGGGGATTTGTGCCTCCTTCTTCAATAGTTCTTCATTTCTTAAGGAGATAGGTAAGCCTACACTTCATTTCTCCATAGATCATTCAATATAGGTCCATTTTCATTGGGATTTCATCCATAACACTCTAAATACTGTTCCTCTATTGATTGTGGAGTCACATCACAGGTTTGGGACAATTTGAGGGGGTTTTGGAGCTTGGAGAACCATTCTCTATTGGGTCTTTTTGAGGATTGTGCAACCATAGGTAACTTCCTTAATATTCAATGAAACTCTGTCATTTTCCTCATCTAGGGACCCCTAGGCCTAACCTAGCTGTAGGATTAGGTAACCCTAGGTTTTCAGTACTGTACGTGTCCGTATCGGACACGTATCAGTCACTAATCTTTGTGTTTGACAAAATGCCTCAATGAGCATTTTGTATTGGTTTTCGATTTGTTTTTGAATAGGAAATTTAGTTTCATGCTTGCTTATGTGTTTTTGATCTCTTGTGTTGGTTATCGTGTCGTTTGTGTCGGATTCGATGTGGTAGACACACGCTGCACACGACCGCGCATACCGCTACAGTGCTCCCCTGCCTATCGGGGTCTGTAGCGGATACGACACGACACCATTGGGGATGATATTTTGGTGACACTTAGGACACGTGACTGACATGACTCAGACCAATTTTTAGCTCGTCTTATCGAGCAGTTTGGGAGAAATCCCAACCGTACCGATTTCCCCCTGTCTGTGCACACGAGTTACTTGGCCACTGATACGCGTGTATAAGTCGGACACGCATACACGAGGACGCAGGGCAGGTCGACCTAGACCTAGCCCTAGTATAGGGGTACACTGGTGCACGAGCACATGGCCTAACACGTGCTGTGTCGTGTGCACGACACGCGTGCACACGTGCACGACGCAGTGTGTTGAAACAGTGCCTGTGTGCACTATTTTGTGTCCTGAGTTATTTGGACACGTTTGTGTCCTTTTGTTTGGACACAAACACCCTATATTACTCATATGTAATGTATATTATAATTACCAACCTATAATTTCTTGTTTTGAATTTGTTTTATGTGTTATTTCTAAATTACCCATTTCGAATTCTTGGCATCCCAGTTTTGGTTCCAGTTTTTATAATTGAACTTGGCAGTCGACTTTACCCATTAAAATACTGATTAATTATTAGTTTAAAACCCTATAATAGTTCTCCTATTGGTAGTCTAGCTATGTGTCTCTTTGGATGAATTGCATTGAGGATTGGTTGAGATATGGGGGTTTTGAAGTATGACCTGAAAACTGAAACTTCTGAAACTGTGCATTGCTCTTCTAATTGTTCCAGATTTTTATTATGAACTTTGCCATCAATTTTACCCATCTAATACTGCTAATATGTTGAGTTTTATTTCCTATATTGTTTCTCCTATAGGTAGACTACTTGTATGTCAAATTTGGTTTTGATTGGTGTCTTGTTAATTTCGAATTGGAGTTGGGAAATATGGGAACTAAAGTTTGGTTCAGATTTTATATTGTTTTGAACAAATTAAATCCTTCTTTTCCTCACTGCACAATCTGAACTATTGGTGAATACATGAGTTGATTTTCCTTTTGTCTATTTATGTTGAAACCTGAGATTTCAGTTGAGTGTTTAACTGTTGCTTTTATTCTCAAATATGAGTTGAACCTGAGTTTAAGGTGAAGTTTCACATTTGTTTTGGGTGTAAACCTGAGTTTGATGAATAGACCAAGAGTAGACTGATTTTCCTTTCTTTTCTTTAGTTTACTATCCTGTTAGAAATCATATCAAAACTGAGATTTGTTGGAGCATTGAATTGATTTCCTTTTTCCTTTTCTTCTTAAATGAGAATGGGTTTGGAGCCTGAGATTTTTGAGGAGTCTCACGTTGCTTTGAGTGTGTATTGATTGGAGGAGTTTGATCCCTATTTAACTGATGCTATACTGTCACATGGTTATGAACTCTATTTCCTGTACCTTAGAACTGTCACAGCCTATCTAAGCATACCACACCAATGTACACACACACACAGCCTGTTCACTCACCCTCACTCTCTCACTGCTCATATACACACTGTCCTGTTTTACCACACTGTTTTACTGTCAATTGTTAGGCTGATATTAGATCTTGTTTTCACATGTTCACCACACATGTTTTTCCCTTCAGACACACACCATATGGTTCCCCTCTCTATGTATACATAACACATATATATATACCTATGTCTAATCTAATATGAATATGGAATGGTAGTTGATAACTGGGATTCATTGAAACCTTCACTGATTCTCCTTCCCTGTTGTTCACAACACACAGCCTAGGCTTCTTCTCTTCACTGACTTTTAATTCCTGTACTTGTTACTTGTCCACACTACTTCCACATGTTTCAGTCACAGCCTGCATACACACACTGTCCTCCTCTTCACTTATTTAATTTCCTGCATGAGCATATGATCACTGTTGTATTATACACACACACCTTCTCTACTATTTCCTGTTTTACTCCTGCACACTAGTCTACACATTTTCCCCCTGTTTATATACTGCCCCTCATTCACTGTTAGTATTTCCTGCCCATGTATATGTGATCACTGTTTGGTATAGCACACACACACAGCTACACACACACAAGTACTGTTGCACATTGCTCTCACATAGCCCTCTCTTGTTTTGCCCTATCACACACACACATTTACTCATGTCCCTATGTGCCTACCCACAACTCTCATGCATCATGACACAAACACACTTTAGCATATATATGTGACACCCTTGAACATTTTCCTTTTTCCCCTTTCTCTACATGTATATATATATATATATATATATATATATATATATATATATATATATATATATATATATATATATATATATGTATTCTATATATTAGATTGTATGGTATCGCTATATAGGTATGTGTGATATGTACTAATTAGTCTATAGGCTATGTATATTTTAAGTTAGATTTTAATATATCTTTATGTGTATTAATTTAAGTATAGATATGTTGTCATGTGTGAATGTTATGGTTTGGTTGGTTCATTAGGCATGGTATTGCCTAATTAGCCTATGGCCTATCTGTGTGTCAGTGTAGAGTCTGGTTTAGACCTGTGCAGTCTTGTTAGACTTAGAATAGGCTAGTTTAGACTAGTATAGACTTGATTAGCCTAGTTTAGACTTGTTTGACCTAGTTTGACTTCTAGGGTTGACCAGAGTTGACCAAGAGTTGACTTTGGACTAGGTTGACCTAGAATCATGTAGAATGCATAGTAGGACTTCATTATATCATTTTAGACTTGTTGTGACTTGTGCTGTTCTATAGGAGACAGACACCACTCTTCGGACAGTATATTCTCTTCAGACACTCAGGATATCAGGCGAGTACATTCTCTGACCGTTTCATACTTGTCTGAATTTACATTCTTGCTCTAGATTACTGTACTTGATGCTGACATGACTGTTATCACGGATTGGTACTATATGGATCTCCTTTTGGGATGTTATCCCCTTGTATTCACTAAATACATATTGTAATGTGCGTTTCACTTCCATATTGTATTTGCTGAATACCTATATCCTTATATACTCTTTGTGCATATTGTACTCTCAGTATCACATGAGTCCCAGGGATAGACCATTGTATACTATTGTATAACATTGTACAACTATTGTATAATATTGTACATCTATTGTATAATATTGTACATATATTGTATAACATTGTACACTATTGTGCAAGATAACGTAACTGGAGTGGATCCTTGAGTATTGATTGGGGAGGGGGAGTAGAATTGGTTATGTACTCAAATTATATTGTACAACATTGTATAACTATTATATATGTCTATTGTACACCCACGTACAATGGAGTTACCATTGCATTGTCCTAGCCTGTTTACATAACCAGATTGTACTCTAAATCACATGTTCCTTACAGTTCTTACTTATCATATTTAGATATTTACTGTTATCATTCTCTACTGTTTTTCATATACCTTCTTCTTTCAGCATTTTATGTACTTTACTCTATTGCATGCTTTATATTTCCTAACTCGATATGAACTGCGTGAGATGTTTTGTGCTCGCTCCCGTCCTGACTGGACCTGTTGAAAATTTTACAGAGGATGAGGCCTGCGTAGACACCTACTATGGGACAGCTGTAGATGACTTGTGTGACCCAGATTTCCAGCCTGATCCACTAGCTTAGAGACTGTGGCTCCCTAGTCTAGGTTTACATTTTCTGTCATTTGAGATCTGATTGTATATTCTTTCATTTCAGTTTTAGAGACTTGTTTTGAGTTGGAAGTTCTGTTTGTATGGCAGTAGACACTTAGACTCTCTCTTTCTCTCTCTCTCTGATTGTATCCTGTGGATCTTTTATTCCAGCATTTATCTATCTATCTTTTTATCATATCATTCTGCCTTAGATGTGATTGAGACTGTATATTGCTATGTCACCTCCATTCGGAGGGTATATACTGTACAGGTACCTTTATAGTGTTAGATGATTGACCTAGGACAGCGTTCTACCGCCGACACTGCGGCATAGGCTGGGCGTTGTTACGTTCTCGTACCCTCATAGTGGGTACGGGTCGTGACACGTTTTTAGTGGTGGCCCATGCAGGTCGAGTTTATGTAGTGGTATTCGAACTAGAGTATCACTACAGCCTGCAGTAGGATTAGGATATTTTTGGAGGTACTCAATCACATTAGAAAAAAAACTCTTAATCCGATTCCTTTTATCAAAAATTGTTGCTTATTGACTTCCCTTGAATATAAACTGTTCTCCTTTGAATTTTTGCTTCATTCTTAGAGATTGCTTCTTGTTTTGATCTGTCTTCATGATGGTTATGAAGACACGATCTCATCGCATCGGTCCGGAGGATACTATCGAGAGGCTGGCCACCTCTCGTCCTGTTCATCAGGGCCTCGAGACCGCAGCTCCTGTTGTGCCGACTCAGGTTGGCGTTTCTGTTACATTGGAGGTGTACCTCTATCTGTACAGAGATTTTCTTCCGTCATTTCTGATTTCTCTCAGCAGCGGTGATTCATGCAGCATCAGCAGCAGACCAGGGGAAACTAGCAGAGCGAGCTATCGTCAGGACAGTCAAGAATGCATAGGCCGTTGGAGATCTAGTTGCAGGTTCCGTTCTTTTGATTTTATTTCTGCAATTGCCTCTTATAGCTGTCTTGAAATTCGATTCTCCCTGTTCCTTGTTGATTTAAATCATGGGATCTAGAATCTTCGATGGTCGTGTTAGTTGGCATAGTGAGGACATAGTCAGATTTTGGATGTATTTCTCGGGTATGGGAATTTAAGGTTTTTGTCGTCGCATACGGCAATGCAAAAATTTTAAATACCATGAACCTAGAGGTACGTACCTTAGTCAAGGACTCTGTGATTATCGTAGCCGTGCTCACTAGCATAACCAAAATTCTGAGTATCATGATTTTGGACAGACGCATATGATTATCTGACGGTATGTTTGAGACCTTGATTGTGGGATGTTTGACCTAGAAGGCCTGCTACCATCTTAATTTCGAGGACAAAATTTTTCTAAGGTGGGTAGGATTGTAACACCCAGTTTTCTAAAATGAGGGTAATTTTGAAATTTTATATTTTAATTTATTTAATTATGATATTACTTTGATAATATGAGTTTTGGTGATTTTAATCATTTTTAAACTATTTTTAAATCATGACTTATGATTTTGGTGTTTGTCTAGTGTAACCTTAGAGCCTAGCCATAGGATTAGGATGTTTGACTAGTACATTTTAGCTTAGAGGGTATTTTGGTCATTTTAGGATTTCTTTGAATTTAATATATTTTATTAGAAATTTTTGAATAATTTAATTGAATGGTTGATTTAAATACTAATTTAATTATTGCCTTGTGTTTTGGTTAGCCTAACCTAGATTGGACCTAACCTAGATGAGTCATGACTAACTTAGTGAGCCACTTTGAGAATTAGATGGGTTGGTTAAGGGGTTAAGTCAAGTTTAGTCATGGTTAAGTGATTTGCAAAGGACTAAGATAGAACCCTTTGTTCTAGGCCATCTATTTCCCTTGATTCAATCCTAGCCATAGGATGAAACCTAAAAACCCTAACCCTAACTATTATGACCAGCCAAGAGACTTTTTCCCTTGCCTATATAATGTCTCTATGGGGATTTGTGCCTCCTTCTTCAATAGTTCTTCATTTCTTAAGGAGATAGGTAAGCCTACACTTCATTTCTCCATAGATAATTCAATATAGGTCCATTTTCATTAGGATTTCCTCCATAGCACTCTAAATACTGTTCCTCTATTGATTGTGGAGTCACATCACAGGTTTAGGACAATTTGAGGGAGTTTTGGAGCTTGGAGAACCATTCTCTATTGGGTCTTTTTGAGGATTGTGCAACCATAGGTAACTTCCTTAATATTCAATGAAACTCTGTTATTTTCCTCATCTAGGGACTCCTAGGCCTAACCTAGCTGTAGGCTTAGGTAACCCTAGGTTTTGAGCACTGTACGTGTCCGTATCGGACACGTATCAGTCACTAATCTTTGTGTTTGACAAAATGCCTCAAGGAGCATTTTGTATTGGTTTTTGATTTGCTTTTGAATAGGAAATTTAGTTTCATGCTTGCTTATGCGTTTTTGATCACCTGTGTTGGTTATCGTGTCGTTTGTGTCGGATTTGATGTGGTAGACACGCGCTGCACACGACCGTGCGTACCGCTACAGTGCTCCCCTGCCTATCGGGGTCTGTAGCGGACACGACACGACACCATTGGGGATGATATTTTGGTGACACTTAGGACATGTGACTGACATGACTCAGACCAATTTTCAGCTCGTCTTATCGAGCAGTTTCGGAGAAATCCCAACCGCACCGATTTCCCCCTGTCTGTGCACACGAGTTACTTGGCCACTGATACGCGTGTATAAGTCGGACACGCGGACACGAGGATACAGGGCAGGTCGACCTAGAGCTAGCCCTAGTGTAGGGGTACACTGGTGCACGAGCACGTGGCCTAACACGTGCTGTGTCGTGTGCACGACACGCGTGCACACGTGCACGATACAGTGTGTTGAAACAGTGTCTGTGTGCACTGTTTCGTGTCCTGAGTTATTTGGACACGTTTGTGTCCTTTTGTTTGGACACAAATATTGGCCCATTGGTCATAGTCAACCTGATTTTAATAATTGATCAAAACTCTGTCTGGATATACGAAGCTTGTTGGGACATCTCAGCTTCTTGGACATAAGCAAGATTGGATATTCACTCCGTTCAAGACTGAAGATCTGCTTGCCTACTTGAGTCTGTACTTCCTATGCAATGTAATTTTTCATTTTATTTGAGTCTAGGAAAACGTTGTACACCGAGTCGTACTGGCAAATAGGCTACTCCCAAATAGTTCACAATGTTTTTTTAAAATGACCTATCAAAATATTTACAAAAAGGTTTTCAAAAAGGTTTTCAAAAATCACCAAAAATCTTTTTTAAAAAAACCTTAACCTAACCCTGACAGAACTCGGCCAGAGTTCGGCCAGAGTTCGGTTGGTGGCCGTTTGATTTTTGAATCCTCTGGAACTTGGTCCTCCTGCAGTTGCAGATTTGACCGAGATTTGCTCATCGAGTTCTGCCCGAATTCTGCCCGAATTCTGACAGAGTTCTCCCTTTGGAATTCCTATAAATAGAGATGGATTTCGATCATTTCAATTCACTCATTCACTTTCAATCTTCTCTCTATCTAAAAAGCTTTCTGCCTTCCAAAGAGTTTTCTAGAGCTTTCATTTTCAGATCCCAAGCCAGTTACAATCCTCTAGTCGATTTGCCAGTGCGGTATGGTCTAGAAGTTTCTGAGAGATTGTAATCAGAAGGCTTGATTGAAGAATACCTCTTCACATTTGAAGTTGGACGAGTTCTTCGTATCAAAGCTCGCGTTGTAGAAGTTGCAAGGACTTCGTAAGAAAACTTGCGGTTTTTTCTATAGTGGATTCAACTGGTAGCAAGAGTTCTACCGACTGGATTAGTCCTCAACAGAGGGATACCAGTATACATCGCTGTCTTTGCGTTTGCTTTCTGAACTCTGCCTTTACATTATTTTAACTGTGATTATATACTGTGATTGTGTTGCTAACATTTTTTATTTAGCATTATTTTGCTGCCAACTCTATTCACCCCCTCTAGAGTATTACGCTTTACTATATCGTTCCTACAATTGGTATCAGAGCGGGTGTTACCGGTAAAGCGAGGTAACAGTACTATTATTTATTCATTATTTATTAGATCACAGCATATCACATGGCAACTATGAAATTCACAAGTGAAGGTCAGGCCACAAACAGACCCCCTCTGTTTGATGGTACTAACTACACTTATTGGAAAACACGGATGAGTTTCTTCTTGAAATCTCTTGATTTTGACTTATGGGCTATTCTTCTTGATGGCTATCAGAAGCCACCTCGTATAAATGTCGAGGGAGTTTTGGTTGAAAAACCCCAAAGCAGTTATACAGAGGAAGAAAAGAAAAAGGCCAGTCTTGACGCACGTGCCATTAATGCTCTTTTTTGTGCCTTAGACAGAACAGAATTTAACAGGGTATCTACATGCACAACGGCAAATGGTGTGTGGAAGCTTCTCGAAGTTACACATGAAGGCACCACTCAAGTCAAGGAGTCAAAAGTCAGCAGACTTACTCAAGAGTACGAGGCGTTCAAAATGAAGCCAAATGAAACAGTCACACAAATGTTCGAGAGATTCTTGGATATTGTAAACCCTTTGTCCTCCCTTAGCAAAGATTACAGTAATCACGAAAAGATTCGCAAACTCCTGTGAGCTCTCACCAAGAACTGGATTTCGAAGGCTACAGCTATCATTGAAGGAAACGACCTCACTACAATGTCACTTGAAGTACTCATGGGTAAACTACTCACTCATGAACTGGAGCTACAAGATTTTGAAGAACCTGCACCAAAGGAGAAGACTATCGCCCTCAAGGCTCAGCACAGAAAAGCTGCTGAAGATGACTCAGACAGCAGTGGATCTGACGCTGAAGATCAAGCTCTCCTAGCAAGGAAGTTCAAAAGATTCATAAGACATGAGAAGAGAGTCAAAGAGAACAACAGCAACAACTGGTACCAAGAAGATGCTGTCTGCTATGGCTGCAAGAAGAAGGGACATATGAAGAAGGACTGTCCTATCAACTCATCATCGAGCAAGAAGAACAACAGGTATAAAATAGGCAACCTGAAAAGATCAACGTCTCAGAAATATGCCAACACCAGCATATGGCATGAGAGTGAAGCTAGCGACTCAGAAGATGAACATTCAGAGGACGCTGCAAACATCTGCTTCATGGCAATCGATCAGGTACCTACTGAACCTGTAGAAACATATGATGACTTCACCTTTGAGCAATTAGGAGATGCCTTCAGTGACCTGATGCTTGACTACAGGAAACTGCGTAGTAAATATCAGACCGCTAAGAAGGTACTCAAAGAGTACAAAGGAGAAATAGGAAGACTTATCGACCTACTAGCTGAGGTTAGAGCTAATGTTAGTGAGTCTGGTGAGCTTTCCTCTATAAAGCTCTTATTACACGAGACTAAACAATCATCCGAAGAGAAAGACAAGATTATAGACCAATTGAGAGAAGATCTTTCTAGAGAAAAGAAAAGTCTTCAATCTGCACAAATCAGAATGGAATCACTCACTTCTGATTATACTAAGTTATATGACACTTCCAAAAGGTTGGAAATTAGGTTAGGAAAACAGCCTGAGCCTGCTGCTTCCTATCCTAACACGTGTCACTTACCGAGAATTCGGAACATTCCCAAGCCAAACACTGTCAGACCAAACCATATAAAACCTTTACACCAAAAGGTTAAGCCCAAACATGATCATAGGTATGCATTCTTCTATACTAGAAAACCCAAACCTACCAACCATGCACACCACTCAGCTTTCAACACTCGACATGCACAATGTCATTATTGTGGCCTCATTGGTCATATATCATCTGCATGTCGAATGAGAAAGCTTGTAGATTTAAATGTTTATGCTTGGATACCTAAAGCTAACAATTCAGGACCCTACAAGAAATGGGTACCAAAGGTTTCATCTGCAAACTGTTTTGTAGGTGGAACATCCTTCACATGCTAGAAGCAAATGGATCCTCGACAGCGGTTGCTCACGGCATATGACCGGTGACGCTATCCTATTTGCAACACTGTCGAAGAAGAAGAAGGAAGGTTATGTTTCCTTCGGTAATAATTTGAAAGGGTATATTATTGGTATCGGTGATGTTGGTAAGTCTCCCTATCCAGTAATTAAAGATGTCTGTCTGGTCACCGAGTTGAAACATAATCTGCTCAGCATAAGTCATCTAGCTGATCATGGTTATGGTATCAACTTTGGCAAAGACAAATGTACTATAGTTGATAGCTCAACTGGTAGTACTATCTTTGAAGGAATCAGGGAAGACAATATATATGTTTTCTATCTGTTGGAAGAAGCTAATATTTCAGGTAGATGCTTAATGGCCAAAAGTGATGAGAGTCATCTATGGCACATGAGACTCGATCATGCAAACATGGATACAATTTCAAGATTATCCACAAAGAAGATAGTACGCGGTTTACCAGACATAACATTCAAGAAGGATTCGGTATGCAGCCAATGTGAAAAGAACAAGGCTACCAAATCCACATTCAAGTCTGTAAACGCAGTATGTACTACTAGACCTCTACAATTGCTACACATGGATTTATTCGGTCCTAGCAGAGTTGCTAGTCTCGGAGGTAAATTATATGCATTTGTTATTGTAGATGATTTTTCTAGATACACGTGGGTATATTTTTTGACACGCAAGAATGACGCATTATCCGAATTTGTCGCCTTTTGCAAGAAAGTACAAAATGAAAAAGGTTACATGATCACTCGAATTAGAAGCGATCATGGAGGCGAATTCGAGAATGCTGATTTCGAGCAATTTTGTGACACACACGGTTTCATACACGAGTTCTCCTGCCCTAGAACTCCACAACAAAATGGAGTTGTGGAACGTAAGAACAGAACTCTAACCGAAATGGCCAGAGTGATGTTAAATCAATTTAGCCTACCCAAATACTTCTGGGCTGAAGCTGTCAATACAGCTTGCTTTGTGCTCAATAGAGTTCTAATTCGACCCAAATCGAAGAAGACTCCATTTGAGTTATGGTTTGATAGAATTCCTTCAGTTTCATACTTTAAGATTTTTGGCTGTAAGTGCTTTATTCTTAATACTAAAGACAACTTGGGAAAGTTTGACGAAAAGGCCGATGAAGGTATATTTCTAGGTTATGCGGCCAAGAGCAAAGGGTACAGAGTCTTCAACAAACGTACCATGATTATCGAAGAATCAATCAACGTCACTTTTGATGAAATGAACCAAATGACTCTCGATGACAGTGATGAAGATCTGCCTACATCAAGCTCAACATCAGCTGAACCTGAACCAAGCTCTGTACTAGCTGAACCCCCTAGAGGAGATCCAGGAACTAGCTACCTACAGAGTCTACCGAAGAGGTTAAAATTCACAGCTGATCATCCATAAGATTTGGTAATTGGTGACATTACCAAAGGAGTAAGTACTCGATCATCCAGTAGAGATATTGTTTCTAGTGTTACATTTATTTCACAGCTAGAACCTAAATCTATTGATGAAGCATGTAGTGATAGTTTCTGGATAGATGCCATGCAAGAGGAATTAAACCAATTCGAACGAAATCAAGTTTGGGAACTTGTTCCCAAGCCTATTGATCATTCGGTCATTGGCACCCGTTGGGTATTCCGAAACAAACTAAATGAGGATGGTTTAGTAACTCGTAACAATGCTCGACTCGTAGCTCAAGGATACAATCAAGAAGAGGGTATCGACTACGATGAGACTTATGCCCCAGTTGCGAGATTAGAATCCATTCGAATGTTATGTGCATTTGCATGTTTTCATGATTTTAAACTTTTTCAAATGGATGTAAAAAGTGTTTTTCTAAATGGCTTTATAAAAGAAGAAGTTTTTGTAGCACAACCTCCGGGTTTCACGGATTTCAAAAATCCTGACCATGTTTTCAAGTTGAAGAAAGCCTTATATGGTTTGAAACAAGCCCCTCGTGCTTGGTATGACCGTCTAAGCTCTTTTCTACTTGACAACGGTTTTTCAAAAGGAAAGGTTGACACTACACTTTTTATTAAATCTTTTAATGGCAAGCTGCTTTTAATTCAAATTTATGTTGATGATATCATATTTGGATCCACTGATGAATCTCTTTGTCAAGAATTTTCTAAGTGTATGCAGAATGAGTTTGAGATGAGCATGATGGAAGAGCTGAAGTTCTTTCTCGGATTGTAAATCAAACAAACCGACAATGGGACGTTCATTAATCAAGCCAAGTACACAAAAGATTTGCTAAAGAAGTTCGATCTGGACAATGTCAAACCTATTGGCACTCCGATGGCAACTTCAACAAAACTTGATTCTGACGAACAAGGCAAGCCAGTCGACACACGTAAGTATCGAGGTATGATTGGTAGTTTACTTTACTTAACTGCTAGTCGTCCAGATATAATGTTTAGTGTTTGCCTGTGTGCACGTTTTCAAGCTAACCCAAAGGAATCACATCTGACCGCAGTTAAGCGTATCTTCCGATACCTTAAGGGTACTTCTTCTGTCGGCTTGTGGTATCCCAAAACTAAATCCTTTGACCTTATTGGTTATTCGGATGCAGATTTTGCGGGATGCAAGGTTGATAGAAAAAGTACTAGCGGTACATGTCATTTCTTAGGCAAGGCTCTAGTCTCTTGGTTTAGTAAAAAGCAAAATTCTGTAGCCTTATCAACAACAGAGGCTGAGTATATCGCCGCAGGACGTTGTTGTGCTCAGATTTTGTGGATGAAACAAACCGTAGAAGACTTTGATTTATTTTTCACACATATTCCCATTTTCTGTGATAACACGAGCACCATTAATTTGACTAAGAATCCTGTATGTCATTCTCGTACTAAACATATCGAGATTAGACATCATTTTCTTAGAGATCATCATCAAAATGGAGATATAAACCTTGTGTACATAGATACTGAAAATCAATTAGCTGACATCTTCACTAAACCTCTAGCGGAAGATCGTTTCAATTATTTACGTCGAGAATTAGGAATTTTGGACGTCAATAATATTAATTGATTTTATTTTATGATTATATATCATTATGCAAAAACTGTGTTAGAGACAAGCTAATAAAGAGTCTGTCTGTCACCACAACTACGGTTGAAGCGAAGCGGTACTTAAGAGTTCCCCGGTGAACCTCCGCCAGCTGGGACAGTACTCCTACAGCTAATCTGAGACAGTCACTGTTTAACGACATTTAATTCATAAAATATTATTAATTATGTTATTTGAAGACTAAAATAACTAATCTTTGAATTAAATATTTGAAACGAGTCAATGAAAAAGAAGTGGCAAAAATCAACTTTGAAGAACCTTAGGCGAATTCGGCCCGAGTTCGGTTGAGGGTATCTGTGTATATATCCAGAACCCGAGAGCTTCTTCTCTTTCATTGCTTCCAAACCATGATGACGAGGATAGTGATGAGGAGATCTGATTTGATTATTAGTGATATTCTATTGTATACTTGGAAATGCTCCGACATTCCAAGTTTTTATTATTTACTTTTTATCAGTACTTTGTAGTTTGATATCAGTACTTTTTATCTTCATGGACATGTTTTTGATGTTTCATTTATGACATCTCAGTTTATTTCTGTATTTTGTTTAAGCACTATCTTTTTATACTGCTTCTCCATTTTAAACTGCCTGTGAAATAGCATGCCTGAGATTTTTTTTATGTTTTTGAAGCAATACATGCCTGTGATGATAATTTGTAACAACTTTACATTCCTGTGATGCTATATCTCTAATTCTTATACTATATTTCTTTTATTTTCTCGCTATTTGTTACTTATGCATTGATTGCGGGGGAGCCTTATGCATTTAATGCGGGGGAGCCTTCTCTTGTGAAATTATTTTGCTAAGTGACAAAGGGGGAGAAAATTAAAAATGATCTAACATTTTTTTGAGTTAAATACAGGTTATGAACAATTTCTACTTTTTGATATTTTTGAACAAGCTTGAACAAGCTTAATGTTATATCATTCATAGTTGGTCAATTATCAAAATGGGGGAGATTGTTGGCCAATTGGTCATAGTCAACCTGATTTTAATAATTGATCAAAACTCTGTCTGGATATACGAAGCTTGTTGGGACATCTCAGCTTCTTGGACATAAGCAAGATTGGATATTCACTCCGTTCAAGACTGAAGATATGTTTGCCTACTTGAGTCTGTACTTCCTATGCAATGTAATTTTTTATTTTATTTGAGTCTAGGAATACGTTGTACACCGAGTCGTACTGGCAAATAGGCTACTCCCAAATAGTTCAAAATGTTTTTTTAAAATGACCTATCAAAATATTTACAAAAAGGTTTTCAAAAAGGTTTTCAAAAATCACCAAAAATCTTTTTTAAAAAAACCCTAACCTAACCCTGACAGAACTCGGCCAGAGTTTGGCCAGAGTTCGGTTGGTGGCCGTTTGATTTTTGAATCCTCTGGAACTTGGTCCTCCTGCAGTTGCGGATTTGACCGAGATTTGCTCATCGAGTTCTGCCCGAATTCTGCCCGAATTCTGACAGAGTTCTCCCTTTGGAATTCCTATAAATAGAGATGGATTTCGATCATTTCATTTCACTCATTCACTTTCAGTCTTCTCTCTATCTAAAAAGCTTTCTGCCTTCCAAAGAGTTTTCTAGAGCTTTTATTTTCAGATCCCAAGCCAGTTACAATCCTCTAGTCGATTTGCCAGTGCGGTACGGTCTAGAAGTTTCTGAGAGATTGTAATCAGAAGGCTTGATTGAAGAATACCTCTTCACATTTGAAGTTGGACGAGTTCTTCGTATCAAAGCTCACGTTGTAGAAGTTGCAAGGACTTCGTAAGAAAACTTACGGTTTTTTCTATAGTGGATTCAACTGGTAGCAAGAGTTCTACCGACTGGATTAGTTCTCAACAGAGGGATACCAGTATACATCGCTGTCTTTACGTTGGCTTTCTGAACTCTGCCTTTACATTATTTTAACTGTGATTATATACTGTGATTGTGTTGCTAACATTTTTTATTTAGCATTATTCCGCTGCCAACTCTATTCACCCTCCCTCTAGAGTATTACGCTTTACTATATCGTTCCTACAACAAACACCCTGTATTACTCATATGTAATGTATATTATAATTACCAACCTATAATTTCTTGTTTTGATTTTGTTTTATGTGTTATTTCTAAATTACCCATTTCGAATTCTTGGCATCCCAGTTTTGGTTCCAGTTTTTATAATTGAACTTGGCAGTCGACTTTACCCATTAAAATACTGATTAATTATTGGTTTAAAACCCTATAGTAGTTCTCCTATTGGTAGTCTAGCTATGTGTCTCTTTGGATGAATTGCATTGAGGATTGGTTGAGATATGGGGGTTTTGAAGTATGACCTGAAAACTGAAACTTCTGAAACTGTGCATTGCTCTTCTAATTGTTCCAGATTTTTATTATGATCTTTGCCATCAATTTTACCCATCTAATACTGCTAATATGTTGAGTTTTATTTCCTATATTGTTTCTCCTATAGGTAGACAACTTGTATGTCAAATTTGGTTTCGATTGGTGTCTTGTTGATTTCGAATTGGAGTTGGGAAATGTGGGGACTAAAGTTTGGTTCAGATTTCATATTATTTTGAATAAATTAAATCCTTCCTTTCCTCACTGCACAATCTGAACTGTTGGCGAATACATGAGTTGATTTTCCTTTTGTCTATTTATGTTGAAACCTGAGATTTCAGTTGAGTGTTTAACTGTTGCTTTTATTCCCATATATGAGTTGAACCTGAGTTTAAGGTGAAGTTTCACATTTGTTTTGGGTGTAAACCTGAGTTTGATGAATAGACCAAGAGTAGACTGATTTTCCTTTCTTTTCTTTAGTTTACTATCCTGTTAGAAATCATATCAAAACTGAGATTTGTTGGAGCATTGAATTGATTTCCTTTTTCCTTTTCTTCTTAACTAGGAATGGGTTTGGAGCCTGAGATTTTTGAGGAGTCTCACGTTGCTTTGAGTGTGTATTGATTGGGGGAGTTTGATCCCTATTTAACTGATGCTATACTGTCACATGGTTATGAACGCTATTTCCTGCACCTTAGAACTGTCACAGCCTATCTAAGCACACCACACCAATGTACACACACACATAGCCTGTTCACTCACCCTCACTCTCTCACTGCTCATATACACACTGTCCTGTTTTACCACACTGTTTTACTGTCAATTGTTAGGCTGATATTAGATCTTATTTTCATATGTTCACCACACATGTTTTTCTCTTTATACACACACCATATGGTTCCCCTCTCTATGTATACATAACACATATATATACCTATGTCTAATCTAATGTGAATATGGAATGGTAGTTGATAACTGGGATTCATTGAAACCTTCACTGATTCTCCTTCCCTGTTGTTCACAACACACAGCCTAGGCTTCTTCTCTTCACTGACTTTTAATTCCTGCACTTGTTACTTGTCCACACTACTTCCACATGTTTCAGTCACAGCCTGTACACACACACTATCCTCCTCTTCACTTATTTAATTTCCTGCATGAGCATATGATCACTGTTGTATTATACACACACACCTTCTCTACTAATTTCTGTTTTACTCCTGCACACTAGTCTACACATTTTCCCCCTGTTTACATACTGCCCCTCATTCACTGTTAGTATTTCCTGCCCATGTATATGTGATCACTGTTTGGTATAGCACACACACACAGCTACACACACACACAAGTACTGTTGCACATTGCTCTCACATAGCCCTCTCTTGTTCTGTCCTATCACACACACACATTTACTCATGTCCCTATGTGCCTACCCACAACTCTCATGCATCATGACACAAACACACTTTAGCATATATATGTGACACCCTTGAACATTTTCCTTTTTCCCCTTTCTCTACATGTGTATATATATATATATATATATATATATATATATGTATTCTATATATTATATTGTGTGGTATGGCTATATAGGTATATGTGATATGTACTAATTAGCCTATAGGCTATGTATATTTTAAGTTAGATTTTAATATATCTTTATGTGTATTAATTTAAGTATAGATATGTTGTCATGTGTGAATGTTATGGTTTGGTTGGTTCATTAGGCATGGTATTGCCTAATTAGCCTATGGCCTATCTGTGTGTCAGTATAGAGTCTGGTTTAGACCTGTGCAGTCTTGTTAGACTTAGAATAGGCTAGTTTAGACTAGTATAGACTTGATTAGCCTAGTTTAGACTTGTTTGACCTAGTTTGACTTCTAGGGTTGACCAGAGTTGACCAAGAGTTGACTTTGGACTAGGTTGACCTAGAATCATGTAGAATGTATAGTAGGACTTCATTTTATCATTTTAGACTTGTTGTGACTTGTGCTGTTCTATAGGAGACAGACACCACTCCTCGGACAGTATATTCTCTTCAGACACTCAGGATATCAGGCGAGTACATTCTCTGACCGTTTCATACTTGTCTGGATTTACATTCTTGTTCTAGATTACTGTACTTGATGCTGACACGACTGTTATCACGGATTGGTACTATATGGATCTCCTTTTGGGATGTTATCCCCTTGTATTCACTAAATACATATTGTGATGTGCGTTTCACTTCCATATTCTATTTACTGAATACCTATATCCTTGTATACTCCTTGTGCATATTGTACTCTCAGTATCACATGAGTCCCAGGGATAGACCATTGTACACTATTGTATAACATTGTACAACTATTGTATAACATTGTACATCTATTGTATAATATTGTACATCCATTGTATAACATTGTACACTATTGTGCAAGATAACGTAACTGGAGTGGATCCTTGAGTATTGATTGGGGAGGGGGAGTAGAATTGGTTATGTACTCAAATCATATTGTACAATATTGTATAACTATTGTATATGTCTATTGTACAACCACGTACAATGGAGTTACCATTGCATTGTCCTAGCCCGTTTACATAACCAGATTGTACTCTAAATCACATGTTCCTTACAGTTCTTACTTATCATATTTAGATATTTACTGTTATCATTCTCTACTATTTTTCATATACCTTCTTCTTTCAGCGTTTCATGTACTTTACTCTATTGCATGCTTTATATTTCCTAACTCGATATGAACTGCGTGAGATGTTTTGTGCTCGCTCCCGTCCTGACTGGACCTGTTGAAAATTTTACAGAGGATGAGGCCTGCGTAGACACCTACTATGGGACAGCTGTAGATGACTTGTGTGACCCAGATTTCCAGCCTGATCCACTAGCTTAGAGACTGTGGCTCCCTAGTCTAGGTTTACATTTTCTGTCATTTGAGATCTGATTGTATATTCTTTCATTTCAGTTTTAGAGACTTGTATTGAGTTGGAAGTTCTATTTGTATGGCAGTAGACACTTAGACTCTCTCTCTCTCTCTCTCTCTGATTGTATCCTGTGGATCTTTTATTCCAGCATTTATCTATCTATCTTTTTATCATATCATTCTGCCTTAGATGTGATTGAGACTGTATATTACTATGTCACCTCCATTCGGAGGGTATATACTGTACAGGTACCTTTATAGTGTTAGATGATTGACCTAGGACAGCGTTCTACCGCCGACACTGTGGCGTAGGCTGGGCGTTGTTACGTTCTCGTACCCTCACAGTGGGTGCAGGTCGTGACAATTATTTATCTTTATGGATAAGATTTAGTGTCTTGGCTTTCTACATTTTACAGCTTATGTATACATACGAGCCTTTCATTTACTCGTACGTATACAGCTGGAATGATATGTATCTAGTCCCAATTATTTTGGGACTGTGGCGTGATAGTTTTAAGAAAAATATGTAAGCCAAGCTATGGCATTTTGAGTCGCGAAGCTTTATACTTGTATTCCTATCAAGTTATCAATGAAATAAAGTATTTTTATTTCAAATCTCTGTGTCCAATATTTAGTTTTTTGTAATTAAATGTGTTGCGTGTGTGTGTTTTGCTTTGTCTAGTTATATTGTGTAGGTACTGGCATTGTGAAAGCACAACTTAGGCTTGTACGACATCACGCCTTAGCAATGCTAGGACGAACAACCATAGCGGGATCGAGGCATGACAACAAGTTAGTTAGTTGATTAGAAAAGTAGTTAGAGGGAATCTTCTAGATACTTAATAAACCATAACTAATAATTAATCAGCAATAAACAAATTCTAGAATATTTCCTCAAATACTTTTCTATAAATTGCTAACCTTGCCACTACTTCATAACTACCAAATATGCTATGCCATCTCCAAACTAAAATCATAATAAAATATTTCAAATGAGAGACAGTCATAATAAAATATAAATAAATTCCATAAATCATAGCTAATTACCTAGTAGATAATCAAAGCTTAAATAGATTCAAATAATTTTTTTAATAATCCTAAATAAATTTTGAATAAAATATTCTAAAATTAATAAAATATTCTAAATCTTATTTATTCTGGAATAGTTGGGTTACAAGATCGATCGTGTATCTGGAAACGTATCAAAAGTGAATTCGATCTCTCGGTCTAGAGGCATTCCGGGTATCTCGTGGAAAATACATCAGAAAATTCTGCCACGACTTCAGTGTTAACTAAGTTAGCACCATTCTTGTTTGTGTCTCGAACAGAAGCAAGGTACCTTTTGTAACCAGAATGTATCATTCATCAGGCCTTAGTAGCCGAAATCACCATCGATGCCTTCGCCGACGAAACAGCCGAGTAAGTGATTTTTTTCCCCTATGTAGACGGAACACGACTTGCTTCTCTGCACAGTCGATCGTCACAAAATATGAACTTGGTCAGTCCATTCCCAGAATGATATCATATTCCTTGATGTCACGCACGATTACATCCAATGATAGTTTTATGTCACCGATACATATGTAGTCATCCCTACATATCATGTTAGTTGACATCTCTACTCCTGATGGAGTACTAACACTAAGATTTATATTTGGTCTTATCATTTTCAATCCATATTCCCTAGAATAATCTATAGATATAAAACTATGCGTGGCACCAGAATCAAATACAGTATATACAGGAATGCCAGTAAATAATAACATACCTGTCACGACAATATCTGATGCAAGAGCCTCCTCCCGAGTCAATGCGAAGACTCGGTCCTAAGCATCGGGCCTCTGATTCTGTGTTGGTTGAGGGGGTTGTGGTGTCTGTCCACAATTTTGCTGGTAATGGTGGTGATGCTGCTACCTTCGAGGATTCTGATGGGCTCTTCCTCCGGGACAGTCTCTGAAACCATGGCCCATGCAGCCACACTTGAAGCATCGACCCTCTAGGACCTGACAATCATTAGTAAAGTGTCTTTTGTTGCGGCACCAGTTATAGAATGGTCCACCTGATTGTGTCGCTGATAGCCACAATGATTCGGACGCTTTGGTGCTTGATATCCACCCCCATTTTTTGGTCTTTTATTGTAGACATTTTCTGTGCTGATGCTAGCACTAATACTGTAGGAGGGTAGAATGGGTCCAACTCCTTGGCGTGCTCATAAGACTCCTGAAAAGTCATACTTCTGAACGACGATTTGAGCCTTCCGAACAGGCCTCAGACCCTGCTCAAACCGACGAGCCTTGGATGCTTCATCAGTAAACTTTGTAATAGCATACTGAGACATTCTTGAAAATTCTGCCTCATACTATTTTATGGTCATGCTCCCCTATTACAGCTTTTGGAACTCTAATCCTTTTGATCGCTGCTCAGTCGAATAGAAATACTGAGCTAGACAAGACTCCTGAAACATCTGCCAAGTAATATTTGCCATTCCATTCGCCCCTGCAAGGAACCTTTTCTGACCTTGTCACTAATAGTATGCGTTAGAAACTAGCAGTAGTTTCGTGCATGATACCCTCTTAGTTCTGGTGATACCCAAGGCTTCAAGATGATCTTCGACTTCAACTAGCCAATCTATAGCAATGGTGGCTTCTTCCGTTCCTTTGAAAGGAACATTGCAGATTTTCTTGAACTTGGAAATATCATTCACGACGCTTGCCTTCTTAGCGGTTCTTCCACCTCCACAATCTCGCTCTCTTTTGAGGTAGGAGTACCTTGGATCCCATTGTACACTATTGATTAGAGCAAATGTTGCAGGGTATCTAACTATTTTTGTTGTGCCTCAAACTGCTTCATGTTATGAATCAACTGGCTTTCCATCATAGCCAACCTTCTTTCCATCGGGTCAGTTGAGGCTACCGCCCTTGAACTGCTCGCGTTGTTCCCGTTGCTCGCTTTCGTCATCTCTCCAATAGAGAGAAATCTTGTTAGTCTCATAAAATATTTATGGACTTACTATGTGGAACATCTAATTTTGGGACATTAAAACTAGGGTTTTCAGAATCAATAAAACTTGTATCTATTCAAAATCTATAAACAAAGAATTTTCTAAGAAAGTAAAGCCCTGCTTTAATACCAAACTATCATGCCCCGATTCGGGGAATCGTTCGTCCTCGTTTTGATTCACGCCGAATCGATGGTCCTCGTTTGGGCATAATGTCGTATAAGTCTAGAGTTACACTTGTACAAGGCGTACACGTGCCTATTTTTAAAAGAAACATTTTATATAGAATTTATAGTAGATTTTTAGAGAAATTGAATAACATAGTCATGAACTGAAATAAACTCTTTATTGATAACTTTGATATGGAAAACATAAGGCTCTCAAATAACCGATACGAAATGCCAAACTTGGCTTACAACTTGCAGAAGATTAAAATGAGATACAACTTATTCCATACATCATATCCCTTTATTAAAAAGCTACAATAACCACCTTCAGCAAATGCCTTCTTCAAATGAAAGCTTCCAGGGAGTGCGAAACTTCTAAAGAGTCGGACAGCAAGCCTTCAGCATCTTTGATTCTCTATTAAGTTTTTAGCACCTATGGAGACGAGGGTCACCATATTATTGTATCCTTATGAGTGGCCACAACCAATCTCACCATAAATCAATAATAGTAAATTACGTGAAGTACATTATTGATTTGTGATATTGTCTTATGTTTCATTAACAACCATGGCCATCAGCCTGTTGTGATCAAGGTGACCCTCAGGATAATGAGCATGAGCTGAGAGGGTAGATCATAAAAGGAATTAGTCTGTCGATCCATAGCCAGAACTAGAGGTTCTATTGAGGAGGAGCACGAGAGAGCATCGACCATCCATGAGTTACCCGACAGATGAGTACGAGCTATTAAATGACGGTAGAGAACACAAATGTTTTGTAGAGACAATAGAAGACGAACACAGGTAGAAGTCGTACAGGTTATGTAGGAGGAATTAAGTTCCTTATAGGCCTATTTTGCTTATGCGCGGGTGCGGTTGCCATATGGCAAGAAGGCCTTGAAAAATTGGTTGGTGTTCAAAGTGAAGCAAACAGAAACCTTCAATATAAGGCGAGGTTGGCAATTAAAGACTAAATCAGTAAAAAGGCAATGATTTTGATAAAATCTTATCTTTGGTCGTCAAGCTGTCATCTTTCTAGGTGGTGCTAGGTTTAGCAGCCAGTTTTGACTTGGATATTGAGAAAATAGATATTAAGACGGTATTAATTTAGAAAAAAAATTATACATGAAGTAGCCCAAGGGTTTCTATGAGAAGGACAAGTCATATTTGGTTTGCTAATTAGAGTTAGCATGGTCTAAAGAAGGCTTCATGGCAATATTATAGAAAGTTTGAGGAATTTATGGGGCATGGTTATGCTTGGATGACGTATGACCACTGTGTGTTGGTAAAATATTTTGTCAAGAGGATTTTTCATTTTACTACTCTATGTCGATGATATGCTATTGACTAGATAGAATGACACTTTGTATAAAGGATATGGGCGTAAGGAATGTTATTCTTGGAATGGATAACATTCCTTTTTTTATTCTTTACCCACAACATTTCAGTCTCGTCCTCCGTAAAGTCGGTCATCTTACCCGTTGAAATTAGATCTCGTATTTTCTTCAAGTATAGGTCGTCCTTCTTAGCGGACATGATCTTTTCTAGCAAACTTGGCTCAAGGCATAATTGAGTCAGTTGCGCCCCCACGAATCGAACCCAGAGTCCGATGCCTATTTCTTCTAAGTCGCAAAGTAATCTGTTGCTGACGGGTAGCGATGCCATGTATTTTTTACTCAGTGCATCTACTATAATATTTCTTTTGCCTGGCGTATAGTCGATCGTTAAGTCATAGTCCTTGATCAGCTCCAGCCTCTATCGTTATGTTCGGCTCCTTCTTGGTGAAGAGATACATGAGGATCTTGTGATCCGTTTAAATCATACATGCCACAACATAGAGGTAGTGTCACCACAATTTTAATGCGAATACAATTGCCACTAAATCCAATTTGTGCATGAAATAGATCTTCTCGTGCGACTCAATTGTTTTGAAGTGAAGGATATCACCTTATCCCGTTGCATGAGCACACACCCCAAGTCCTGACCTGAAGCATCACTGAAAATTTAAAATCCCTCCCATTCCGTCTAAAAGTCTAGGTATTGGGGCAGAAACAAGCCACTACTTGTCATGTCCCGATTCCATAGAATTATTCGTCCTAACTTTGATCTCTGTGGAACCGATTGTTCTCGCTCAGGTGTGATGTCGTGCAAACCTAAGTTACGCTTGCACAAGGTCATAACTTGAACAACGATAAACTAGACTAAACAACTCACTTGGACGTGATGCCATGCAAGCCTAAGTTGCACGTGCACAGACTAGAAGTTGCAAAACGATAAACTAGAATAAACAACATTGACGCAACAGAACTTTAAATGAGAAAACCGAAGTGTAACACAGAGAGAAGAAATAAAATAACTTCCTTTTATTGATAAGTTGAAACAGGATTACAAAGTATTTTTTTATGTGACTTAAAATGCCATAATTGGCTTACATCTTTCTTTTAAAACTTTTGAAAACAACCAATGCACATACATCATATCTTTTTACTAAGACAAAAGATAAAGACACAATCAAAGAAATTGCTAACTTGAGCTTGAAAAGCTTCGAGGCGATCGAACAATGCTGCACTAGATTGGACAAGCTTTTAGTGCCTCAGATTATCATCCCGACTCTTGCTATCTGAAACATTATCCGCAACGCGGGTCAGTACACAACAAGTACTGGTGAGCGATCATGATCGAACTCACTTAAATCAAACTAAGTAAATATGTGAAGCTAGCATCTATCATTAGTGATATTTCTATTATCTAGGTTCCTTTTAAGCAATTCATAATAAGAAACATAAACAAGAAATCATCATTTGTAAATGTCATGCCCCGATTCGGGGAATCCATTGTCGCTTTGATTCATGTCGAACCGATCATTTTCGCATGGGCGTGATGTCGTACAAGTCTGGAGTTGCACTTGTACAAGGCGTGCTCGTGATTATTTTTATAAAAGAGATATTTTGTATAGAATTTACAGCATATTCATAGAGAAATTGAATAACACAGTCCTAAACTGAAATAAACTCTTTATTGGTAACCTTGATATGGAAAATATAAGGCTCTCAAACAGCCGAGATGTAATGCCAAACATGGCTTACAACTTACAGAATATTGAAATGAGATACAACTTATTCCATACATTATATCCCTTTATTAAAAAGTGACAATAACCACCTTCAGCAAATACCTTCTTCTTCAAATAAAAGCTTCTAGGGAGTGCGAAGCTTTAACATTATGATTCTCCACTAAGTTCCCTGCACCTGCAGAGACGATGGTCAGCACAATGTCGTATTCTTGTGAGAGATTGCAACCAATCTCACCATAAATCAATAGTAGTAAATTATGTGAAAGATACTATTGATTTGTGATCTTGCTATCTTGCCTTAAGGTTAATTAGCAATTCATATGAGAGGAAACATAAGTAGCACACATTGATGATAGAGACATAAGCTATTCATATTGTTCACCAATTAGGTGAATCTTACCCACGGTAGTGTCCTTTCATGTAAATTTATGAATAATACTTACTCTACCTGAATAAGACATTGTTAGGTTATGACAATTGTCTATATGAAGGTCACTGACTACACGCCATCTCGGACATCCTGGTCAAATGGCTCCCCTTCAGCTAGCCCGACCAGAAGGTTTCCGAATAACCGTGCTACTACTTCAACACTATGCTACTACTTCAGCACTATGTTCCCCTAGGCCGAATCGGTTATGTGGCCTCAGAGTACCATCCTAGGAACTATACCTTGTGCACTAGGTCTCCATGACCATGCATGTGAATGCAACTTAACTAATAAGAAACGTAACATGCATGACAAAAGAATTGAAGAACATAATTAATTATACTACAAAAAAAATCCCCATTTATAATGTTCCATCTACAACACTTCCTAAAAATGTTGAAAAAATAGGAATCTTCTACAACCTTTATTATAAAAACGTTGTAAAATACATGTGCAAATAACATTTTACATTCAAACGTTAAGGCTTCTACAACGGTCATTCACAAAAGTTGTGTATTATTATTTTTAACAACGTTTTATTAACATTGTAACATTTATTAATTTTGACAACGGTTATTTACTGTTGCCAAAGTTACTAATTTTAACAATGTATTTAAAATGTTATAAAAATGTCATGTTCAAGACGTTTAGCAATAGTTGTACATTGTTTATATTGCACAATGTTTGTTTGATGTTGTAAAATTAATTTTATTTTTCCACTTTATGTAAACGTTGTATATGTAATAACATTTTTCAATGTTTATGAAACATTATAAAAGGGTTATATTTAACAACTTTTATAAAATGTTGTAAAATGTGTGTTTTTTTACAATATTTAGACAACGTTGTAAATATATCTTTAAAATATTTCTAGGATGATATTATTCAAAATGTTGGTCTTATTAGGTCAACACCTCACTTTGTAGCAGTTCATGATTAAATGGATCTGTCACATGTTGAACCATCCCTTCCACGGCTTTGAAATACAGATCTAATGTATAAACTTCATGCATCAATCCCATCCCCCACTTCTTGCTTGTTTTAATATTCTTTCTTGTAAAAATTAGCTCTCCTCCACCTCTAGTTTACTATTTAGAATGTTGCTTTAGCTTTGGGTGTGCCATATATTCAATTAATGAATTATTAAAAATATCTAACAAATAATAGAATTTTTAAAGCGTAATCATCGAGATAAATAAATTTTCTTTATTTACATGTTTTTACAACTTACTTTGCTTTTTCTCCCTTAATTGTTAGTCTTTTTTGTTCAATTATCTTTGATAATTTTTAATGTTTCTATATAATTCTTGTTTGTCCCATTCTTGATTTTCTCATGTTGGTTCAAGAATTATGTTTTGGTATTGGCATATATATAACTTACTATGCAAATATCTTACTTCCCATAAAGTGTATACAAGGATTGGAGATTTCTGTCCTATCAGTTTGCTCAATTCCCTTTTTGGGTTACCTTTAAGATCTTACAAGTGCATCAACTAAATAATATTATAAATTTGTTTTGAAATTCATTTGAAAACAACTCAGAAATTTGAAATGTGGTAGTTACCATAGCCGGAGCGGGTGCCTCAGGCCCAAAATTTTAGAATATCTTAATGTCATATATTATATTATCAAAAGACAAATCAGTTAGTCAGAATGAAGAAAAAATTGGTGCAGTCGATGTCAAAATTAAATCCTCTCCCTTCTGTTGCTGATCTAACATTATGATGCTCCAAATCTTCTTATACCCTTCAGTCATTGCCAGTCCATTTTTTCCTTTCGTCATTGTCAACATCCTCTCTCTCTCTCACTATGTCCTCTTGGATTTAATTGAATAATAGAACAAGTTACAAATTTTTAATTTTTTTATTATTTTCATAAGAATTATTCGAAACATTATTAGTTATTTATTTGTTTAGAACATCATTTTTTTTCTTGGAATATCTTCAATTTTAATAGTATTTTATTATAAAATATATTATTTTGGATATTATATTTGTTTATTATTTTTTCTTAAAGTTTGTGTTGATAATACTATTTGATTGTTGTCCATAAAAGAAATTTATATGAGCATTAAGCTTTGAGGGCACACCTTTTAGAGTTTGTCTCAGGACTCAAAATTTAAAGTCCGACATTGGTAGCTACCTCTTGTAATTTCAACAAATGACAGCTGCCAATCCAGCATCTTTTCCTCTGATACAATTAAAACCTATTGATGATAGTTGGTGTTGAAGCAACCAAAACATATGACTACACATACATTATGTTAGTAAAGGCTATCATTGTTCTTCATGCAATATTATGTATAAAATCCAGCAAGAGCTGAAAGGTACAAAAAAGATCATACTGTAATTTTTTCAGATATGATCTCTTTTCATCTAGCAAAACAATAACTTACCTAGAGTATAAAAAAAGACTAACACTTGTCTAGTTTAAGTACATTGCACGTATAAAAATAATCTATGATATTATTTTATAAAATAGATAAAGATTTAATTTGTATTATAATATTCTAAATATAATTTAAATATATTTTAATTATGATTTATTATAAATATATTGTTTGAATCTTTGGTATGTGTTTAATTAGATAATACCATGTAGTTAGTTTAAATATAATTTTAATGTTGAATATATGATTATATTTTCATGTTATTTTTAAATTTTTTTTCAACAACTACATAAGAAGAAAATATATACAATAGTTACTTTTTAAATTTTTATGTATTAATAAGTAAAATATACATACGATTTGGAAAACACATTTTTGAACCAATCTAAGCCGTATTTAATATAGAGAACGATCATGTATGTATCAATTTGAATCCGAACCCAAATCTAGAAACCGAATACAGCTAGTATGTATTCTCTCTCTCACGTTTTCTTCTTTTTCTATTCTCTATCTCGATTACAGGTTACTCATGCCTTCATTTCTTTATTTTATTTAGGTTTTATAGTGATTTCAAATTTATGAGAAATTATTTAGAATTTTTTATCGTTAAATAAAAAATGCACTAAATATTTTAGTTGTTTTGTGATAAATATTTGGGACTCCTTTTTCCGTCACTGATAATAAATATTTCTATACTATATAAATTTAATAAAATAATAATAATTTAATAACTATGATATTTGTTGGACTTGGTCAGCATGAATAGAAAGTAGGCACATTTTTTTCTTTTTGTGCGCCACTTTTTTTTCTCCAAATATTCCACCATTCTAAAATATTTTCCCCTTTCTAAACTATTCCTACTTCCAACTAATAAAAGGAATGAACTCCCCCCGCCCCCCCTCTAAAATATTTTCCCCATCCCACTAAAATTTCTCCTCCCCCTCCATCGGTCTACTGCCACTCTCCTTCTCGGTATCAAAGGGTCTCCTCCTTCTCGGTTATCTAGGTCAGCGGACTGCTCCTTCTTCTTCTTCTCTATTTTTATTCCCTCATCTCTTCCGATTATTTTCTCCTTTAATATTTTATTTTTGTTTTACAGTTTCTTATAAAGTCCTTCCTCCAAGGAGGAGATCATACCCGCCGACACCTGTATATTTGAAAACCTAATCTTTTTTTGTATTTTTTACTTTTTTTTAAATTTTTTCTACGGGTTTTGCTTCTATGCTCTATCGTGATTTTTTTGCTTTTTAAATCTATTATAGAACTATTATTTTTAGGGGTTAATGATTTCTTTGTTATTGGTTGCAATCAGCCAATACAAACATCTTCTTATCTTAAACACAAACTATGAATATGAGCAGATCAGACTAGTTATTAGGATTATTGTTATAGAATGATTGTTTTTAGGGATAATGGTTTCTTTGTTATAGAATTATTATTTTTAGGGATGACCTGCACAAAAAAATTCAGACTATTTATCAGGATGAACACACATCATGATACCGGCTAAATACCAATGCACCAGTAAACACAGATTATGAATAGGAGCAGATCAGTTAGTTATATGTGTATAAACGAACTACTGCAATTTTAGTTAGTTATACGTGTAAATTGTACTACTCCAGCATTACCAATTTTATTGGACTTGTACGGCGCTGGAATAGTTCTGAAGATCCCTCCTGCTGTTTGTTGAACTAGAATGACCAAGAGGATCAATTTGGTTATACAATTGTGATACTTGCATACTTCTTTCTGGTGGTTTTGATCCACCTACTGCTGAATGGATTTTAACTCAAAATACAACATGATTCACA
Organism: Iris pallida; assembly: GCA_029216955.1. Taxonomy (NCBI): domain Eukaryota; kingdom Viridiplantae; phylum Streptophyta; class Magnoliopsida; order Asparagales; family Iridaceae; genus Iris; species Iris pallida. The sequence goes on along the minus strand of JANAVB010026199.1, from coordinate 4,081,189 downwards.
ATTTTGTTTTTTCTTTTCCTTCACAGAAGTAATAGACTGATAGGCAAAAAATGCATCATTCTTGTGATGGATAAGGCTTGGGTTCATCTGCCAAGGTTAAATTTAACATTAACATCATAAGTTTTTTTATTATATTATTATCAACGTTTTTAATATTATGCTATGCTTTTTTTTAAATATTTTTCTTCGTGCAGAATCACTAACGAGTACAAAGAAGGAGCATCGAATTTTGTTAAAAATGCTATAAAATATAATAAAGTTCTTAGAAATTCAAATATCGTAAAAGATAATCCCAGAAACAATGAACAACTTGAGAATATTAGTTGTCCATGTACAAAGTGTCGGAACACATGTGCTAACCTACCTGGTCCAATTGTGTTTGAGCACTTAGTGTGTAACGGCATGGATCCTACTTACAATACTTGGGTTTTGCATGGAGAACGTGCTCCTGTTGAAGGAGATGAAGAATTATTTTTTGATACATATAGGATGTTTCTAGACGCACATGATAAAATTATCCTAGATGATAGAAATAAAATACAAGAGGACAATGCTCCAGAAGATGCTGAAACTCCTCTATATCCAGGTTGTACTAAGTCTACAAAGATTTCTGCTATAATAGTTTTATACAAGATCAAAACTATTAATAGATTATCAAGTAGTAGTTTTAACGAACTTCTAAGCACAATTAGTGGTATTCTACCAGATGCGAACGTGCTTCCAAAAAGCAACTATAAACAAAAAAGTTGTTGAAGTCTTTTGATCTCAATTACGAAAAAATACATGCTTGTGAGAATAATTGTTGTCTGTTTAGACAAGAATTCTCAGATCTGGATGCTTGTCCAAAATGTGGCTCTTCAAGGTACAAAAAAAGATGACAATGAGAATAAGAAAAGGGTGCCAATGAAGGTGCATAGATATTTTCCAATAATACCTAGGCTTAAAAGGATGTTTAGATCTCAAGATATAGCAGAACAACTGAGATGGCATGACACGAATAAAAGCACAGACGGCAAACTAAGACACCCAGTTGATTCTTTAGCTTGGAAGACAATTGACAGAAAGTGGCCTAATTTTGCTTCTGATTCTAGAAATTTAAGATTTGGACTTGTAGCCGATGGATTTAATCCTTTTTCTGATCTTAGCTCGACGTATAGTTATTGGCCGGTCATGCTTGTTACATACAACTTTCCTCCATGGTTATGCATGAAAAAAGAGCACCTAATGTTATCTTTATTAGTTCCAGGTCCAAAGCAATCAGGTAATGACATTGATGTTTACTTGGAACCACTTGTAGATGATTTAAAAGAGCTATGGAATAATAGAGTGGAGGTATATGATGCATTCGGTAAGTCCATTTTCAAGCTTAATGCTATCTTGATGTGGACTATTAACATTTTTCCCACTTACGATAATCTGGCTGGTTGTACCACAAAAGGGAGGACAGCTTGTCCTATTTGTGGTGTTAATATATTACATGACTGCTTACCATTTAGTAGTAAATGTGTATACATGTATCTAGGAGATTCCTTCCTCCAAACCATCCATTTCGTAAATAAGAGAGTTGGTTTAATGGTAAAAATGAAGAGAGGGGTAAGCCAGTTGTAATGTACAGTATGGACGTGTTTAAAGCTACAAGTAATATTGAAAATGATTGGGGAAAGGGAAAAAAATCAAAGAAGAGAAAAGTAAAAAAAAATCACAGAAGGTAAAAGATACAGATGATGCTAATATTCAGATATGGAAGAAGAAGTCGATATTCTTTGAGTTGCCTTATTGGAAGATAAGACTCTTGAATTAATCTAGTACTATTATGTTTTTCTTAATTTAGATTTAATACTAATTATGAAAAATATTTTTTTGTGTTTTTTTTTCAAGAGTTTTTGTTACGTCACAACTTGGATGTAATGCATACTGAAAAAAATGTCTGCGAGAGTATAATTGGCACTATTTTGGATATAAAAGGGAAATATAAAAACAATCTTAATTCTCGAAAAGATCTGCAACATATGAAAATTAGGAATGAGTTGCATCCTCAAGAAAGGGATGGGAAGACATACCTTCCAGGAGCACAACACACATTATCGAAACAAGAAAAACAAATTTTTTTATAATCGTTTAAGGAAATTGAAGGTACCCGATGGACACGGTTCTGATATTTGGAGATGTTTCTCAAAGGATAACAACATAATAGGTCTCAAGTCCCATGACTGCCATGTTTTGATGCAACAACTTTTATCCGCAGCTTTGAGAGGACTCTTACCAAAGGGTCCAAGGAATGCGATATTTCAGATATCTTCATTTTTCAACGAACTATGCCAAAGGGTAGTAGATCGAAGGAGACTGGAAAATCTCGAGAATCCAGTTGTCGAGACATTGTGCATGTTGGAAAGGTTTTTCCCTCCATCACTTTTTGATATTATGATACTTGACCATCCACTTAATAAGAGAAGTGCGTCTGTCTGGCCTTGTACAATATCGTTGGATGTATCCATTTGAAAGGTACAATAATATACCCTATTAATTCTCAAAAGTTACTTTGTAGAATTCATATAAAAATTTGTTATATATTTATATATAATTAAATACATTTTTTATTTGTAGATATGAAAACACTAAAGAGGTATGTTAAAACCCCGCACGTCCTGAAGGGTGTATAGCAAAGAGTTATCTTACGGAGGAGTGTATGAGATATTGTAGTGGTTATATGAAAGAAGCCGCTGAAATAGGTGAGCGACAGAGTCGAAATGAAGGATTTCAGAGTATAGGTCGTCCAATTAGTAAAGGAAAGCATGTAATGATTTCTGATGAAATGTTAAAAGTTGCACATCACTATGTGCTTTTTAATACTGTGGAAGTGAAGCCTTATGAAAAGTAAGTAATTACATACTCAATAAGAAGAGAATCTACATTATAAGCTTAGTTAGGGTAACACTTACATTTTTTTTACCATATTGTTTTCTACTAGAATGTATATGGATGAGCTCAAGCATTTAGATAGTCGTCTCATCACAAATGAAACCCAGCTTTGGAATGAACACTCAGTTACATTTACTGATTGGTTCCAAGAAAAGATATTGATTATATAATTTTTTAATAGTCTAATATAAAATTGCAACGCACATATACAAAACACTGAGTTACATTTACTGATTATTATAACTAATATCAAACAAATTTACAGGTTCAAGGGGAAATTAGCACAGGAAAGCTTATATCTGATACGATAAAGTGGTTATCATATGGGCCTGTAAAGCAAATAATTACTTATACTGGATATGTTATCAATGGGCATCGGTTTCATACCAAAGATGTCCAAAGGGCAACACAAAATAGTGGTGTTTCGATTGAAGCAAACAGCGTGAACGAGTCAAATTCCAGTAACAGTATACAAGCTTCTAAAGCTTACTATGGTGTTCTAAGTAAAATTATTGTGTTGGAGTATAATATTCTCCAAATTTTGGTGTTTAAATGTGATTGTGCTAGTATTGATCGTGGCATAAAGGTTGAAGATGGTTTTATATTAGTTAATCTCCACCAATATCAAAATCAATTTCAAAGCGATCCTTTTATTCTAGCTTCCCAAGCTAAGCAAGTTTTCTACTCAAGAGAGTCTGATTCATCTAACTGGCATGTTGTGTTGAAAGCACCACGTAGTAGTTTCCATGAATTTGAATCATTTGACAAAAATACTGAAATAAGCTCTCAAGTATAGGATGTATTGAAGCTCAATGAAGATATGGACGATGAAGATGATAGCTTTGAAAGAAGGGATTGTGAAGGCATTTTACTATAGTTGTAGTTATTTATGTTTGCTTTGGGATTCTTTTTGCGTTGGTTGTTTTAGTTGTTCTGGATGCAGTACTTTGGTTGTTTAATTAGTTGAGCTTTCTATTTGCATTTTAATTCTTGTTATGTGTCAGACTATGAATCGACTATGGATATTAATTTAATTTCATATTCATTGAATCTAATTGTATATGTTAGGTCGTGTTTGTTACTTTCAGCAATTGGAACAATCGGTAACTGGAATTTAGGATTACAAACGCCAAATGGAGGTAATGAAATTTGACAATTTCTATTATCTTAAAATTACTTTGTTTAGATTTTAATTTGTCAAAGATTTGTACAAAATGTATTATATTTTCAGAACTCAAATAGCTTGTCGAAGCGATCATCAAAAAGATTGCAATCTGTGAATACAAGAGCCAATGGGTGTGATAATCTGATTGTATGGGTCTTTCTTCATTGCATTATTTAGAAACAAAATCAAGAATGTAGAATTCAGTTAAAATGTTACTTTTTGTATTGATTTTCAACTTAAATTGTATTTCAGAAAGATAAAAGGATGGGAAGATGGACAAGACGATCACCACCATCACCTATGCCTTCTATTGCAGATCCTCATCACGAGGATGATAATATCCAAGGCGTGGGTTTAGATGATCCAACTTTGCCTGATGCAGACCCTTTAGTAAATGGTTCTCAGAACAATGACGAATATGAAGAAAATTCAAGTCAAAACTTTGATGAACCGGAAGGAAATTCTACTCAGAATAATGGTGAAAATCCTAAACCTGAAAGGATTAAACGCGGCAAAACACAACTGAAAGGTCTTGGGGTTCAAGATACTCATCGTACAGTTATAGCAGTAGAATTCAATGAAAAAGGACAGCCTATCTGTGACAATTCTGTTACCTTATCCTCTTTCAAGGTGCCTTAGTTTGTGATAAGGTTCAGATACTCTTTGACGATTGGAGAAAAGTTTCGACGGATCATAAAGACAACCTTTAGACACTTGTGCTGGTAAGCTACCTACTAAATATATCTGATTCAAATACCAATTGTCAATACAGTTTTATATCTAAATATATTACACAGGATATGCATTACAGTTGAGATACAACATGGATGAAACACAAAGGATTACGTATTGCAAAAGATGGCAACCTCCTTGAGAGAGTATAGATCTCGTGTAGGCAATGGAGTGATAGAAGCCCTTAAGCTAGAAGATGAAGAAAAGGTAGCAAGTCTTGTTGGGTTAAAGCCTATGAACTTATCTGATCACCAATGGAGCGAATTCATAAAAAAAAGAACTTCTGCAAAATTTCAAGTATGTTAAAAAGTATAATGATTAATAATATAGTACAACTAAATTTCATGTTTCTTCTTCCTATTTTTTTCAAACCTGCTATTGATTTACTATTTGACGTAGACTAAAAGCGTTCTGATGAAGGAAGTAAGGAAACATCATACACAACCACACACGATGAGTCGAAGAGGGTATGCATGATTGGCGGTTAAATTGGTAAACATATATTCTAGTATTTTTGCAATTAGGCTATATGGATAACCATATTTGTTCAAGGTGATTAGGGATGCTATAGGTTCTACAGTTGCATAGAGCAAAGCGTTCATCTCTTTTGATATTTAGAATCCTTATTTGACTATTATCGATAGTTTAGATTCCTTTCAAGAATTTTTATTGTATGTATATTTTATTAAATATTTTGATGGTATATGGTATGGATGTTTTATTGAGTATCTTGACAGGATACCTTTGTCAACCCTTTTTAACTCCGCCAATGTTAATTTTACATTGCCGATCCCAAGCACGGATAAAGGAGGAGGGAGAAGGAGCTTACCCATCTCTAAGGAAAAAAAACCCCTAGGTAATTTTTTTAGAGTTATAACCTAATTGTAATTGTAGTTTTATTTTCTATGTCTTTGTCTAATGACTTATTGTTCTCTTTTCATTTTTTCAAAACCATGATGCGAGTGATAATTTGTTGGAGGAGCATAGCGAAGTAAAGGCTATGCTCAATGTATGGCGGTAAAGCTTCTCATCCTTTGTAGATTTGTTTCATTTTGCTTCTTTAATCTTTACTGTCTATCATTTACTTCTTTATGTACCTGCCCTGGAAGTTCTGTAGCAGAAATATGGGTAAATAGGATGCTACCTTGGAAAAAAAATTTTGCAAGAAACATTTGTTTGTTGTTGGCACCAATGCAAAGACCGAGTTTAGACTTTATAGTCATTACACATCTTGCTTCTGAGGTATTATAGTTGCCATCAATTCTACAAGACTTAGGCATTCATATATCATCTCTCTTTCCTCAATCGTTATAATAAAGCTGTAATTTAGAACACTAAGAACCCAATATCTCAATAGACCTAACACGAACTAACTGTCGTTTTTTCATAATGAGTAGCAAAGTAGGTGATCTACTTCTCAATGTTCATCTACTGAGCAACTTATTATTGATATCCTCAAAAGCCATTACCTTCAAATGTGATTAAAGCTTCCCTGGTATCCAAGACTAACAGCACTAGAACATACAGAACGAATACTATTCCTGCTTGAATAGGACGTCGAAAAACACTTATAAGTCATGTAATCCCCAAACAAACTTCCAATAAAAGTCATGTGATCCCCAAATATGTGAAGAACCATGTTGTAAGCATTTCTGGACTCATATAAGAAAATTTGAAACACGAATCAGTACCAGCCTCTGATATAGAGAAGTAAATTACAGGAAAAGAAAAAAGAAAAACTTAAAGTGCCCAGTCCTACTTTACTAACCAGGTATGCCTAAAATTGTAGTTAATTTTGGCAACAATGTCGATATTGATTGCTTGAGGGAAGAACAAATTTTCAATATTAATTGGCCCAAGAAGTTAAATAGGCAAAAGCAGATTCACACTGCAATATGTAACAAACATGATGAAATGAACATTTGTAAACCACGACGAATCAACCCTCTTAAGTAATTTTAAAATTTTTGTACATGGTATATCTTTGTACTATATAGTCCAATTACAAATGTTAAGGTTTTATCTTCCGAAAGGCCTGAAGACCAAAGACTTGGATAGTTGGACCGAAGCCAGAACTGTTTGTGGATGCATTTTGGCATTTGGATTTGGATATGCAAAAGTTGTGAATAATTTTGGCCTTAAGTCTGTTTAAGACAACACAAAACCATATTTCCAACCTTGAAGAACAGTTCAAATGAACTTGAGATCTTAAACTCTTACAAGATATGCCCTAAATAAAATATAATTGTTATTTTAGGAGCAGAGAAATAGGTTTTATTTCTTTCTTCCATTCTAGAGTCCACCTGACAAAATACGACTCAGAATGGTCTTTGCCAAGCATGTCCATATCAATAAATCTAATCTCTTAGCGAATCGATCAAGATTGTAGAGTATGAGAATTGCGAGAGGAATTTTTTACTGATATATATTATTAGCTCAATTGACTCCAATTCAATCTCTATATCAAAGTCTAGTTCAACTACCAATATTAAAGGAAGAAAATGTGGAAGTCACAAAAACCCAAATACTATTCCTATATTTTGTCCAATACGTGCTAGTGATAAGAACTATAATCCATTCTCTAAGAGTATAGCTTGTGACCTAACAGTACAAATGTTCTAAATATTGGGTGTCGGGCTCGTAGCATATTAGGGTTTTGACACATTGGATAAGGCACTAGATGATAAATTAGCTAGATGTGCACATATTGGGCATCCATGTTAAGCATCCTAAATATACCCTACGCATAAAAAATGGTAAAATATGAATGTGATATCCTCATGGAAATCCAAATTGTTTGGTAATATTACCATACTAAGCCTGGACCTCCTGGAGCAAAAGATAATACATGATTTAGTAAGTCATATTCATGTCCACTTTTAGTAACCTGAATTGGTTCCTTCACTTCTAAACTTTGCTAATAATTATAAAGCTTTTTAGGAACAAACAACAGTAGATAGCTGGCCGAAGTCTCTATTGATACCTAATGATATCTTCATGAAGATGCAACTTTTGTTGCATTTTGAATCCAAAAACTTTCTTGAAGAACTCTGAAATTTGTGGAGTACCTCTCTATAAAGAAGATTATGACATAAGAGTGACATGTGATATTAAAACCACTTGTCAATGTTCTTTAGATAGCCATATTAATAATGACCGCTTCACTCCCATTATAACGAGCATTATTTCAGAAAGCAATCTACAAACCTTTTTTTCGTATGTTTGTAGCTTAGCAGTGGTCATAGAGCAACTAAGTTCCACTTTTTGGCTCCAAACTCTGAACTTTTCTACTTCTCTCCCTCCTTTCAAGTAATTAAGTTACATCCTTCGACTATTAACAACCACCAGTTGCTTTGTCTTCCTTCAAGGCCTTCTCCGCATGGTCAATCTCCTCTAGTTCTCACTCTCCATGTCCACAAGCTTAAAATGAAGCCCACTCTTATATCTGGACTTGAGGGTCATGAGTTAAGATGTTCCTTATTGTCACGACCCGCACCCTAGAGTAAGGGCACGAGAAGTGGGTACGTCCAGCCTACACCACAGTGTCGGCAGTAGAATGCTGTCCTAGGTCAAACATCTAACAATATAAAAGTACATGTACAGTATATACTCTCCGAATGGAGGTGACATAACAGAATACAATCTCAATCACATCTAGGGTAGAAAAATGAAAGACAGATAGATAGGTAGTAACTCAAAGAGAACAGTAACATAGATGAAATAAGTCCAAGTATTTATGATAACATAACATCCAGAATGTCAACCCAAAATACAATATAAGTCTAAGAGTCTATACATCTCAAGATCTCAAAATACAACTCAGAATGTGAGACAAAATGATAATATGAAAAAGACTGACTAGCTAAACTAGCTTAGTCTACTGGGGCAACATCTTCAGCTGCAGGTGGATCCTGCTGAGGGTCCACAACATAAGTGTCATCTAGTTCTGCTCCATAATAGGTAGACACCACGTCCTCATCCTCATCCTCTGTAATATTTTCAACAGGTCCAGTCAGGACAGGAACGAGCACAATACATCTCACGCAGTGCATAGTATGATAGGAAATATAAAGCATGCAATAGAGTAAAATACGGGAAATGCTAAAGGAAGATACATGTAGCAAAAGAGATAACTATAATAAAATATCTACTATAATAGAGAACTAGCAGTGACTAGTGAGTCAGAGTAAAATAGAGACATGTGAATGGCATAGGAGATTCATGACTACAGCTAGGAGTGATTCATGACTACAGCTACTGGGGTAATATCCACATGACTATTTCCACTCCCCCATCCCCAATCAATACACAAGGATCTATTCAAGTTATGTTAAGATTCGTGATAAGCCCATAAATGGGTGATTCATGAGAGGCTCTGTGAACATGAGAGTACATGAGTCACAAGCGATTCGTAAATCTATGGAAGCATAGAGATACATGATGATTCGTGAAACGTACAAACATGATGTATCTGATGCTCCCGAGGGGGATAACATCTCATGAAAAGATCCATATAGTACCAATCCGTGATAACAATCGTGTCAGCATCAAGTAAAGTAATCTAGAGCAAGAATATAAATCCTGGCAAGTATGAAACGGTCAAAGAATGTACTCGCCTGATAAATGAACGTCTGAAGAGGATATACTGCCTGAGGAGAGATGTATGGCTCCTAATCAGAGCAATACAAGTCACAATGTATCCACAACGATAAAAAATAGAGTATACAATGCATACTACATGATTCTAGGTCAATCTGGTCAAAAGTTAACTCTTGGTCAACATTCTAGTCAAACTAGTCTAGTTATCTAGGGTTTTGGTCAACAATGGTCAGACTAGTCAAATACTAGTCAACATGATCAATCTAGGTCAAGTCTAGGTCAAACTTAGACTAACTAAGGTTTTGGTCAAACAAAGACTAGTCAACAAGGTAATTAGGTCAGTGGTCAATTATCTAAGTCAATACTCCATAAGACTAACTCAAACCATGACACAACTCCTAATTATTCCAATTAACCCCATACATATCTTAATCTATATAGGGCTATCTATATAACCCAAGTGGTCAAACTTAATCAACTAGTTAGGGTTTAGTCAAACTTTAGTCAACTAGTCCTTCTATGTTCATCCAAGTCATTTCTAAGTCAATTAGGTCATGGTTGACCAATAGTTGACTTTTGTCAACAATGGTCAACAAGGGTCAACTTTCTAGTTAAACTAGGTCTACTAGACCTATTGGTCAAGTCTAAACCTACTAACCATAGACCATAGGCCATAGGCCCATGTATCTAGGATACCTTATATAGGTATCCATATCTATATAAAATATGAACCTACCCATATCTATACATATATATATATATTCAACTATATAGTACCACATATATATAATACCCAATTATATATATAGTACACACATATATACACAATATATATATATATATATATATATATATATATATATATATATATATATATATATATATATATATAATATATATATATATATTTTTGTGTATATATATATATATATATATATATATATATATATATATATATATACACGATATATATATATATATATATATATATATATATATATATATATATATATATATATATATATATATATATATATATATATATATATATATATATATATATATATATATATATATATATTGTGTATATATATACACAATATATATATATATATATATATATATATATATATATATATATATATATATATATATATATATATATATATATATATATATATATATATATATTGTGTATATATATATACACAATATTTATATATATATATATATATATATATATATATATAATATATATATATATATATATATATATATATATATATATCTACATAACCTATATATATATACAACCTACATATATATATATATATATATATATATATATATATATATAGAGAGAGAGATCAATAGAGGGAGAGATGTAAGAGAGTGAGAGGGATAGAGAGTGAACAAGAGAGAGAGAGATATGGGATGTGGGTGTGTGGGGGGTGTGTGTGTGACAGAGAACAAGGGGGTGCTGTTCTCAGATTTTTGAGAAAGGGGCACAAAACACACACACACATTACATATATATATACCCATTTATATACACACACATATCTACATATATACACATCCATATACTCTAAGACACACACCTACACACTCACATACATATATACATATATATACAGTACATATACACATAAATATATATATATATATATATATATATATATAAATTATTTTGAAATTCGTTTTTAAAAACTGGAAAGAACAGTAATACTGTTCATTACTGAACCTAAGGAGGGTAACCCAAATCCGACACCTAAACTCGACTAAGGCATGAAACCAATGGTTTGTAATCGTGCCCCTAGGTGTACTCGTGTCCCTTGTGTCCCTAAGTATCCACCACAACATGACACGACGTGTCCAGAGTCAAAAATACAGAATCGGGTAACACAGTGCACTGAAATTTGTACTGTATCGTGCACGTGTTCACGTGTCTCGTGCTCACGACACAGGACACGTGAGGTATCGTGCTCGTGTCCCTAGGTTCGCCTAGGGTTAGTCTAGGGGTAGGGTAGCCTGCACGGTGTCCACGTGTCCTCATGCGTCGACACGAGACCCGTATCAGTCAAGAAAACTCGACTGATACGCGCGGTTTGGCACCGCATTGTGCAGCGGTGCACGTGTCTCGTGGACACGACACGAGCCACATAGGGCCTCGTGGTCATGTCCACGTGTAGCCCACATGTTGGGCTACACACTCGTGTCAACACGAGGTGTCCACGTGGTGTCTAGACACGACACGAAGGCCGTGTCCAAGTGGGAAAACTGGGTCTGTGCGTGCGTGCACTGTCAGTGCGTGTCCAGTGCGAGTGAGATTTCTCACTCGACACGACACGGCGTGACACAAAATTTTGGGGGCATGTTCGCAGACATTGCCCCCATTTCCATGCCAATTTTGGCGTGTCCACGTGGTGTGAGGAGAGAGAAAACATGGTCGAGTAGTAGGGGATTTTCTGTGACAGTGTGCAGTGCAAATTCGTGAGTTCGTGTCCATTTTGGACACGGACACGACTCGGATTCGTGCTCAGTAAGTTTGGGTTAGGGTTAGCAGGATTAGGGCTACCTGAAAATGTAATTTGTTCTATATTTTACAGAAGTTTATTTCTTATGGACATTTCACCAAACACTGTTATTTAAACACAGATACGTATCCGATACGGACACCAAACCAAACCTATTTCCTACCAAACTTGACCTACAGTTAGGGTATACCTATATGCATGCATTTATGAAGAAAAATTACAATATTAGCAAGGTTTGAGGGCATTTACCTATGAGTGCAAAAATCAATGGAAAGCATAGAATAGGGGGGGTGTCCTTCCACTTGGTGATACCCAAAGCCTTGTGAAACTTTGGTTGCTAGCCTCCCTCAGTTTCCTCAGTGTAGTAGGGTCCCAATGCAAGAAACTAGAGGTGATTTGGATCAAAAATGATCAAGTTATGGTCTTGTGAAGGAATGGGAATTTCAAGGTTTAATGAAATGTAAATTCATGTAAAGGGGACTTGAATGAACTATGGGGTAATATATAGGAGGGGGTGGGCATGGTGTGGCCGGCCATGGGGGTAGGGTAGGGTGTCCTTGGGTTGCTTCCAAGTGAAGGAAAGGACTTTCATGCCAAAGTATTGATCTTTTGAGTGTTTTGTGGAAAAATATCTAATAAAGTGCATTCTTAGGATATTTCCAACCTTTGACTAAAAGTAAAAATCTATCCCCTTAGCATTCTAGGTTAGAAACTAATCCCTAGATTAGGCTAAACTTGGTTAGGGGCTCTCATGACACTTAACAATAATTAAATAATAATAAAACACATAAATGCAAATAATTCCAAATAAATCCTAGAAAAGTACCAAAATACCTTTTAGGCTAAAAAGTGCTAAAATGGTATCCTAATCACTTGGTTAGGCTTACATCGTCATGGTAGTCTCTAGGTTATAAAATCTCTAGGGTTTACACTAGGGTTATACTAGTAAAGTCACAAAGTCATAAGTCTTGACTTAGAAAATAGTTTTAACTAACTAAAAATCACCAAAAATCATATCATGACTAAAATACCATTAATAAATAATAAAAATAATAAATTTTCAAAAATACCCCAATTTCAGAAAATTGGGTGTTACAAGTCTACCCTCCTTAAAATAATTTCGTCCTCGAAATTTAGATGGTCGTACTCCTCCTAGGTCAAACCTCCACCAATCAGGGTCGAAGCTACTACCTAGCAACATACAAGGTCAACAAGCAAAATATTGGTAGTAGACCTATACTGGTCATATCCAAAAATTGGCTGACAGTTTTAGGTCATAAGGTGTCCTTAATTCAAATCGAAATCAAAAGTAACTCCATGGGGTAAATCAGGATGGAGCCTCGGGTCAGGAAAATCGTACTAAGCAAATGAAGCACACGATGGTATGCTTGAGTGGGACACTAAGGTCATGGGTGTAGAGTGTCATGTCTAGGTCATGTATGTGAAGTCAGTTTTAAGAAAACAACTAGTCTTGTGCTCCTAATTTAAAAGTCACGATAATCTGCCTACGATGATCATAATTTAGAGTGGGAAAGATCTATGGCCTAAATTGAACCGGAAATGTGATGCAATAGTAGTATAAGGGGCAGGTTAAGTGGGACAGTCCTGGTCATGGGTATAGACTGGAAAGATAAGGAAACAATAAATCACAGGGCTAAAAGGGTTACTATTCTATGGTCAGAGCTACTCTATCAATTCTAAGTCAAAAAGGCATAGCACATACATTAATTCATTTAAGGGAAAAAAAAATTTTAACAAAAGAAGTTATTCAAGAATTATATTAATAGCTAAAGCTACTCCTACTCCTACTCCTACTCCTACTCCTAAGTAAGAGATGAAAAAATAAACAAACAATCGACAAAAATTAAAAGAACTACCAGGTCAAAACTTATCACTAATAAAGAAACAGGTATGAGCAGATGGAATTGGATTTCAAGATAGATATAATGAAACAAGGTGGGAATGGAATTTAGAAGAAGAAAACCTGCAAGCACATCGACAACTGCCTAGGCATCCTTAACTGTCATGGCGTAAGCTCGCCCCTGCTGGCCTCTTCCAGCCTGTTGCTGAAACTGCAATCTCTGCTGCTGTGGCTGTAACGGTCCCCTCTGCTGACCTACCGGAGCCTTGGCTCCTGCTCCTGGTGCTGCTCCCTGTGCTACTCTGCCTGTGTACTGGGAACACTCCCTCAGCTGGTGGTCCGCTGCCCCACATAGTAGGCACCAGCCTAGCCTCTTCCTGCACTCTTCCCATCCATGTCCCGGCTTCTTACAGTAGGGACAACTGGTAGTCTGCTGTCTCAGGGCCTGTTGTTGCTGCCTCGGCTGCTGATACTGCTGTGGTTGCCTCTGCTGATGCTGATAGTGAGGCCTCTTAGCCCGACCTCCACTACTGTCGGCTTCCTGTGTATTACGGCCCCTCTTGAGCTTCAGCTCAAGATCATCCTCAACTGCCATCGCGCCTGCCAGAATCTCCTCAAAAGTGGCATTCCTGTCACTCTTGGTCAGGGACTTGACCTCCTTGACCAAGCCCTTCCTGAACCTCCTCGCCTTCGCTGTCTCGCTAAGGCCCTCCACGAATCTGCTCAATCGGCAAAACTCACCAGAATACTCCTCTACAGTTTGGTTCCCCTGAACCAGGTTCTCGAACTGGGTCTACAAAGCACCGGCTGCCTGATCCGGGAAAAACTTCCCCTTGAAGAGCTCCTTGAAAGCTCCCCATGTCTGCCTGGAGTGCCTACTCTCGGGTCCGTCTGATACCAGGTACGGGCAAGATCCCGTATCTGGCTGGCTGCTACCTCTATCTGGAGTCCGGCTGGTATCTCCGCCAGTCGAAAGATCTCCTCAATGTGCTCAATCCAGTCATCAGCATAAAGAATCCCCTCTGTCCCCAAGAAGTCCCTGGGGTTCATTTTCTTGAACTCCTGAATGCCCGGAATCCTCTGCTGTCGTGGCTGTCCCGATCCTCCCTGTGGCTGGACAGCCAACCTCTCCATCGTCGCTCTAGCCAGCTGATGGACCTCATCTATGCCCCTAGTAAACTCCATCGTATGATGCTGCTGCTGAGCCTACTGCGACTCTAGAAAATGCTGGAAGTATGAAAACATCTGTGCAGTATCCACTAATCCAGATGGCATCGACGGCTGGAACTGCTGCTGTTGCTGCTGAAACTGTGGCTGACGAAACTGCGGGGGAGGCATGTCTGGAGTAGCTGGGATGGTCCCTCGAATAGATAGAGGTGCACCCCCGAACGTGGCAGAAGCTCCCACATGAGCTGGAGTAAGGGGAACTGTGGTCCCCGGGTCTTGGTGAGCTGGACGAGAGGTGGCAGACCTCTCAGTGGTTTCACCTGGACCGAGATGCTGCGATCGTGTCTCCACCATCCTGAAGACAGATCAATAAGGAAGTCAATAACGGTACAAGGATGATAGTATCGAGAAGGACAATATGAAATAGATTATACATATTTGAACAAAAGTCAGTAGATTCAAATCCATAGAAATTTCCAAATTGTGATTGAGTATCCACTCTCTCTAAGCCTATTCCTCAAATCCTATCACAGGCTGTAGTGATACTCTAGTCTGAATACTACTACATAAACTCCACCTGCATGGGCTACTACTAAAAACGTGTCACGACCCGCACCCTAGAGTAAGGGCACGAGAAGTGGGTACGTCCAGCCTACACCGCAGTGTCGGCGGTAGAATGCTGTCCTAGGTCAAACATCTAACAATATAAAAGTACCTGTACAGTATATACTCTCCGAATGGAGGTGACATAACAGAATACAATCTCAATCACATCTAGGGTAGAAAAATGAAAGACAGATAGATAGATAGTAACTCAAAGAGAACAGTAACATAGATGAAATAAGTCCAAGTGTTTATGATAACATAACATCCAGAATGTCAACCCAAAATACAATATAAGTCTAAGAGTCTATACATCTCAAGATCTCAAAATACAACTCAGAATGTGAGACAAAATGATAATATGAAAAAGACTGACTAGCTAAACTAGCTTAGTCTACTGGGGCAACATCTTCAGCTGCAGGTGGATCCTGCTGAGGGTCCACAACATAAGTGTCATCTAGTTCTGCTCCATAATAGGTAGACACCAGGTCCTCATCCTCATCCTCTGTAATATTTTTAACAGGTCCAGTCAGGACAGGAACGAGCACAATACATCTCACGCAGTGTATAGTATGATAGGAAATATATAGCATGCAATAGAGTAAAATACGGGAAATGCTAAAGGAAGATACATGTAGCAAAAGAGATAACTATAATGAAATATCTACTATAATAGAGAACTAGCAGTGACTAGTGAGTCAGAGTAAAATAGAGACATGTGAATGGCATAGGAGATTCATGACTACAGCTAGGAGTGATTCATGACTACAGCTACTGGGGTAATATCCACATGGCTATTTCCACTCCCCCATCCCCAATCAATACACAAGGATCTATTCAAGTTATGTTAAGATTCGTGATAAGCCCATAAATGGGTGATTCATGAGAGGCTCTGTGAACATGAGAGTACATGAGTCACAAGCGATTCGTGAATCTATGGAAGCATAGAGATACATGATGATTCGTGAAACGTACAAACATGATGTATCTGATGCTCCCGAGGGGGATAACATCTCATGAAAAGATCCATATAGTACCAATCCGTGATAACAATCGTGTCAGCATCAAGTAAAGTAATCTAGAGCAAGAATATAAATCCTGGCAAGTATGAAACAGTCAAAGAATGTACTCGCCTGATAAATGAACGTCTGAAGAGGATATACTGCCTGAGGAGAGATGTATGGCTCCTAATCAGAGCAATACAAGTCACAATGTATCCACAACGGTAAAAAATAGAGTATACAATGCATACTACATGATTCTAGGTCAATCTGGTCAAAAGTTAACTCTTGGTCAACATTCTAGTCAAACTAGTCTAGTTATCTAGGGTTTTGGTCAACAATGGTCAGACTAGTCAAATACTAGTCAACATGATCAATCTAGGTCAAGTCTAGGTCAAACTTAGACTAACTAAGGTTTTGGTCAAACAAAGACTAGTCAACAAGGTAATTAGGTCAGTGGTCAATTATCTAAGTCAATACTCCATAAGACTAACTCAAACCATGACACAACTCCTAATTATTCCAATTAACCCCATACATATCTTAATCTATATAGGGCTATCTATATAACCCAAGTGGTCAAACTTAATCAACTAGTTAGGGTTTAGTCAAACTTTAGTCAACTAGTCCTTCTATGTTCATCCAAGTCATTTCTAAGTCAATTAGGTCATGGTTGACCTATAGTTGACTTTGGTCAACAATGGTCAACAAGGGTCAACTTGTTAGTTAAACTAGGTCTACTAGACCTATTGGTCAAGTCTAAACCTACTAACCATAGACCATAGGCCATAGGCCCATGTATCTATGATACCTTATATAGGTATCCATATCTATATAAAATATGAACCTACCCATATCTATACATATATATATATTCAACTATATAGTACCACATATATATAATACCCAATTATATATATAGTACCCACATATATACACAATATATATATATATATATATATCCCATATATACACTCAACTATATATATCAATATATATATATCTACATAACCTATATATATACAACCTACATATATATATAGAGAGAGAGAGAGATCAATAGAGGGAGAGATGTAAGAGAGTGAGAGGGATAGAGAGTGAACAAGAGAGAGAGAGATATGGGATGTGGGTGTGTGGGGTGTGTGTGTGTGACAGAGAACAAGGGGGTGCTGTTCTCAGATTTCTGAGAAAGGGGCACAAAACACACACACACATTACATATATATATATATACCCATTTATATACACACACATATCTACATATATACACATCAATATACTCTAAGACACACACCTACACACTCACATACATATATACATATATATACAATATATATACACATAAATATATATATATATACATAAAAATCATTTTGAAATTCGTTTTTAAAAATTGGAAAGAACAGTAATACTGTTCATTACTGAACCTAAGGAGGGTAACCCAAATCCGACCCCTAAACTCGATAAAGGCTTGAAACCAATGGTTGGTAATCGTGCCCCTAGGTGTACTCGTGTCCCTCATGTCCCTAGGTGTCTACCACAACACGATACCACGTGTCCAGAGTCAAAAATATAGAATTGGGTAACACAGTGCACTGAAATTTGCACTGTATCGTGCACGTGTTCACGTGTCTCGTGCTCACGACACAGGACACGTGAGGCGTCGTGCTTGTGTCCCTAGGTTCGCCTAGGGTTAGTCTAGGGGTAGGGTAGCCTGCACGGTGTCCATGTGTCCTCATGCGTCGACACGAGACCCGTATCAGTCGAGAAAACTCGACTGATACGCGCGGTTTGGCACCGCATCGTGCAACGGTGCACGTGTCTCGTGGACACGACATGAGCCACGTTGGGCCTCGTGGTCATGTCCACGTGTAGCCCATGTGTTGGGCTACACACACGTGTCACTACGAGGTGTCCACGTGGTGTCTAGATACGACTCGAAGGCCGTGTCCAAGTGGGAAAACTGGGTCTGTGCGTGCGTGCACTGTCAGTACGTGTCCAGTGTGAGTGAGATTTCTCACTCGACACGACACGGCGTGACACAAAATTTTGGAGGCATGTTCGCAGACATTGCCCCCGTTTCTATGCCAATTTTGGCATGTCTACGTGGTGTGAGGAGAGAGAAAACATGGTCTAGTAGCAGGGGATTTTCTGTGATAGTGTACAGTACAAATTCGTGAGTTCGTGTCCGTTTTGGACACGGACACGACTCGAATTCGTGCTCAGTAAGTTTGGGTTAGGGTTAGCAGAGTTAGGGCTACCTGAAAATGTAATTTGTTCTACATTTTACAGAAGTTTATTTCTTAGGGACATTTCACCAAACACTGTTATTTAAACACAGATACGTGTCCGATACGGACACCAAACCAAACCTATTTCCTACCAAACTTGACCTACAGTTAGGGTATACCTATATGCATGCATTTATGAAGAAAAATTACAATATTAGCAAGGTTTGAGGGCATTTACCTATGAGTGCAAAAATCAATGGAAAGCCTAAAATAGGGGGGTGTCCTTCCACTTGGTGATACCCAAAGCCTTGTGAAACTTTGGTTGCTAGCCTCCCTCAGTTTCCTCAGTGTAGTAGGGTCCCAATGCAAGAAACTAGAGGTGATTTGGATCAAAAATGATCAAGTTATGGTCTTGTGAAGGAATGGGAATTTCAAGGTTTAATGAAATGTAAATTCATGTAAAGGGGACTTGAATGAACTATGGGGTGATATATAGGAGGGGGTGGGCATGATGTGGCCGGCCATGGGGGTAGGGTAGGGTGTCCTTGGGTTGCTTCCAAGTGAAGGGAAGGACTTTCATGCCAAAGTATTCTAATAAAGTGCATTCTTAGGATATTTCCAACCTTTGACTAAAAGTAAAAATCTATCCCCTTAGCATTCTAGGTTAGTAACTAATCCCTAGATTAGGCTAAACTTGGTTAGGGGCTCTCATGACACTTAACAATAATTAAATAATAATAAAACACATAAATGCAAATAATTCCAAATAAATCCTAGAAAATTACCAAAATACCCTTTAGGCTAAAAAGTGCTAAAATGGTATCCTAATCACTTGGTTAGGCTTACATGGTCATGGTAGTCTCTAGGTTATGAAATCTCTAGGGTTTACACTAGGGTTATACTAGTAAAGTCACAAAGTCATAAGTCGTGACTTAGAAAATAGTTTTGACTAACTAAAAATCACCAAAAATCATATCATGACTAAAATACCATTAATAAATAATAAAAATAATAAATTTTCAAAAATACCCCAATTTCAAAAAATTGGGTGTTACACTTATACACATTTAATTATCAAAACATTGACATTTAGAAGCATAATAGTTCTGTGTACTTATTACAGTCTTGAAATTTGAAATGATGACTTGTGCTATGTTTCAGTCTGAATCAAATAAAACTGAACCAAAACTTCTTAAACCTTAAATCACACAATCAACGTAAAAGTTCTGCTGAAAGGGGATTTCTTACTTTCTTTTTTTGGTACAGGACTTCTTAAGTCCGGTAATATAGATGTGTTGATTTCTTCCAAGGCTTCAGTCTGTTAGTGCTTCATATTGATGTCTAGTATCTATCAGAAGTTAAATGTTACATAGAGTTGGGTTGTGTCAATGAATGCATCATTGTTACCTATACTAGCTGACACCTTCAAGTAAAGTGCAACATAATCTATTATCTGGCCTATGATAAACCAATGGATTGTAACCTTTTGCTTAGCAAACATTGTGGTAATAGTTATCACCCAATAGACTTCAGTTTTTTGCGATACCTGAATTCTGATACCAAGAGGTCAAATATCTTTGTCTACCCTTTAAGACGGGATCTATATGACCACTTATGCCTTTTACTCAACGTTCATATTTGTTCAGTCGTGCCTGTGGACAGAGGGGATTTTTTTATAAGCTAGTTCCTTTTTGAGCAGATTTTGAAAGCATGGAAAGACTACTATCGAAAGTTGCTTATGCTTTTTGAATAGCAGCAATAATGCCAATCCAGGCCGAAGTTGTCTTTACTAGAGACATTTAATTTGTGCAGGTGATAATAAGTGAGTAGAGGTGCCCCTAATCTTTTAATGAAAGTTAAGGAATCCCTACCTGTTTATAAAGATACAAATGAAATAAGCTACATAAATGCTTGCATGTTCAACTGAAATAAAGTTGTTGCTTAATGCCCTTATTTGAAGAGTCCCTCACTGTATTATGCACCTTCATCAATTCTATTTCAATAATTTGAAGGCTCTCTTAATGATTGAACATGTATCAATTATATAACTTCATACAACACAAGAAAATCTGATCTCCTCTAAAATTATTTGTGAAATATACATTTTCTTCCTTGTAGCCATAAATTTTTTACTCTCCTGAATTCATTATTATGTCAAGGAGGATGTGTATAACTATAGCCAAGGTATTTATTTTCCTTCTCTTTACTGCCCTAGACGATAATCCATAGGTTCCTCCATCATTGCCACAACGATATCTGCTACACCATGTAATGCATGTTTTAAGTTATGCCCAACTTTATGTTATGCTTGAAATTAGATCTTAAATAGTTCTTAGGTTTGGGCATTTCTGTCTTGTCATACCAATTACGTTGCTTAAATAGAGCTTTCATTTACGAGTAAACTTTGGCATGTTACCTGAAGAGTTTATAAAGCATTTTTCATGAAATATTGTACCAAATTTTCAACTAGTCTGCTCACTTGGTATGAATTATGAGTGCCGATCAACAATGTAGTCATTTATAGGTTGAAAAGTTTAGGACGCTATGTGGGAAAGAACCCCACAATCCAAAAGCTGGCCCAATTAAGGGTGACATCTCAGGGCACTGAAATAAAACTCCATGTGAAAGGAGGAATGATATAACGATTTATTACAAGAGTTTTGCTTCATCAACAATAATGTTCCTAGCCACCAGCGTTGGTGCAGTTTTAACTAACTTATCGTGAAAAACATGTCAACTAGGATAAGTTTTTTGATTACAAATTTTTTGATAGGATGCTGATACGACAACTTATTGTACTTGTTTTGATTGGCCTCTACAGCATGTGTGCCAGTCACACAAAACACACCTTACCTATGTGTCTCCATGGATCTTGAACCCTTATTCTTGCATTATTAGCACTCAATAATGCTCTCAAGATTAGGCATTGGAAACTTTGTACTTGTACCAGATGTCATTGCTCTTTATATCTCCATTCATTTACTGTTTGCGTTAGTTTACTTTGTCGACATTTTTTGCGTATTAGTGAAAAGTTCCTACAACTTATGCCTATAGGTCCGGAAGGCGATCTTGGCAGTTGTACTGCTACTAGCTTGAAGTTGGTGTCAATGAGGAACTCAACAAGAAAATGAAGACGGATTGGTAGATGGGGATTAAAAGTGAGTTCAAAATTTTTTGAGAAAGTGACAACAACAATAATAGCAACAACAAAAACAGTAGCAACAACAACGATAGCAATACTAACAACGGTAGTAAGAGCAGCAGCGGTAGCTACAACAAAAACAACAACAACAATAGAGCAAAAATTAGAGTAATGTATTTGTATTAGTATTATAATTGGATTCAATATATTTTTATTTGTAAATTGTAGTTTTTTTTAAATGGAAACATAATCAACAACTTTTCAAAACTGTTGTAAAATAACATTTTAACAACATTTCTAAATAATGTAAAATTTATTTACAATACTTTTAAATTATTGTTGATATCAGGGTCGGCCCTGGCCCAGGGCGGCCAGGGCGACCGTCTAGGGCCCCAAGAAATTTGGGGGCCCAAAAAATTTATTTTTACATACATATATTAATAATCTTGTACGTAAAATAGAACAAATATGTAACATGATTCTCTTCTAACACAAAATAGTTGTGGTGTAGTGGTTATTAGGTTATACTTGCATACTAGAGGTCTTAGGTTCAATCCTTGGTTGTAACATTTTTTTATTTACTTTTATTTTAGAATTTTTTTAATTTTTATTATATATGGGCCCTATTTATATGGACCATATTTTGAAAGTTGTCCAGGGCCCCCATAAACTCAGGGTCGGCCCTGGTTGATATTATAATTATAACATACAAATATTTATTACAATGTTTGGCAAACATGGTTGAATAAAATATACAACATTTTTAGAAGTTGTATAAACACTTTTTATCAACAACGTACCAAAACTTTTGTAAGATAATATTTTAGCAACGTTTCTAAACATTGTAAAATTTATTTATAATACTTTTAAATTATTGTTGATATTATAATTACAACATACAAATATTTATTACAATGTTTGGCAGACATGATTGAGTAAACTATACAATATTTTATAAAAGTTGTATAAACTTTTTTAAAATATTTGTATAATGTTGTATAAAATATATGTACAATGTTTACTTAATGTGGTAGATATTATTTTTACCACAATTGCATAACGTTGTTGAAATTATATTTACAACATGTGTAATTTGTTTTAAAAGTATTGTTTATAATACTTAAAAAATGTCATAGAAAAGTTTCGGTCAGATTTTAGAAATTTCAACAACGTTTGTAAACTGTTATGGAAAAAACTTCTACAACATTTTTACAATGTTCAAATGAACATTGTGGAAGATATTTCCCTTTTACAACCCTGGATATAACAACCTTCTATTGAACATTGTAGAAGACCTTCTACAATATTTTTTTAACGTTGTAAAAAGGGTTTTTTCTTGTAGTATAAGCCACAGTTCTCATTCATCTTGCCAATTTGCCTTGAGCAATCGGCTCGCATACCCACTTATCCAACCCAAGGACTATTTATTCTATGTTACCATTCTCTCGAACCGAAGTTCGATATCTCACTGCCCAATACTTGGATCTTTGCTTCACCTGTTCAACATTTGATATCGCAGCACATAAGGCATCATTTGGTTTGCAGCATAATTCTAGCCAAGTGATAATTTATCTTTTATTATCTTTTAGGGTCCTTATACTAAGCATCTTTTATTAAGTACCATACACAACAACAAGTCATTCTTTGTTAAGTGTGATGATCAAGGATCATCAAAGGATTAAAGCCACTCATTTGTTGGTGAATTATCAAGAAAAAGCGGTCTTCCACGCAACGTCAAGCCCGGTTCACTTCATTAGCACCTACATTGGCACTAACAAAGATTCAACATACTCCTTCTCCTTCTCTCGGTGATTCGATATGAATGCGCAGCCAGTGAAAGTAAATCCATAAAAACATTCATCTAAAACATTCACAAAAACGCACACAAAACTAACAACGAAAGCAATATTGAAAACTAGCTGGCTACGGTCTCGGTAAAAGCAACTCTTATATAGAATCTTTTCCTCAAGACGTGCGCCACTGTATCCTGGGCACCATTTCTAAAGAGTCCAATCCATAAGGAGGAAAGGATCTCAATTCACTGTCCCACGATCCTGAAAAAGTTTTCCCAAGTAAAGTTTTCGTAATCTCATCTGACTCGGACATTCGACCGCTAACATCATTCGTGCTCCACAATAGGAACATTACACTACATATATTGACTCTTATCCATGGTCGGCGATTCATCCCTACACAAGCTAAGCATTAACACAATTTGCAAATATAAAATAATACTTAAATCCGTCTCTGCATTCAGTGTTAGGTTTGTAATAAATCTTATTATATGCATGAACCTAACTACATGGAGGTCGATGTAACATTCTCCAGGATTAACAGTTGTGTCTTATGTTTCAACTCTTCACTAATAGACACAACACCCCCATGATCGCAGGGTTTCTCTTACTTCAAGGTGCCTGACAATCTCTCCTAGGTCGAGCGATTCCTAGTGCCCTAGGAACCACCTGGGAGACGATTATCTTGTGCATAAGTTATTCGAGACCAATGTATGATATACAATTCTATCATATATATCTTAAAAGTGTAAAATTTAAACGATACTTTTTTCGTGCCTTCATCTTTTCGTTATCGCAGAGCCATAACTCCTTACTTATCATTCTATTTTTATTAATTACAACATGTACAAGTTCATCTACACATGTCTAATATTAAACAATACTTATAAGAAAACATGTATTCATTTTACTGGAAGTAAGTACAACAGTAGTTTTATGATCCTAACATGTAATTTATTTCTATTAACTTATCTTTTGTTTGTTATGGTATCACTGATCATAGAACACAATAAAAGAGTGGACTAGAGATATTTTGTTAGGGAGTGACGATAAGGGTTGCCCGATCAAAGCAACTCACTAAAATAAATTTTATTCGAGAGAAGGTGGGCTTCACGTAATGCTTATGTCCTACCTAAGCATCCTGCATTTGTACCAACATTTGAATACCATACTTCGGTCACTTTTTTTGATGATTCGGAATGAAAGCAAAATTTTATAAAAGTGAACAATAAAAACCAATTACTGAAAACTAACACGAAAACACATTCATCAAAATCAAGTAGCAAAAAATATCCAACAAAAATTGTGGATTCATTCCAATAGAAGCCGATCTATGAGTTAGAAAGGCTGATTGCATTTCATCCATGCTCAATCGATACCGACAAGTTTTTCCCAATACACCGCAAGACTGAATCAACAAGCTGTGGGTATCATATAGTGAATCGCAAGGAGTGGGACACTACAAAATAATCTACTAAGAAAAATGTTTTGACCTCAAAACTTAAAGAATAAACTCACCTCCATTGTCTTTCTCACGATCGATCGTCATCAAATTGTAAACTCGAGGCCTCCGCAGCTGTTCATTATGCGAATTATATTCTCACAATAGTGTTGGTCATGATTTGCCCACGCTCTATATTATCATCATGAATCGGCGGCACTGGCCTCTTCTTCGGACAATTTCTGACAACATGCCCCTGTTGACCACAACTGAAACATGCTTTGTTAGCAGCACAATATACTTCCTTAGTGTGACCCCGTAGACCACATTAACTGCACTATACTCCATTAGCATAATGACAGTTTTCCTTAATGTGTCATCGTCGAGAGCAGAAGGTATACTTTGCTTCGTTGCAGGGTTCTTCCTTTGTCTTTTTCTTTCCGTCCTTGTATCTTCTCACAGATCCGACCAGACTGAACTTTCATCGGAGCGGCTCGCATGCTAAATTCTTTTATTTATATTGCTGCCCTAAAATCCTTGGTGTATGACTCATATTCTCGATTCAGAACATCCCTATTGATGTTATCATTTAGACCTTTTATGAATCAATTCATGCGATCCCTCTCATTTGCAACATCATGTAAAACCCCTAAATTTTTAGAATTAATTTTTATAATTTATTTGACTTAAATAGTGATTTTGGGAATTTATAAATATTTGTAATTAAATAGTTGTTAATATAGATGGTCTTAGTCATGGTCAAGAGTTAGGATACAAGTTGACTAGGAATTATGGAACAGAGAGTGTAGTCGTGTGCTTTGACTAGTGTTTTAGCCATGTTAGGGAAGACTGAGCCATATGTATGTTGTAACTAGAAAAAAATAGTCAAAGTTGTGACTTGACCTCTATAGACGATTTAATTACTTATTATTAAGATTATTGACTTTTAGGAGACCTGATTGTACCGATTTAACCCAGACTGGACCCAAACCAAACCCAAGTCCATATAGTCGGGTAGTTCTTCTAACGTCCATGTAGATATATGATTGATATTTTATTTTAGTGATTTAGTGGGAAATTTTAGAAATGGCTGTTATATATGTTCTTAAGTTAATATTTTATTTTGAAATATGGTAAATAATTCCTTATAATATCTTGTGGATTTTTGTAGAATTTTTGGCTATATATATGTGTGTGTGTGTGTGTGTGTGTGTGTGTGTGTGTGTGTGTGTGTGTGTGTGTGTGTGTGTGTGTGTGCGTGTGTGTGTGTGTGTGTGTGTGTGTGTGTGTGTGTGTACACCTATCATGGTTTACCTTAAATTTTTATCATTATTATTGTTATTATAATTATACAAATATGATTGGGTATTTTGGATTATTTATGAAATTAATATTATTTGTATGTACATTATTTTTATGTGTAAGTCCTACACTAGAAAGAAAATAGGAGAGAACCCTAACCCAAATTTTTTGATTCGTTTCTTCGGATAAGATCCTAACCTATACGCATTTAATTCCCTTCAATTAGAATCTTTTAATTCACAACATATGCGATGAAAATCGAGAAAAGTCTCGATTTTCTTGATTTAGAAACTGTCCCGAAACCCCAAGTTGGAAGTCGATTTATGATCAGAATATTCTGAATCTTTGATAACTGCTCGAACAACTTTGTAGACAACCTATCCGAGATTGAAACCCTACTTTTAGTTTTTATACTAGTTGGTTATTTTCTGTTTAAAATCGATTTAAAAATCAGCAAAATTTTTGGAAAACCATTTTCAAAACTTAGAATTTTCCCGATACGGGGTCTGTCCTGGCAATTCGGGTGACTTGGTCATAAACCACTTGCATCAAAAGACGCTTACGGATGTTGTGGACGTGTGGGCTTTGACGACACTTGAATTGATTTCGTATGCGCGACGAATTCGAGGCGTATCGATCGAGGTACACCGTATCGGCCCTTTTGTAAAAATCTTAATTACTTTGTGCATGTTTGTCACATCACGAAGAAACTTGCGCTAGTGGATTGTATCTTTTTTCGTCCTGTGAGCCATGTTTGGTCCGATTTCGAGAAGGTCGACTGAATCGCTATTTTGGCAGGCCCGCGACCCGATTCAACGGACGATTTTGTGCACGGCTCATCGAAATCCAAATTTGGACATAGCGTTGAGTTCATATCGAAAAATTGGACTCGTAGGTATATAATTTGTCCACTTTAGAGATCGTAGGCTTTGGTACTTTTTTGTGCAAAGCAAGTCCAACGACGGACACTATTTTTGCCCAAAATTATCATTTCGTCCCTGTGTCCAGAATTGGACCTATAGGTAAACAAACTTAGGCAATTTTCTTATGCCAAGCACGTTGGTGATGTCTATTTCACCATCAGGAGACATTTACAGGAGTTTGACTTTTGTGGCTCACTAAATGATTGGATATTGTTGGTTTTACGTGTTACCACCAGACAATTACACCTTGCCAAACTTTACAATATTTACATGCATTTCTATATTGCTATTCTTTTTTGTCTTATTTGGTAACATATTTCTTCTAATTTATGTCATTGTTATTTTATATTTACGTGTACGAAGATTGTTCATATTTTTCCATATTACTTGTCTTATTTTTCTTATCTTGCTCATGTCTAGTGATAGTATTGCTTTGCCTATGCCATGTTCCCTTGACATGTTTAGCCTGAACTTGACATGTTT
>JANAVB010026199.1:3907867-4023192 GCA_029216955.1 Iris pallida | reverse complement strand
TAATAAGATCATTCGTACTCCTCTAATACCTCTGTTGTGCAGCACACTTTTGATAAATGGCCATGATAACCGATCATACGCCTTGGACAGATCAATCTTGAGAGCAAAAGAATTTTTCTTTTTTGGAAATCTCTTCATAGCATGAATGATCTCGTGGCCAATGATGAGATTGTCTGTAATTTGCCTGCCAGGAACGAAGGCGTTTTGGTACGGCGAGATGATCCTGTCAATGAGAGGACGAAGACGATTTGTAAGGATTTTGGTAATTATTTTGTAAGCAACATTACACAAAGCGATGGGACAGAAATCACTCGGTTTGGAAGCCATGGTTGTCTTGGGTATCAATGCGAGATGAGTATGATTAAGCTTAGATGGCATCTCCTTGCTATTGAAAAATTGGTTTATAGTAGTACAGAGATCGCCTCCGACTAACGACCAGTTCTTTTGGAAGAAAATGGCCGGATACCCATCCGGCCCCAGAGCTTTCGTAGGTCCCATCCTCATAGTGGTGTTATGAATCTCGTCAAGATCAGGGGGATTGCCCCGGAAGCATTTTTCGTCCTCCGTAATGACCAGAGTGCTATAAATGGATCCCAATTCCAGAATGGCCGTTTCAACAGTGCTGAAGATCGCCTGAAAATGGTCCACCATCGTCGCTGAAATGATCTTCTGATCCGATGTCCAGGTACCGTCTTCAAGTTGGAGAGCACGGATCTCATTCTGCCTTTTCCTATTCGTTGCCTTCACATGGAAATATTTAGTGTTTTTGTCACCTTCATTAATCCATTGACACTTAGCACGTTGTTTCCAATAGCATTCCTCTAGCAATAGGAGGTAGTTGAGCTCCCGGCGAATCGCTTTGTCTTCCTCCAAATTGGCCTCCGTAGTCGACCGAGATTGTATTATTAAGAGCTCTTGTTGAAGCTTGCCTATCCGCTCTTTGAAATTGCTAAAGACCTCCCGCCCCCACATGTTAAGATTAGGGAGAGAAGCTTTGAGTTTGTGGGATAAGGAAGTAACACCATTACCTTCCGTCTCTTTCTAGATGGAGTCAAGTTTTTTGATGAATAAGTTACTGCTCAGCCAATGTAATTCGAATCTCCTTGGTCTCCTTTTTTGCTTCAGCAAGTTCTTTGTATTTAGAAGAATAGGCGCATGATCGCTGTTGATCCGCGAAAGAGTAAAACAGTTGAATGGGGAAAGAGACTATACCACTCCGCCGTTGCCATAGCCCGATCGAGTCGTTCCCTGATGTGGTGATCCGAGGTTCTACCGTTCGACCAAGTGAAGGCTGGTCCAATGAGCCCAAGGTCAATAAGCTCGTACTGATTCACCAGCTTACGAAACGGGGCCACCATCCTGTAGTTGAAGGCCCTGCCGCCTTCCTTCTCACCTGGCTGGAGGATATCATTGAAGTCGCCTATACAGCACCATGGGGCAAGAAAGGAGTCAGAAAGATTCTTAATGGTCAACCATAATTTAGTTCTCTCGCGTCTCTGTGGGCAACCATAGACGCAAACAAGGTTCCAAGCCAGAGATGTGGGCGAGGCCTCGATGGCAATGATGATAAGGTTGTCGGATGAGTAGGTCACATTAGCCTGGATGGAATCATCCCAAACAACCCATAGGCCCCCTGACAAGCCTTGTGGTGGGACCGAGAAATAATTACTGAAACCTAAGGAAGGGAGAGTTTGAGATGAATGTAGAGGAGAGGACATGGTTTTGGAGAGGAAGAAGATGGAGGGGCGTGTGGCGGAGAGGAATGATCTGAATGTTGAAACTGTCGAGACATTCCTCGCACCTCGACAGTTCCAAGCTAGGATTTTCATTAGTGTTGCAGCTGAGAAGGCTCAGCCGCGTCAGTTGCAGTCGGGGTGTGAGAACGAGGAGGATTCTTGGTCCTGCGTTTGGAGGCTCTTAAATCTTCGAGGTTGCCACTCGACCTCTTTTTAGAGCCGCTGGTAAGTTCCAACCGAGGAGAGGAGAGATTCTTCATACGAGCAAGTCGCTTCCATGAGTGGCTCTGGGTGCTAGTTGGCCGAATAATGAATCCATTATTCCGGATAGGGGGGATACCTTCAGTGTTAATAACCAGATTGTGCTTCTCAAAAGTAGTGGTGAAGTTTCCTGGGAGGAGTTGATTAGAGGAGAGAGGATTAGAGATTCCAGGGGCTTCAGTAATGGAGATGGGAGGGGTCATAGAAGGAATGCTTCTATTAACACATTTGTTATTCCAAGCGCTCATGTCCCACAGATCATGTGGTATATCAACTATGATAGTATGCTTATCCATGTCAGTATCCATAGACTCAGGAATTGATTGTTGCCATAATTGAGGTGAATCCGGTCTTACGAGCGTGCTGGCCGTATTGGATGGAAGGATTGTCTCAGTTTCTGAACATGAATAGAGATTCCTGGATTGGTGGGGATCATCCTTCTGTAGGGCGGCTGATAGACACCTGATTGGATTCGAGTATCTTCACGACGAGGCGGCTGTAGGGTTCCTACAAGCAGATGTGAAGCACGCAAGTCTTTGGCCGGGGTAATGGATACCGAATTCAATTGATGGTCAGATGAGCGATTGCTCCCTCCCTGAGTCGAACGTCTAGAAGATGGGTAATGATATTCTGCCAGATACTCCTCCTCCTTGATTCTTGGTTTGAGCAATTCCTCCATGCGCAAGCATTCATCATCCGACCAGTCGTCCCCTATCAATGAGATAAAGGATTCGCGCTCACTACAATTGGAGAAGAGATGTCCCACCCTGGCACAAAAGAGGCACATTTTTGGCAACCTTTTATATTTCACTCGAACTTGTCCGATAGACGTCCCGTCAATGGATATCGATATACATTTTTTGAGAGGTTTAGAGATATCTATCAACACCTTGATAGGAGCGAAGGTTGTCCACTGAGAGGCTTCTTCTTCCGAGCAACCCTTGGGGGAACCCAGGGCCTCCACAATTCTGGTTATAGCTTGACGGTTCAAAAACTTTGGTGGGATCTTGTGTAGTTGGATCCATAAATCCGCAACTTGAAATTGATATTCCTCCGGAAGTTTCCCTGGATCACACCCTCAATGGCTAGGAGATCATCATTGATACTCCAAGGAGCCTCAAGAAGAACTCTGTTCACCGTATTCACGCTATCCAGTCTCGCGATGAAAGTTCCTCTTTCAGTATCAAGATCCGATACATGTATCGGAGTAGGGTTCTTCCATAACTCGGCTAAAATCATAGCTAAGATAGGCCTAGTAAATCTTCTTGTGGAGAAAGGTTTAACAGCAAGCGAGGATGCCCAATGACTTGGGACCGTACTGTCTCTCGCCGATAACGTGACGGTATCGGCAGGGCCCTGTAGGGAGAATAAGGAGGCCATCTTCTCCACTACTTCTTTGTAGGATGCCATGGTCGCCTCTCTGAAATGAAGGAAGCGACACGAGAGTAGATGAGATAGGAGGGAAAAAGAAGGGGGTAGAACTAGGGAGGGGGGAGAAGTAACAGTCGATCAATGCCAGGATTGAGGGGAAGGAGGAGGCGAGGGAGTAGCCGAAAGAAGGAGAATTTCCATGGGGAAGGATGAAGTTGGGGTGTCGGCGCAAACCCTAGGCCTGGAGAAGCAGCGCTCAGCAGAGAATTTCCATTTCGATAACCGATAATATACTAGATGTTGTCTAATGAAAAAGTCTTCCAAAATAATCAATTTAATTATTGGTCAACATTACAATAATTAAAACCTAATGACTACTTTAATCAACATATTAATTTAAAAACCCAAGCCCCAAGGTCTAGTCCAAAAGCCAAAGCCAGTCCAAAAGAGTCTTAACCCTAAAGTATACACTAACAATAATAATAAAGCAAACTAAATCTTTCTTTTCCTCGATTGTATAATATACTAATATATATTAATGGTAATAAATATACCATTAAATCTCTTTCTCTCTCTCTCAAGAGAAGGAGACAGAGTAAGTGAGAGATTTGAGGGACTGAGAGGGAAAGAGCGGATGAAGTTATTAAACTAGAGAGAGAGGGTTGAGGAAGAGAACATAGGAGGGGAGATCTAGAGAGCTAGAGGAAATAGGGAGGAAGTGAAATAGATGACTTAGGGAGAACAAGAGAGGGAGACGACCGGGAGGGAAAACCTATTGGATGCTCGTGCAATGCCGATCTGCTGTGCGTCGGCGGAGGGGGTTTTGCCTGCTAATGCTGTCGAGCGCGACGGAGATCTCGGCAGCATGTCCCTCATTGGTGGAGACGACGGCGCTTAGCTCGGGGTTTCTGGCGACGCCGGAAGGTGGCACACGGAGGGTCGTTCGGCTGGCGCTGGAGGCTCGGGAAGATTAGGCTGAGCGATTGGAAACCGACTATGGCAGCACGAGGGTTTGGGATGACCGGAGGAGGATCTCTGGATCCGGAGGGAGAGTTAGTGGACAGAGGTATAACAGCTGCTTACCACGATAGTTTGGTAAAGACAGAGCTATCTCGGTGAGGTATGGCTTTCTCCTTGATTTTGGGTGGTGGTGTTTTGGCGATCCGGGCGGTGGTGGTGATCGAGGTGGGGCAGTTGTGTGAGGACGGTAGAGGTGAGGGTGAAGGTGGCTGGGAGTTGACCGTAGTGGTCACGGGGGTACGGTTGGTCCGGCGGTTGAAGATGGTGACGATATGGTGGTGGGTTATTCTGCTGGTAGGGGTGGCCAGAAACAGAGAAGACGGGGAGGTCGGGTTGGGCTTGCGGTGATGGCTGTGGTCGCGGGTCGATTGTCAGAGATAGGGGGTGGTACCAGGATCGACTATATTAGGGTCTGTGGTTGTACTTTCCGTATCGGGATGTCGACATGGACACAAGATTTAGAGTAGGGATTTGGATGTGTCCGGGTGTGTCGGACACGAGAAGGGAAAAATGTAACTGTAATAAAAAAGTAAAAGAAAAGAACGGACACAGACACGGTGCACGGTACAATGGTTGTGTTGATGGTTTGTGGATAGATGAGAAATTAGAAGAATTTCTAGTAGATAATTCCTCCCCTTTAATTTAAATTCAAATAAACATTTTAAACAAATTAATTTAATCAAAACCATTAATAGATAACAATACCAATTTGAATCAACCTCTAATATTATTAAAAGTTTAAATTATATAAATTCAAATCCAAATAAAATAACATTTAAACGAAAATCGATCAAATCACAATCTATTAATGATTGCAATAATTAATATAAAATAATTTAAATTGCATAAATTCAAATCTCTTTTATAAATGAATTACCAATTAAGGATACTAACAAATATTTCCAAAACTAAGTATATCAAATCAATTAAATTCAAAACCAAAATCAAATAATTTGATTATCATAATAATAAAGAATAATAGATAATATAAAGTACATATTTTTATAAATCCAAAACTTAATATAAAAATACTTCGATAAAAACTTTTTATTGTTTTCGAAATAATTATGATTTTTAAATCTATTTTTTTAAACCAATTTGAATAAAATCCAAAATAATAACCAACGTCTTTCATAATTCTAATATTATTATTTAACAAAATAAATTAGCACTTCTTAAAATATTTAATTTAAAACTAGTTTTTGATAAAAGAATTAATCATAATAAATCATTCACAAAGTCTTGACAAAAAATTACCTTTAAACACAACAATTAAAAAATTAAAAATTTAAAAATTCAGAAAGAGGAGTAACAAGGAAAGTGAAATGTTGAAAAAGATTGAATGAAGGAATGATCCTTTTATTTATAGGTAGTAGAATAATCCACTCATGTGAGCATATGTGATAGGCGCATCAAAAATTGGCACGGAGTGCAAGTTACGCGCATGACTTTTCTTAGGCGCAGGGGCACTGCGCCAGGAAGCTTGAACTGAATCTATTTAAAACTGCATTGTTGGGCTGCAGATGATCTAATACGTGACAGTTGTTAAGATTCATTTGTTACTGAGATCTTAGGTGGTTGGTAGCCGTTCATGAGCAGAACTGAGTCAATGACACGTGGCACGTGTACACAGCTCAAAGATCTTTGATTTGTTGCAGGATGATTTTATTTGATGCACTTGGCACATGAGGAGACTTAGGATACAACTTTTGGAGAAATAACAAGTCTGGGTGCATGGCTTTAGAGGTGCATGCGAAGTTTGGGTGCATGGCCATGGTGCATGCAAAGTTTTAGGTCAGCTACGTAGCGAAGCACAGCTGTAACCGATAAAATAGTAATGATTACATCTCTTCATTTTTAAAAGCTGTCATTATTACTGGCTTTGATTAGCGTGCTACTAACTTCTGTCATTCACCATTAAATGCTCGTTGGACGGGAAACTTTTGTGTAGGTACATTTATCTGTGGGGCATATACACCACTGAGCGCATTAGTGGTGGGGCGCATAGAACTAAATGGAGCATCAGCTGTGAGGCACATCACCTTCAGTCAAACTTGTTTGAGCATTTTGAGGCTCGAATTAATGACTTTGACTTAGCTAAATTTAAGATGGCAAATTCATTACCATTAATGCTAGATTTATCGTATTAATTTTGCGAAGAGCTGCCACTTGGCGCATGGGTTTGGTTACCCTAGCTATAAATAACAATGTTTATGGAGTAGAGAGTTTGCTCACTCTCATTTTGCACAACTATGTCTTTTGAGAATGAACTCGACCGATCCTCCTCCTTGGCAAGAACGTGTGCTGCGAGTTGTGGATCTCTTCGTTCAAAGAAGCTTTGATTTTGACGACGAACTTCTTTAGAAGACTGAGATGCGTCGAGTTAGGTATGGCCAGAAAAGTTTGTGCTCATGTACCTTAATGGCAGTATTCTTCTACGAGACAACATCAAGTGCCAAAGTTAAATGTAGGGTTTGGGGTCGACGTGCCCAACCCTCATTATGCTGGAAGAGCTTCATGGCATCAGATGATGCGCCTGTTCGTTGATGAGGAAGTGATTCACTCATTGACAAGGAAGTGATTCGCTCGCGATAAGGAAAAGATGTGCATATGCTGAGACGTCACAGTTATGTGCCTATACATAGAGATTAGACTAGGCCGTAGTAGATTTTTCATGTAATAAAAAAGCCATATAATAGATTTTCATGTAATAAAATCTTATTTTTATGTGCTTTTATATGTTTTCTTCTGTGATGCGCTGACATCTGTCATACGTCTTCGGTGCATACTGTTTGTGGCATATAGGAATTTTGGCCTGTCGATGCGCCTGAAATTCCATGCATTTACAAGACCCCTTCAAAGTTTTCAAAACTTTAGACATGTTTTGGAATACTTTGAAAAAGATAGAGAGATAGTATGACCTTTGGGCACATGTATAGGAACGAGATGTAAAACACTATACTCTAGAGGGGGGTGAATAGAGTAGGCAGCAAAAAATTAGCTATTAAAAATAGTTAGTCGCAAGATCACAGAAATAAATCACAGATATGTACATATAAAATAAAAAGCAGAGAGCAAACGCAAACACAAGGATGTATACTTACTTTTCTCTTGTGAGGACTAATCCAGTCGGAAGCTCCAACTTCCAGTTGAAATCTACTATAGAAAATGCAAGTTTTCATACAAAATTCTTGTAACTTCTACAACGCGAGCTTTAATCCGAAGCACTCGACCAACATCAATTGTGAAGTGTCTATCTTCAATCAAGTCTCTGATTATAATCACTCTGAAACTTCTAGATTGTACCGCACTAGCAAATCAACAAGAGGATTGTAACTGGCTTGGGATTTGAAAATGAAAGCTTAGAAGGTTTTTAGAAGACCACAGTAGGCTTAGAGAGAAGAGAAGAGAGAATGAATTGGTGTGTTAAAATGGTAGATATTCTTCTCTATTTATAGTTTTCCAAAGGGAGAATTCGAACAGAATTCAGGCAGAATTCTTTGAGGGAATCTCGGTTGATAGTCGTTGCAACCGTAACTGAAGGGAGACTGAGTCAAATGTCAACATTCCACTAATCGAACTCGGGCCAAATTCGAGCCGTACTTGGTCCGAATTTTGTTGGCCAGAATTGGTTGGTTAGGGTTTTACAAATCAGGTTTTGGACTTTTCAGAAGTCAAACAGTTATGAGCTTTTGTAAGTGGGCTTATATTCAAAACCAAACGGTATTATAAAACATTTTGGGGTAGCCTATTTATCAGTATGACTCGGTATACATTGTATTCCTAGACTCAATAAATTATAAAAAATATATTAATATTAAAAATACAGACTCAATGGCAAATTGGCTCTAAGTCCTGAACGGTAGCAGTAGCAGTTTGAGCAGATCGTCCAAGTGGCCCTTATATCGAGACATGGTTAGATCAATTATTAAAATCAAGTTTGACAATGAGCAATGGGCCAACAAAATGCTCTATTTGGGCGCATGACCATTTTTGGCCTGACCGTGTAGGCGCATGCTGTTTAAATGAAAAGATAATGCCTCGATTCTCATGTCAGATTCATAATAATCTTTTTGAAGATTTAAAGCTGCCTCTTCACGAGACTCGAAGCGTTATCTACTGACGTCATGTCTTATCGGGTTACGTGCGGCCCCAAGCCTACAAATAGACGCTTGGATGGAAGAAAGAGAGACTCTTTTGCTCTCTTTCTTCTTCTTCTTTTTCTTCTTCTTCTTCTTCTTCTTCTTCTTCCTTAGATTTTTTTCCTCTCTTCAAAAAAACCTAGTTTCTTTCTACGATGGCCCCCAAAGCTCCTCGTACTGCTGCGAGCAAGCATAGAGGCAAGGACAAGAAGCCCATTGAAGTTGACGCCGACGAGCCCTAAGTTGCTAATATAATGCACCCCTACATGGGACAGAAAGTTATAGGTAGATGGCCGCCATTGAGAGTTGTTTCTTAAACACACAGTCACTTGTGCACGGTTGAGCGCATGGATGGGCAACCATCTTGGAACATGTGCCAACTGCTCTACTGAAGCACATGGGTATAGCTCATCGAGCTACACCCTGGAGATGCGCCTAAGCTTCACTATGCTGATGCGCATGGACTTCGTTCTTGGAGATGCGCCGAAGCTTTCATACCAACGCCCGTGGCCTTCGGTCCTGGAGATGCGCCAAGGGATAACTCAGCCGACGCGAATGGACTTCTGTCCGGATAATGTGACAAGGATTTGGCCTTTGCTGATGCGCATAAGTTCATATCCGCTAACGCCAGGCCACGTATGACTTTTTTGTCTTTCTTTAAAAGACCATGTTTTTTTTTGCTAACCCTTTTTGACTTTTGTCTTTTTGTAGTGTTTATGATTTTGCCTCATTTGAACGAGATTTTATTTGACTACTTCCTTTGCCAGATGGGACTGGACTTTAATAAGAAAATGGTCAACCTGGCCAAGGCTATAATTATGTTGGGCCAGTCACAGGAAATGATAGCACTGATCAGGGACCAACCTACTTCTTTCCTCCAGGCCATAATGGAGAGTGGCCTAATTCGTGCTGCTGGGAGTGCCACTGAAACTTACTTGAAGCGCCAATTTTTGTTTGGGGACAGACTGGATTCTTATGAAACAAAGTTGTTGAAGATCAAAGAAGACTGGTTCTTTAAGGCAAAGGGTCTTCGTATGTCTGTACCGAAGATTGAGCATCAGTTGCCACTAACTGCCTTCGTCTGCTTGGCCATGAAGAGGAGAATCAAATGGGACCTCACTCCATCCCAAGGAGGAGCGGTTTCGGGGTCCTTCAAGATCGACTCCTATTCCGATCCGAAAGACACCATCACTTTTGTGAGAGGTGGACTGTCTTTCTCTCTACAGGTTTTGTATCCTGGGAGTATATATAGTGATGTTCCTCCTTAAACTTTCGCTTTTAGTGCTTCAACTTTTGTCAATCGTATGTTGGCGGCCAAGATTTCTTACCCGAAGAAGGAATTTTGGGTTGAAGGTTGGTGTCATTACGTACCAAAGTGGGACGATCTGACACTTTAGATCTTGCCAAAGTACGAGTACAAGCTCAAGGGAGATTGGTTTGACTTCAGCCATACAGGCTACCCAAGCTGGCATGAAGTTGAATCGGCCGATGACTTTGGTCCTCTAGGAGCTGTACAATTATCATACTGGGACATTTTATTCGCCTGTAGGAGAACTGGGATTAGCGCTCCACAAGACGTTCGAAGTCTCGAAACTCCTTTGGGGACTGAGATATATGAAGAGTATTTTTCCACGAACGAGGAGCTCTCCACTTTGGAAGAAAAGAACCCACAAATGATGATGGTGTTCAAGGAATTATTGTGCCACCATTTATAAATCAACGGAAGGATAAGACTTGGACATCCCCTCATATGACCGTTTGAATGGATTATGTTTTCACTCAAGACAAAAAAGACCCGATGAAGGTTTGCTTTACTACTCCTCAGGGTTTCACAAGTGATGAAATTGTTAAGAAAATAAAGGAAGCAGACGAGAGGAATCTGCGAGAGAATGAATACCAGAAGCCAGCTAATAAAATCTATAGTAGTTTCTGGCATTGCACGCATAGGATGTCTCTGAAAGCTGTACTAGCTGCCTATCTAATGATATGGTTTCGAAATTATGTGTTCCTTGGTGGTTCAGGCTCCGTGGAGAGGGTGACCAGGAACCTTATCTTTCCTGCTATGAAGCTAGTATTTGGCCATCGTTTGGCCTTGCTCCCCGCGATGGTATGCAACCAGCAGCATGGTCTTCGAGAGTTTGTAGCAGAGGTGCTAGCCATGAAGGGAAGTAGCATGAACTTTGCCCGAGTGGAGCTGCATTATCACTATCTGATATGGTGGTGGATATTACATCACCCCAATGTGATGAGCCTTGGCACAGAAAAGGTGCACGTTGTAGGTGACGCTTTTATCCGTCATTATCGTAGAAGTAAGTGGCTACATATTAGTATCCCTGTTTGTTGAAAGATTTTGTCCCAGCTCCAAGGGTGGGACATTTCTAAGGTTGGCCCATGTTTTCTGGGTTTTGAAGCTGCCAAAAAGTTGAAGGATACAGACGTAAATGCTGTCACTCTTCCGGATTGGGGGTTTTGTTGGCTGTAATGCATCCGACCCTCACATTTGGTATACCGAAATAAGAACCATTGCTTCATGGAGCCATTTTTATCGAGCTGTTTTGCTCATCAATTCGGTTACAGGCAACTAATGTTGGACATCCCGAGTACCTACTTGGGGAATATCGGAAGCCTGTTGGATGGAGCTCAAGCTTGGCAGTATTTCAATGCTAGGTGCACGGGGGTGCAATTCATGGCTCCACTTTTGAACCCCAGGCCGTATATCCTGTATTCTGTTGTCAAGCTCTATTAATCTTCTGGCTATGATAGGGAGATGAGCTTTATCATCGGGACCCAGCTTGAGGCGTCCAACCTTGTGATTGTGAAAGCCCGGGCGTATCACCCGCTAGATGCTCCAGTACCGGCAGCTGTTCCAGTACCGGTGGCTGCTCCGGTCGACAAAATGGAAGATCCTTCGGAGGAGTCTACAAGTAGTCAATTGAAAAAGTGTGCCCCGACAGAAATAGGCCGGGTGTCTTCTGCACCTAAAAGACAGAGGAAAGTTCTGCCTTCCAAATTTGGGTCCATAATATCTCTTTCCGCGGATAGACCGACGGAGCTTTCTCCCGACAAGGTAAACAAGTTGTCATTAATTCTACCATATAGTGGTTCTCAGCCCCTTACTTGCATGCCCTTTTGTCTGTAGGGTGCGAAAAAGAGAAAACCTAGGTCTTCAAAATAAGACTTAGATGAGCTCTTTGAAAAGGAAGTCGTCAGCTCTCCTAAAGAGCGTATACCTCTAGTTATGGAGTCTTCGGTCGAGGAAGACCAAGAGGACATTGTCCGGGTCGATACTCCAGCAGCCTTCGACTATGCGGAGGACGACTGGCGTCACTGAATGTTGAACAACCCTCGACAAGCATCTTAGGTAAGTTTGTTTATACATGATTTGTATATGTTGGCAGCAATAATGATCGTGTTCTATTTGCAGATATACATCAGGCGAGGCCCGGCCCTCGTAGAACGTATAAGAATAGGCTATGGGCACTGGTAAAGAAATTGCTGCCCAGCCTCAGAAGGAAGAAGTTATAAAGGGTCCTCTCGAGGATGAGGAGGATTGGGACTCGTCTCCTTCGGATGACGTCCGAGATAACACTGTTGGGGATATAGAGGGGGACTTGACGACGGGTGGAGATAGATAGTCTGGGGTAGCTGAAAGAATGGTCGTGACCGAGTCCTACCTTGGACATGGTAGGGAGGAACCTATTTCGATGCCAAGTCCTACACCTGCACATTGACAAAATTTGAGAGGTAGGCTCTGTCGTCAAGTCTTACGCCTGCCCTGGTAACAAAAACTGAGATAGAGGAACAGATTCTGTCTCCAAATCCTACACCTGCTCCCACAATAGGAGGCAGAGTAGAGAAGCCTACCCTGGCACCAGGTCCAATTTCTGAGCCAGCTGCTGCGGGCCTTGATGTTGGTGAACCCTTCGGGGTAAGTCTTGATCGGGGTAAGGGCTATGTTATGGAAGAATCCACTTTTGTTCTTACTTGGGGAACTGTGATGGGTCTTTTGAAGAGTTTGACAACCATGAACCCTGACCCAGAATCTGTTGCTAGCCAGCCGGAGCCTACAGATGCTGAGATCTCGGCGGCACCTGGGTCGAGGTCTCCTCAAAGGGCGTCTAATCCTAAAGCTTCGATGGCCGAAGGTTCAATCGATAGGATGACGGCTGCTCCGCCGAGCCAAGGCATCGTATCATTGCCAGGTTCGACGGATAGGATGATGGCTCATCCTATAAAACCTCAAGCATTAGCCGAGGCGAACGAATACATAAAATTTCTCGTTGAGGCTGTGTATAAGATTTTAAGAAGGGGGATATCTGTTATGCTGGAAAAAGGTTGGAGTTTTGCGATAGCGAAGGCAATGGCGCTCCCATAAATCGGTTTGATACAGTCTCATCAGGGCCATAATATTATAGCCGAGATCCTGGAGGCATCAATTTTTGAGCATAATCACCATCTTTCTGTACTCCAGAGCATCCAGCAGAATGACCTCTCCGCCCTGATAGAGGTAGAGCAGGATAGGCTGGCGGCTGAGACTCGGTCAACTTACTTGTCCAGCCTAGCTATCTTGGAGCAGAGTTTGGCCGATGCCGAAACCAAGGAGCAAGAACTTGCATCGATAATGGAGGACCGGGCTAGCCTGCGAGAGACTTTGGGAAGCCGCATGGAGGAGGTTGATGCTGAGATTCGCTTGCTCCAGGAATATCGGTCTCAACTCCTAGCGAATTTTGAACAGCCAACAACCGATCATATCGTGCTTAAGAACGAAGCAGCACAATTTACTTGACACGTGGCCAACTTGTTCCATAATAAAAAAGAGTTGGATGCCAAGAATGCAGCTGACATCACCTCTGAAGAGAAGGAAGCAATGCATCGCGAGGCTGAACGTCGAGTTTTGGCGACTATTGAATCCAGGGCGAAAGCTTTAAAGCGTCGTATCGACGAGTTTTCTGCCAACCCTTAGTTTTGTTCTCTTTTGTGCTCTTTTTGTTACTCTTTGTTGGTTTTGCTTCTTTTCCAATGTAGTCCTTTTTTGTCCTTTTTATGAAAGAAACAAAGAACTTTTTGTTTGCTTATTCGTCATGAACTTGTGATTTTTTTGGACTTAGCATCTTTAACGCACCTTGGCTTTAGGTATAGATGATAAGTTGAAATGAGGGCAGAATTTAGTTAACCAATACGTTTACTCAAATGTAATATGGACATGGCAAACATGGGATTTGGGTAGAGTTTTCTTACTCAGAAGTGGTATGAACATGGTAATAACAGGCTCTGTAGGGATATAAAGAACAACTTAGAGGTAATATGGACGTGGATGTTTTCTACTGGGGATAATGAAAGAACGTCCTAGAGCAGCTGCGCTTCAGGACTATACGATGATCAAGGGGGTGAACTCGGCTTTCGAATTCATAGATGTTTGTTGGAGATGTGGAAGTACATGGATTAGGAAACAACTCAGAGATGATATGGACTTGGATATTTTCTACTGGGGATGATGAAAGAACGTCCTAGAGCAGTTGGGATTCAGGACTATATGATAATCAAGGGGGTGAAGTCGGCTTTCGAATTCATAGATGTTTGTTGGGGATATGGAAGTACATGTCGAAGGGCTTCAAGCATAGTACTTTTTTAGGAACTTGCCATTGATTGGCATCATAAACAAGTCCCTGTTAGGTATTGTGAGTCGGTAGGCACCATTGGAGTACACCGTCTCTATGATGAAGGGACCCTCCCAATTGGGTTCAAACTTTCCGGCTGTTTTATGAGTCATCATAATTGGCCTTCTGACTGATAGGACATGGTCACCCACTTGGAAAGTTTTTTCTTGACTTTATTGTTGAAAGTGTCGGAGATGCGAGCCTGATAGAGCTCAATGCACTAATGAGCCAAAATATATTTTTCGTCCAGCGCCTCTAACTCTTACAACAACCGACGACGTTGATTATCTTCCTCCGTCAACTGGTTCGTGATGGACACTTGTAGCGAGGGGATCTGGGTTTCGAGTGGAAGCACGACCTCGCTCCCGTATACTAGGGAAAATAGTGTGTTACCCGTCGGAGTCCGGACCGTTGTGCGATAGGCCCAGAGGCATTCGTATAACTTCTTATCTCAGTTGCATTTGTTAGTCGACATGACTTCCTTTAGATGTTTGACGATTGTTTTGTTGAAAGCTTCAGCCAATTCGTTTGTTGTCGGATTGTAAGCAATCGTTGCAACATTTTGAATATGATTCTTATCATAGAATCTGCTAAATACATGGCTTATGAATTATGTACCGTTGTCATGGATGATCCTCCGGGATACCCTAAAACAGTAGATGACGTGGTTCTTGATGAAGCTGATAACCTTGCAGCTATTTACCTCTGATAGAGGTACTGCTTCCATCCACTTAGAGAAGTAGTCGGTGATGGCTAGAATAAAACGTTTCCCTCTAGATAATGGAACGGTAATTGGTCCAACTATGTCCACATCCCAGGCTTCAAACGGTTAGGAGACAACTATAGAGTGTAAGAACTCCGAAGGTCAATGGATGAAGTCAGCGTGCAGCTGACAAGCGCGATACTTCTTTGCATATTCGATAGCATCTGCCTTCATGGTAGGCCAGTAATAACCCATGCATCGTAGTCGATCTTTAGCTTAGGACCGGGTTGATGAGCTCCACAGTCACCGTCATGGGCCTCTTGAAGAGCTTCGATCGCCTCCTTGTTTGACAAACATCGGAGGAGAGGCCCATCGTATGAACGACGATACAACATTTTGGTAGCTGTAACATAGTAGAACCGAAGAGAGCACCTTTTGACAGACACAACTT
This sequence comes from Iris pallida, assembly GCA_029216955.1. Taxonomy (NCBI): domain Eukaryota; kingdom Viridiplantae; phylum Streptophyta; class Magnoliopsida; order Asparagales; family Iridaceae; genus Iris; species Iris pallida. The sequence goes on along the minus strand of JANAVB010026199.1, from coordinate 4,007,851 downwards.
CCTTCGGGTTGTCTAGAAGGATTCCGTAGGCTACGAAGTCTAAAAATGAAAATTGCCAGTCCTGACATTGACACCGACGTCTGCTGGCATAACATGGTTCCGAATCATGAATAAATTATTTTTAGGGCACACCAATTCCCAACCAATTACCATGATGAAGTATTGGGTCCCTAGAGGCGCTGCCAAGGAGACGGCGACGCCAGCCAGCACGTCAGCCTCTAAATTTTATAGCTGAGGTACATGTTCTATGAAGAACTTAGTAAAAGTAGAAATGATGTCCAAGGTTGCTTTATGGTAGGGAAGCAGGTCTTCGTGACAAACCTCATACTGCCCTCGAACCTGGTTGACAATGGGCTTTGAATTGCCATAGGACTCGAGGTGTTCAATCCCTAGTTGTCTTGCTAACTTAAGCCCGATGATAAGATTATTGTACTCCGCCACGTTGTTGGAGCACAGCTATATGAGGGAATAGGCACGTTGGATGACTAGTTTGTCTGGAGAAACCAAGATCACCCCCACTCATGCGATGATCTGAGCTTTAGAGCCCATTCTTGACGCGTCGTCGAAGAACATCCGCTAGACAGAGTTTTCTTTGGCGATATTGGATTCCAACACCTCGACAGGAATTTCCTCATAAAGTTTGGATGATTCCGATATCGGGTGTGCGGCTAAGAAGTCGGCTAACGGTTGTCCTTTGACAGCTTTTTGTGGGACAAATACCATATCATATGGTCATAGTAGTATTGTCCACGTAGCTAATCGAGAGTTTAGCGCTCCTAGATTCGTCACGAGGACCCTAAGTGGACTAACTCGAGAGATGACATGGATCGTTTGTTCCGAGACATAATGACGTGTCTTCTTTATCACGAATACCAAAGCTAGGCATTCTTTCTAAACGGGATTGTATCGGTGTTCGGCCCTGATCATTGTTCTACTTTGGTAGTAGATGTCTTGCTCGAAGCGAGCATCATTGTTTTGAGCCAGTAAGGCGTCGAGGGAATGATCTATTGCATGGATGTAAAGGAGGAAGGGTTTGCCTACAACTAGTGCTACCAAAACTAGGGGATTTGTGAGATAAGCTTTGATGACGTCGAACGCCTTTTGACACTCATCAGTCAAGATGTAGGAAACTCCTTTCTTCATAAGTTTAGTGAAGGGCAGGTTTCATCTAGAAAGATTTGCTATGAATCTTCTGATATATGCTAGACGTCCTTGTAGGCCTCGAAGCTCTCTCAGATTCTTCGGAGGATTCATGTCAAGGATATCCTTGGTCTTTTCGGGGTCAACAAGGATATCCTTTGTAGTGATAATGAAACCCAAGAATTTGCCGCTAGAGACCACGATGAAGGATTTAGCTGGGTTCTGTAATAGCCACCTAATAAAATATTATTTTTATTGTCTATTTCTCTATAATTATATTTGTTAATAATTTTTTTAAAAAAATAATTATAATTATTATTGTTATTTATCATTAATTTTATTATCATTATCTTATTTTTAATTGAACCCATTTATTTTTTTCTAAAATAATTTTTTTTCATAAGCCCTTGTAAATTTTTACAAATTGCAAATTAACCATGACACCTAATCTATACACATGTTCTCATGCATGAAGCATGGGCAAAATGGTAACTTCACTTGGGGACACATGTCTACAGGCATGAAATATTGGTAAAAAGAAAAAGAAAAAGAAAGAAAAATATACATATATATTTATAGAGAAAGGGGGAGAGAGGGCTCACAGCCTTCTTCCTCACCCCCTCTCTCCCGCACCCTCTTTCTCTCTCTCGGATTCTCTCTCTCTCTCTCGAAACCTCTCACTCTCTCACGGTTCTCCCTCTCTTTCTCGAACTCTCTCACATTCTCTCGGTTCTCTTCCTCTCCCTCACTCTCTCGGCTCCGCTCTCTCGGCCTCCTCTGGCCGCAGCCATCGGCGCCGCCTACGGCGGCCGGCCAACTGGCCGACCGGCTCCCCCTTCACCGCCAACCTCCTTCACTACCTCCAACACCACCATCTCCATCTCCATAATCAACATCACCACCACCATTAAAACCTAAACCCAAAATCCCCCTTTTTCTTCTAAGAAAAAGAAAAACAAGAAGAAATTGGAAGAAGAAGAAGAAGGAGGAGGAGCAAGCCCTAATCCTCAATTTCAAATTCCTAATTTTTCAAGGCAAGCCCTCTTCCATTTTGCTTTCCATTTGTTTTATTTTTGTCTATGCCATATCCATTAGAATTATTTTCTTCATAAATACAAATTAGGATAATTTGTGTGTGTGTGTATATATATATATATATATATATATATATATATATATATAAGGGTATGACGGACACGTGTACCGGAAGCGACGCAGACACAAGGGTACAATTATTATGAACGATAGCTCGGATACCTATTTTCCAAATACGACTTGGATACTTGAATATAGTTTAACTTAGTATTATGATGCGGACATAAGTGTATATATATATATTATTTCGAATATTGACAGGGATTATGACACGATTTGGACACAACGATACTAGTTAGTATTGATTTGATGTTTATGATTTAAATTTATGTGTGCCAAATTAGTTTAATAAAATTATTCATGGATATTAATATGTATATAAAAATTGTCATGCTAGACTCGCTAGCATAGAAATTAAGGAGTTATATAATGAATTTTATGAGGAAACAAATTTTATGTAGTGATTGATTGGCTTGTGGGTATATGTATATATGTCATGGAAATATCAAGTTAACTATGGGTGATTGATGTCTAGAAATAGAACTGGACATAAATAGGTATTAAGACTATGGTAAGGAATTCAACTTGTAATTGAGTTAGGGTTATCTAGGGAACCTTGGGTGTGAATGTCATGAACGATACGAGGCCATATCGGATATATCAAGCCCTAAATTGGTAAAGTATCATAGAATTTTCGAATTATAATTCAAAAGTTTTCTTTAAAAATATGAACGAAAGATTACCGATCGTAAGTAAATTTGGGATAAATTAGAATGTCAAAAATAAAATAAAAATAATAACCATATCGACTAAGGATAATAATCTTGGTAATTAATCTAAATTCCAGCACTAATATATACTAAGTTAACATTTAAGAATGAGGAACCATGGTTCAAAGGGCTATGATTCATATTTTAGGTTTTCGAGACCGTATCGGGTTGAGATTGATTAAATAGAATGATAGGAACCAATTAGAACTTAGAATTCAACATTTATTTAAGTTTAGACTGTTTTTATATTCAAATTTGCAAAAAGAAATAGGATGCATTCCTCGAATATACACATAATAGAATAATGTTTTGAAATATTAGATCTGAATTATTATTCTGGAAAAGTTTAAACTAGTCTTTTGTGAGATGCCAACATATACGCTAAATAGTAACTCTAATTTTAGAGTGCATAAATAAATGGATTTAAAATAGTATCCTTAAGTTTCTAAAATTCGTAAATTGTCGGAATATGTTCTATAGCAAGTATCACTAAGTTTGGAAGTGTATGTCCTTAATTAAGGAAATTTTATTATATTATAGATAATCACTATCCCAAGAACAAGATATTTGATATATATACGATCTATTAAATGCACTTCCTCTTGTATTTTTATATCATTTAGTGTTTTGTGTAAAATTGTGATCTCTGACTTGCTTTGGGTTTGATGAACTTGTGTAGTAACTCTGGACCAATACTAATTGCTAGAATTGCTAATTGCTAAGGTAATGTCGCACATTGGTAAGAAATTTCTAGTTTATTACTTGTTTATATATATGTATAACTGCGTGTGATTCCGGTGTTGAGAGTTGCTCCACCAAAGGGGTCGGCGTACACGGGATTTATATATCGCGTGGACCGGTGTTGAGAGTTGCTCCACCGAAGGGGTCGGCGTACCCGATTATTATATTTTTACCTATTGTAAAATTCCGGAGTCAATAAATACAAAGGAGACTCCGCCGAAATTTTCAATAATTTCGAGAGTTAGAAAATTTAGAAAGTTTCAGAATTAGGAAAACACTAATTGAATAATCTAAGTTTATATCCAGTTTTCTAGTCAACAAGATATTACCATATGGCGTGTTGTCTTTGACAAACGGGATGGTAAAATAAGTTGAATGATTCATTGCCAACAATTACTACCATATGACGTGTTGTTTCGACACACGAGATGGTAATAAGTTGGATAGTCTCCTGCCAACAAGAGATTACCATATGGCGTATTGTCTTTGACATACGAGATGGTAATCAAGTTGGAACCGGATATTAGACCTATAAGTCAATAGACTATTGTACGTGTTTGTAGTTGCATCATGGGGTGGAAGAGAACAACTGGATCACAACCATCGAAATCCCTATAATATAATAACAATAGTAAAAGCTGATCAGTAGTCCCGCATCTGTAAGGTCTTGCGATGTCGGGGGGTGAGGCCTAGCTCACCAACAGAGAACAGTCCAGTAAATTCCGAGAATAAAATCAAAATTTAAAAAGTTAATGCATACAAGTTTTCCACAAGATGTGGAGGGGTCGGATCTAAGGCACCGTACCCAATACAGACACCACCTGGTCCCGGGTAAATGAGATTATTGTCGAGAAAATAGAGGGTGATCGTGATCCAAATGTGCTCTCTAAACTGCATCATCATATAGGAAACTTGACTATGATTGTGGTAGTGAATTTAAGTTGTTGTGATGGTAGTCGTTATTTATGAAATATTAGGATTTAGTCGTAAGACGAACACTGAGGAAATTTACTAGAACGAGATCTAGTCAAAGTCATATTTTAAGTTAACGTTATAATTCCTCTGAATTAGTTTCTTAATTTCTTTACTTTGGAATTCCGAGAATCCGATCATCTCAGAGATTCTCAATTTATTTTATTTACTCGTCCTTGACTGAGGGCTTGCATGTCGTTTGACGACCTAGTATTGTTCACTAGATTTGTAGACCAAGAAGTTGCTATTGTACATTGGAGAACAGTTGGAGAACAAGAACAAGATGTAACGATTGAAGGCAATTATATTGAAATCAGATATTCTTATCATCAATTCAGGTATATAAATATATAATTATATTGGGTTAATATTTATTCTGGGTAGAGTAGTCCATTTCTCTATTTATAGTTAGAATGTCCTTTTTTTATTAATATTGATTTTTATTATGCAAGTTATGACCTGTGATAACCTATCCTAGAACCTTATGGGCGACAATCGCGAATATGAGTACTAGAGTATTCGTATGTCGCGTAGCCTGGAGATGCTGTTACGTACTCGGCTCGCCGTATTCTTGGAGCGGGGCGTGACACGTCTTTTTAATGGTGGCCCATCAGGTCACGAAAAATAGGAAACCTAGGATAGGATGCAGGTCTCGAAAATTAGAAAACCTAGGATAAGATGTAGGTCTAGATTTCAAGAAAACCTATATAGGTTGAGCTATATACCCTAAGATATACTCTTAGAAGAAGTCTACTTATCTATAGACTATGTTTCATTCCGATTTCCATATAGATCCTTGCCTAATGGATTTTTTGTAGAGATTCCATATAGTTAAGAATCCTAACCTAAGACTGTCATTAAGGAATACATGATATTCAGGAAATCAAGGGTAGTATAAGCATAGGCATAACCAGAAAATTTAGGTTAAGCTATTCAGAGAGCATTAGACAAGTACTCTCTTTTAAACTGGTGAGGGATCTAGAAAATCCTTTAAGGATCTCAAACTGGGTATCTTTAGGGGACATGGAGTTTAGATTTATCTAGAAAAGTTCAGATTTATCTAAAACTATTATATAGTTAGAAAAAAAAAGGAATAAGGGTTATGAAGCCAATAGGCCAATGAGGATTGCAGACTTCCATTTAGATTGGGTATACTATGTCCTGTGGGATTGACATATATATAAATATATAGATAAGAAGTAATGGGTAATCTAGTACTAGCGTTAATCTTATCTAAGGAATATGTATAGTATTTATTATATATAGTATTGAATATAGCCTATTGAGAGTATGACTCCTCGACTTCTTGATTTTATCCCTGCTTCAATCCTGACATATCTCATCTTTCTTTGTTGAGATTCATGTTATCCAACTATTTCGCAAAATTTGATTTTCTTGAAATTCTTTAATTCCTTTATTTTATCTAAAGTTCAAAAAAAAATCTGGAATTGGATCCTTCATTTTTAATCTATTTTCGTTCTAGTAGTATTCTTGATTTTTGGGAATCGTTTTCCATCTAAATACCTGGGCTTACATTTCTTATTAATTGTTCATTGGATTTCTTCTAAAACAATATTTTGTTTGGACTTTCTGCAATTGAATTTTCTGTCAATGAATATTTATTTATTTGTGTTCAGAACCTGAAAATCCTTCAACTGATTCGAGGAGGCAGTGAAAACTGCAATCAATCAATTGAATCGTGGAAGAGAAGTTGTTGAAGCCATTCGGACTGGCCATCCAGATTGGCGAGGCACATATTCTTGAAACATGATTCAAGAATTCAATAACATTTCGGGAATCTAGACATAATTTCTTCGTGATGGATTTCGAAAATTGATATTTAGATTTTATTTTATTTTACTACTGTTTGGAATTGAAAACCAGTATAACTTAAAATGTTATTCGATATTTTTTTATAACATAGATATATGAGATTTTTCTACTAAATTTTGTCAGAAGATTTTATATTATGATATTATATAGTACTCTGATACTCAGATAAATGATAAAAGAAAAAGATGAATTTCTAAGTACAAATTCTAGTATCTTTTGAATTTCCAAGGATACCCTAACGTGTAAGGCTACCTCAAAATCATAATTCCCACTCATTCTATGGATATCAAGGAAGATGTAGCAAACCTTGATAGTGAAATGGTATCTTTGTTGCAGCCATATGCGCAATGGCGAGGCACAAGATTACTATGTCACGCCAGAAAGTGAGAATAAGGAATATGATTTTGAATTCAAGGATCATACATGGTTATGGGTTGAAACAACATTGTATCTGACTATTTTATTTGATTATATGAAATTTCAAGAACATTGATGATTTCTAGTATTTTTGATTTGTCTCTATTTTTGTGAAGCTTTTGAAAAATAAGTTTCAAGATATTTCATTTAATAGTTTAATAAATTACTACTTCACCTCTGTAAGGGGGTAGAATATTTTATTTTTCTCTATAATTATTTTTGAAAAGCTTATCTTTAAAATTAAATTTCGAGGATGAAATTTTTGTAAGGTGGGAAGAGTGTAATAACCACCTAATAAAATATTATTTTTATTATCTATTCCTCTATAATTATATTTGTTAATAATTTTTTAAAAAATAATTATTATTATTATTGTTATTTATTATTAATTTTATTATCATTATCTTATTTTTAATTGAACCCATTTCTTTTTTTCTAAAATAAATTTTTTTCATAAGCCCTTGTAAATTTTTACAAATTGTAAATTAACCATGACACATAATCTATACACATGTTCTCATGCATGAAGCATGGGCAAAATGGTAACTTCACTTGGGGACACATGTCTACATGCATGAAAAATTGGTAAAAAGAAAAAGAAAGAAAAATATACATATATATTTATAGAGAAAGGGGGAGAGAGGGCTCACAGCCTTCTTCCTCACCCCCTCTCTCCCGCACCCTCTTTCTCTCTTTCGGATTCTCTCTCTCTCTCTCTCTCTCTCGAAACCTCTCACTCTCTCACGGTTCTCTCTCTCTCTCTCGAACTCTCTCACACTCTCTCGGTTCTCTTCCTCTCCCTCCCTCTCTCGGCTCCCCTCTCTCGGCCTCCTCTGGCCGCAGCCGTCGGTGCCGCCTACGGCGGCCGGCCAACTGGCCGACCGGCTCCCCCTTTACCGCCAACCTCCATCACTACCTCCAACACCACCATCTCCATCTCCATAATCAACATCACCACCACCATTAAAACCTAAACCCAAAATCCCCCTTTTTCTTCTAAGAAAAAGAAAAAAAAAAGAAATTGGAAGAAGAAAAAGAAGAAGGAGGAGGAGCAAGCCCTAATCCCCAATTTCAAATTCCTAATTTTTCAAGGCAAGCCCTCTTCCATTTTGCTTTCCATTTGTTTTATTTTTGTCTATGCCATATCCATTAGAATTATTTTCTTCATAAATACAAATTAGGATAATTTGTGTGTGTGTGTATATATATATATATATATATATATATATATATATATATATATATATATATATATATATATATATAGATATATATATATATATATATATATATATATATATATATATATTTGTGTATATATATATATATATATATATATATATATATATATATATATATATATATATATATATATAAGGGTATGACGGACACGTGTATCGGAAGCGACACGGACACAAGGGTACAATTATTATGAACGATAGCTCGGATACCTATTTTCCAAATACGACTTGGATACTTGAATATAGTTAACTTAGTATTATGATGCGGACATAAGTGTATATATAAATATTATTTCGAATATTGACAGAGATTATGACACGATTTGGACACAACGATACTAGTTAGTATTGATTTGATGTTTATGATTTAAATTTATGTGTGCCAAATTAGTTTAATAAAATTATTCATGGATATCAATATGTATATAAAAATTGTCATGCTAGACTCGCTAGCATAGAAATTAAGGAGTTATATAATGAATTTTATGAAGAAACAAATTTTATGTAGTGATTGATTGGCTTGTGGGTATATGTATATATGTCATGGAAATATCAAGTTAACTATGGGTGATTGATGTCTAGAAATAGAACTGGACATAAATAGGTATTAAGACTATGGTAAGGAATTCAACTTGTAATTGAGTTAGGGTTATCTAGGGAACCTTGGGTGTGAATGTCATGAACGATACGAGGCCATATCGGATATATCAAGCCCTAAATTGGTAAAGTATTATAGAATTTTCGAATTATAATTCAAAAGTTTTCTTTAAAAATATGAACGAAAGATTACCGATCGTAAGTAAATTTGGGATAAATTAGAATGTCAAAAATAAAATAAAAATAATAACCATATCGACTAAGGGTAATAATCTTGGTAATTAATCTAAATTCTAGCACTAATATATACTAAGTTAACATTTAAGAATGAGGAACCATGGTTCAAAGGGCTATGATTCATATTTTCGGTTTTTGAGACCGTATCGGCTTGAGATTGATTAAATAGAATGATAGGAACCAATTAGAACTTAGAATTCAACATTTATTTAAGTTTAGACTATTTTTATATTCAAATTTGCAAAAAGAAATAGGATGCATTCCTCGAATATACACATAATAGAATAATGTTTTGAAATATTAGATCCGAATTATTATTCTGGAAAAGTTTAAACTAGTCTTTTGTGAGATGCCAACATATACGCTAAATAGTAACTCTAATTTTAGAGTGCATAAATAAATGGATTTAAAATAGTATCCTTAAGTTTCTAAAATTCAAAAATTGTCGGAATATGTTCTATAGCAAGTATCACTAAGTTTGGAAGTGTATGTCCTTAATTAAGGAAATTTTATTATATTATAGATAATCACTATCCTAAGAACAAGATATTTGATATACATACGATCTATTAAATGTACTTCCTCTTGTATGTTTATATCATTTAGTGTTTTGTGTAAAATTGTGATCTCTGACTTGCTTTGGGTTTGATGAACTTGTGTAGTAACTCTGGACCAATACTAATTGCTAGAATTGCTAATTGCTAAGGTAATGTCGCACATTGGTAAGAAATTTCTAGTTTATTACTTGTTTATATATATGTATAACTGCGTGTGATTCCGGTGTTGAGAGTTGCTCCACCAAAGGGGTCGGCGTACACGGGATTTATATATTGCGTGGACCGGTGTTGAGAGTTGCTCCACCGAAGGGGTCGGCGTACCCGATTATTATATTTTTACCTATTGTAAAATTTCGGAGTCAATAAATACAAAGGAGACTCCGCCGAAATTTTCTATAATTTCGAGAGTTAGAAAATTTAGAAAGTTTCAGAATTAGGAAAACACTAATTGAATAATCTAAGTTTATATCCAGTTTCCTAGTCAAGAAGATATTACCATATGGCGTGTTGTCTTTGATAAACGAGATGGTAAAATAAGTTGAATGATTCATTGCCAACAATTACTACCATATGACGTGTTGTTTCGACACACGGGATGGTAATAAGTTGGATAGTCTTCTGCCAACAAGAGATTACCATATGGCGTATTGTCTTTGACATACGAGATAGTAATCAAGTTGGAACCGGATATTAGACCTATAAGTCAATAGACTATTGTACGTGTTTGTAGTTGCATCATGGGGTGGGAGAGAACAACTGGATCACAACCATCGAAATCCCTACAATATAATAACAACAGTAAAAGCTGATCAGTAGTCCCGCATCTGTAAGGCCTTGCGATGTCGGGGGGTGAGGCCTAGCTCACCAACAGAGAATAGTCCAGTAAATTTCGAGAATAAAACTAGAATTTAAAAAGTTAATGCATACAAGTTTTCCACAAGATGTGGAGGGGTCGGATCAAGGCACCGTACCCAATACAGACACCACCTGGTCCCGGGTAAATGGGATTATTGTCGGAAAAATAGAGGGTGATCGTGATCCAAATGTGTTCTCTAAACTACATCATCATATAGGAAACTTGACTATGAATGTGGTAGTGAATTTAAGTTGTTGTGACGGTAGTCGTTATTTATGAAATATTAGGATTTAGTCGTAAGACGAACATTGAGGAAATTCACTAGAACGAGATCTAGTCAAAGTCATATTTTAAGTTAACGTTATAATTCCTCTGAATTAGTTTCTTAATTTCTTTACTTTGGAATTCCGAGAATCCGATCATCTCAGAGATTCTCAATTTATTTTATTTACTCGTCCTTGACTGAGGGCTTGCATGTCGTTTGACGACCTAGTATTGTTCACTAGATTTGTAGACCAAGAAGCTGCTATTGTACATTAGAGAAAAGCTGGAGAACAAGAACAAGATGTAACGATTGAAGGCAATTATATTGAAATCAGATATTCTTATCATCAATTCAGGTATATAAATATATAATTATATTGGGTTAATATTTGTTCTGGGTAGAGTAGTCCATTTCTCTATTTATAGTTAGAATGTCCTTTTTTTTTATTAATATTGATTTTTATTTTGCAAGTTATGACCTGTGATAACCTATCCTAGAACCTTATGGGCGACAATCGCGAATATGAGTACTGGAGTATTCGTATGTCGCGTAGCCTGGAGATGCTGTTACGTACTCGGCTCGCCGTATTCTGGAAGCGGGGCATGACAGGTTCATCTTGAGTTGATGTGCCCGTATGAGATCAAAGACTGTTCTCAGATCCTGTAGGAGATCGCCCCGCCGACGGCTTTTGACGACGATATCGTCAACATAATATTCGATTATCTTGCGGAGGTGTTTGCGAAACATGATGCTCATAGCTCGCTGGTATGTTACACCCGTATTCTTCAACCCAAAGGGCATCATTGTGTAACAATCGACCCCCTTTGGAGTTCTAAACGACGTGTATTTCTCGTCGTTTGGGAACATCTTAATCTGATTGTAGCCCGAATATCTGTCCATGAAGGACATGCGTTCAAAGCCACATGTGTTGTCAATCATTACATCAGTGATCAGAAGGGAAAACCCATCTTTCAGGCACGCGGAGATGAGGTCCCTAAAGTCGATGCAGACTAGGATTTTCCCGTTCTTTTTGGTAACGGGGATAATATTTGGTACCCAGTAAGGGTGTTGTCCTTCGCAAATAAACCCACTGGTTATGAGTTTGTCTACCTCCTTCTCTATGGCATCCATGATGTTGGGGTAGAAGCGTCGTTGTTGTTGTTTAACATGCTTAGCATTAGGTAAGATGTTAAGCTTGTGCATTGCGACTTGTGGGTCTGTCACGACCCACACCCGGTTTTCGGACACGAGCTCGTGAGTAAGCCAGCTATGTGTCGAACGGACTCCAGCTTGACTCGAATACGTAAACGCTGTCAAGGCTATGGTATACTGCCAAATCATGGCAAACAAATCTATATCTCAATCCACAATAAGAATATGAAACATGAATGAACACTATGTGTAACACCCAGTTTTTCAGATGAGGGTATTTTTGAAATTTTGTAATTATAATTATTATTCATTGATATTTATTTCACATTATGATTTTTGGTAATTTTTAGTAATTTTTAAAATATTTAAAACTGTTTTAAGTCATGACTTGTGATTTTGATGTGCTGCTAGTGAAACCTGAGAGACTGCATGACCTAGAGCCTAACCATGTCATTAGGATGATTTAATTATCATTTTTAGCCTAAGGGTATTTTGGTCATTTTGACTTATTTGATTTATTTGGTCATTTGTTGAATTGATGAATTTCTAGGTTGACTTGACTTGTTGAGACCTAGTGAGCTAGCCTAGAAGCTAACCCTAGCCATGGTGACCCTAGTCTAACTTAGGGTAACCTACATTTAGTCATTAGAAACTAATTTTAGAATGAGGGGACTTGGTTTAGTGGATTTAAGTCATGGTTCATAGTTTCATGAAATGACTTATGGCTAAATAATTTATTTTGATCATGACTTGGCCCATGGCCCATAACTAGAAGCCCTAACCCTAACCAAAACCTAAATGACCAGCCATAGGGATCCCCACCCTATATAAACACTTATTCTCTAGGGCTTGCCTCCTTCTTTCATTCATTTCAACATTGGAGAAGGAAAGGTATTGTCCCTCTTGCAAAAATCCCCATAAATCCATTTTAATTCCTTTTTGATCCTAGTTTCTTGCATTAGAACCTAACACTCTCCTATTTTCTGATTTCTGAGTTTTATCCAGCTTTGGGACAATTTGGAGCATTTGGCACCAAGAGGAAGAATCCACCATTTGGAGCTTTTTCATACTTTTTGCACCTATAGGTAAAACTCTCCAAATTGATTCAAACTTCAGTTTTCTTTGCATGTAGGGCTAGATCTAGGAGTCCCCTAGGTGTCCCTGAAATTTGGGTGGAATTCGTGTCCGTTTGGTGTCCGTATCGGACACGTGTCGTAGTGTTGTGTAGGTGTTCGATAGAATGCCTCAATGGATTGAATGTTGCTGTTTTTCAAAACAAATTACATGGTTGTGTAGCCCTATATATGGGGATCAATTATATATATGACTGAGCTTGATTTGGACACCTGTTTGTGTCCAAAATCGGACACGAACGTGCTGTTGGACACTGCACAGGGGAGTACTGTGCTCCCCTGCTGCTCGAGTGTCCTGTAGGACACGACACAGCACCTATGGACACGATACTTGGCACCGACCTAGGGGCTATGACTGACATACCACCCACAAAATTTCATGGGATCTCGTTTTGTGTGCACGGAGAGAATCGACCCGTACTGGGTTTGCACACTCACACGCGCGTGCACAGACACGCTCGGATACGCGTCTCGTGCACGCGACACCATCCACGTGGACACTGTGCAGGCTGTGGGACACGCTCTCCTAGTCCTGACGAACACTTAGACACGTGCACGTGACCTATTATTCACTGTGTCGTGTCCTTGGTGGCTCGACACTTCAGCACGAGGCTTGGCTACACTGTTGCACTGTATTTTACTGTTTTGGTTCCAAAAGTGATTGGACACGTTTGTGTCCACTTTTGTGGACACAAACACTTCACATAGCACGTGTACATTGTGTAGATACTTTGCCAACCTCTGTATTTGTGTCTAAATTCATTTTTGTAGTTCAAATCTCCCTTTCCCTAAATTCTGATACTTGGTTTCAGTCTCATTTACTGGTTCAGTTCAGATTTCAAAATTGGTTTTTGTCAATCATTCTAACCTATTATAACTGTTAAATTCATGTTTTTTTTATCTCTAATATGTGTATCTACATGATATCTAAATGTATGAGAAAATTGGGTTGTATAGATGTGGTTTGGAATTCGAAATCTGGGATTTCTTATAGGGGCTGAAACTGGCATTATTTGAACAGTTTTGTTTTGGTTTTTGGTGAATACTGAACTTTTGATGATTTATTACATGTATACTCTTGTGTCAGCTGCTATTGATGACACTGTCAGGACCTGGGAATCATATTCCTGATCTTGGTTCACACATTGTTCACTGATGCCTATCACAGCTTGAGTTTATTTCACTGTTATCTTATGTATTGCACTGATTTACCTTCTTGGATGATAGGCTTAGGATTCCCTTGAGTTTGGGTTATATGGATGTGAGAGTGAGGGTGAGTAGCAGGGAGTAGCAGTAGGTATTTTATTTAGAATTGTGGTTTGGTTTTTAGAGTTAGGTTTTGTGTATTGGGTTGATTCCACATTGATTAGTTACTGTTGATTTGTAGCTATGTGCATAGAGGGGTTATGGGTGCCCTCTTTGAATTGAATCATGCAATGTGCACATGTCAGGACTTTTTCCAGGATTTCAACACTTGATATTAACACCTGTATTAGGAGTTAGAGCAGGACATGGACTGATTAACATTCCTGAGAATCAGTTTCCTATCCTTAAACCAAATTTGAGTTGTGATTTCCAAAACCTGACATTCCTCACACTGTTTTGACTTGGCATATGGCCCTTGCTATGGCACTTGGCCATTAGACTTGGCCATGGCTCACTGCAGTTGGCTGAAATGCTTACATTTACAGCAGTGTACAGACCTACATTCAGCCTAGATGACAGCTCCTTGGCACCTATGTGTGTATTGTCTACAACAGTCCAATGTTGCTTCCCTTGACAGTCCCATGGCTGTCCATGTTAGGACCATATAACAGTCCAATGTTGCCCTATTATTATAGCTATATGGCTGCCCTCTTTGATGTCCAAAACCAGTCCTTGCTCACTCCCAAATCAGCCATGATTGACCTATAGCCTGTGTGAGTGTGTGTCCTTGTGAGTATTGTGAGAGTGTGTGAGTCTAGAGAGAGTTTAGGGAGTTGATAAGTGTAGAGTTGAGTGAGGATAGGGTTGCCCCTGTGTGGGTGCCTATCTATAGTTAGGTATAGGTATATGGGTTATAAGGTATTGTGAGGTGTGTGAGTGTGCCTTGTGAGATTTTGAGTGGGTATGCTAGGGTGTGTTGTATATGAGATATATGTTATATAGTCATTTAGCTTCATTATACAGTAGATAATAGGCTATGTGATTTTCATTAGAGTTGTAGTATTTATAGTTGAGTATATGTTTGTGTACCATATATGTTAGGCTAGGTTATATATGTATGTATATGATGATATATGTCAAATTTGATATTTGAATGTAATGTTAGATATGAATAATACATGTATGCATATATGAAGCAATGCACTTATAGGTATATAGGCATGTAGATATGTATCTATGTGAATGTATGCAAATATGCCAAGGAATGCAAGTTCAAATATGTGAATGTAATGTAAGCATGTATATATATGCAATATGAGTTCTCTATGACTTGTGATGGTGTGTTGGCTAGCCTAGGCTTGGTTAGGCCTAGTGAGACTTGACTAGACTAGGATTGACCTAGTTTGCCTATTGTAGTTGACTTGGGTCGACCCAGAGTTGACCAAGTTTGGCTTGGACCTAGTTTGACCTAGACAGTTGACCAGGTTTGACTTAGAGTTGACTTTGACCTAGATTGGCTTAGAAATCATGTAGATTTTATCATAGACTCCATTTGTCTTATTTTAAACACATTATAACCTGTACTGCTCTATTTAGGACATTGTGACTCCGGTACGGACATCTGATATTTTACTACTCTTTTCAGAGTATCAGGCGAGTACATTCTCTGATAGTTCTCTCATTTAATTGTCAATTACTGTATTTCAGTTCTAGTTAGCTGTATGTGATTCTCTGTTACAAACACGTACTGTTATTTCTGGATTCATGTATACGACACACATTTATTCTGGCCTCATTTACTGGTATCATCGTTTCCGGCTTCTATTACTGGAATCACCTACTGGAACCATTACTGGAATTACCCCAGAATCATTTACTGGTATCATTGTACTTGGCTGGACTCATCTTGAATCATTGTGTCAGAATTCTGGATTCACTTGCTGGGAGGGGAAATACTAGAGTAAGACATGTAGACATACCCCATTACTGGAATCACCCCTACTGGAATCTACTGGAATGATAGCCATCTCACACCCGGCCAGGTGTGTGATGTGCCGGATTTACCCATAGCCGTTTACATGTCGATCTCGGTATTTTAAAACACACTGCTAGAGTATAGGCTGGACTCACCCTGGAATCATTGATCACTATGACTGGAATCGTCCCTTGCTGGATTCATCTTGTATGAGATTCATCTTGTACTGGACTTACATTAGAGTTACACTGGTCTACATGTTGTCTGGACTTTATATCATATTATCCTGGTTCAGCTAGTTCTATTTTTTACAGTCTTCATTGCTATGATTCTTCTCTTATTTAGTATTTACTTTCCTTGCACTTTATCTGTCTTCTTACCATCACCTGAATATAAACTGCCATGTTCATCAATACAACTGCCTATAACTGCTTTATAGTTCTCTGTCATTTACTTGGGTTTTCTAGATGAGATGTGCTCGTTCCTGTCCTGACTGGACCTGTTGAAAATTTTACAGATGATTGCCCTGAGGACACATGCCCTACATTTTACTGAGGAGATGGCTTAGCTACCATGGCCCCGACACTCAGGAGTGATCGGGAGTTTAGTTAGTCTGTCTTGTTTTAGTTTTCCTGTTTAGATCTGGAGTTGTATATAGAGATTGAGACTGGAGATGTATTTGAGATTATTCAGATGTTGTTATTATTTCAGTATTTATTTGTCTTCAAATTCTTAGTTACAATTCTGTGTTATCTTATCGTGCTTAGACTGTGATTGAGATACACCTTATCTTATACTTGTCCTCCGTTCGGAGTTGATCATGATGAGTACATTATATACTGCATGAGTTGATGGTTAGTTAGAGACTTAGAACAGCGTTCTACCGCCGACACTGCGGCGTAGGCTGGGCGCTGTTTCGTACTCGTACCCTCACAGTGGGTGCGGGTCGTGACACTATGGGTCGTGGTCTGCAGTCCACTAGCATATATGTCCGATAAGACTCTAAAGAAAGTAACAAGAGTCTAAACTAAATCAAGAAACATGATAAAGTAAGAGAGCACGAAAGGATAACAATGTAATAATGATACCTGAATCCCACAAGCGGATCATCGCATCCGAAACCCACAAGAATCGTAAATCCTCCGCCACCCAGAACTACTAGCTAACTCCATGCAACTGCTAAACCTGAGGAGATCATCAGGTCCTCAGAGGACATAGCAAGATACATAATATAAATGTCTATCTAACAGTTTTATCATGCGTGAGAAAATAAACAAGAAAGAACAAGGACACGACAAATGACCACGAACACGAACACTAGAACAACTACGTATAAATGAACTGCCAGACGAATCACGAGATCAATGGAAGAACCAAACCCTCATCCCGAGTGTGGACTCATGGGATTGAACTAAACACTAACCCTCGTCCCGAGTGTGGACTCTCTGGTTAGTACTAACCCTCGTCCCGAGTATGGACTCTCTGGTTAGTTCACGGCAAGGCACCCTCGTCCCGAGTGTGGACTCTCTGGTGCAAGTACAACATCCTTGTCCCGAGTGTGGACTCTCTGATATAAACATCCTCGTCCCGAGTGTGGACTCTCTGGTGCAAGTCAAGTCAAGTCAACACCCTCGTCCCGTGTGTGGACTCTCTGGTGCAAATAATCGACATCCTAGTCCCGAGTGTGGACTCACGGATGTAAACAGATCAAGAAAAACACCCTCGTCCCGAGTGTGGACTCTCTGGTGTCAAGGAAACAATATCAAGGATTTAGCAGTTCAATTACACGTACTCGTTCTATGACACAACTTAAGCAAGGTACTGACGAGAAACTCTAAGTGTGAACAACCAGACCAAACAGGAACACAGCTATATGCAATGAAAACAACTCAAAATAATATAATACGAAAAGCACATGTCCATAAACAGTAAAAACTGGAAAATAAAATATAATGCATGTAAATAAAACTGTAGAGGAAGACAGGTATACTTGCCTGGAGGTTGCACGCAGATCCCACAAAATATAGTCAACTAGTGAGCCATAAAGTCTAAATCACCATAATTGCCTCTGAAAGCTGAAACAGACATTGCCAACAATCTCAGAATAGTCAAATTAGCTAGGATTGCCTGTCCTTAAGTCCAATTCTGGACACAGGGGCAAAACGATAATTTTGGGCCAAAACGGTGTTCGCCGTTGAACCCGCTTTGCACCAAAAAACATGTCAGAGTCAATGGTCTCTAAAGTCATCAAACTATATGTCTACGTATCCGGTTTGATGATACGAACCCAACGGTATGTCCAATTTTGGATTCCGGTGGGCCGTGCACAAAATTGCCCGTTGAGTTACACTTGTTTCTTATAATTATTTACAATTACCAACCTATTATTATTATTCCTATCATAATTACTATATTTTATCAATATATTATCATAATAAATTTATCAATCTATCCATTAGTTAACCCTTTAATATATTTATATAAAAATACATTAACTCTAATATTATAACTTATATACTAATCAATAAGGATCAATTATATTAGTTAAAGAGATGGGAGGGGCTATACCAAAATTCTTTAAAATAGAAGAAAGTGGCATATAAAGAAAACTCTAATGTCTTCTCAATTCTTTACTGTAACTTTATCCAACCCACGTGAATAGGAGCTCTTCTCCTATTATAACATCATTGCTTTATTTGTATGCTAAAGCTTCCATGCAAAGCATGGTTCTGTACTTATTTCTCTTCCTATTCTTCTATGAACTATTTGTATAGAGCAACAGATGGTATTTATACCTGCTTAAGCACTATTGCAGCTAGCTCTTCTCCTTCTAAAGCTTCGTAATGAGTAGTAACTGGCTTCCTCGGAGCTGCCCTTCCTGGCGAGCTTATTAATGGAAAACTTGCTCCGGTTGGTGAGGACGCAATGGTGGAGGATGTCATCGACTCGGATACGGAAAGCCGCGAATCATCAGGTTCGAGAAGATGCTCCCTGGAGGCTTGCGGCCTCGCGCGGCTTCAAAAGGTCATCGGCTCCGGTGGCTGCGATGCTCGAGAAGGAGGCTCACAACCCGATTGCAACGAAGTTCGATGGATGTAAGGTGGTGGCATGCACCGTAGCCACAGACTCGTGCGATAACAGCTTGGGACGAAGCTGGGGTATTGTACTGTAAGTCTGAGCGTGTACATATTCACCAAAGCTGTCATCAGCACAGATGGTTGCTCATATGCAGACAACTACTACGACGACGGAAACATCATCAAGTCGAAGCTCTGGTCTGGATAGGTAAGACGATGAGGCCTCGGCGGTGTTGAACGCGCGATGAAAAGTGACAATCGATGCCTAAGCAGAGTTTGTGGAATCCGGGTCCGATCAGGTGGGGAAGTTGGAGATCGACGCTCACCGGCGCAGAATCATGGCGAGATTCGGTCGGTGTGTATCGGGAGGCTGCTGCAGCATTCACCAGTCGGAGAGCAACTTGCGTCGATGGGAGGACGGTAATGGCGTGGACGTAGCTATCGGTGTTGAACGGAGGCTATGGTTTGGTGGTGGTGCCACAGAAATACAAAAACGTACGCTTGGGTTCGATCCGCTGCCGAGGGTGATGGAGGTGGAGGTCAGACGTGATGGCCACAGTGGAGGCGGTGATGGTGTGGGGAGGATGGAGCCATGGGTTATATAGGTGTCGACTACGGTTTTCTTTGTGACCGCTGCTATATAAATTGTGAAAATAATAGGTTTTGGGTTCGTGTGGTTTGGGCTTCAGCTTGCCAACTTTGAGTAAAAAAATTTGGCCCGAGCTTGGCAAGTTAATGTAGCGTAAGGAAAGTCGGATTTGACAAATAAATATAATATACATATATTGGAAGCTCACAATAGGTATTATTTTATTTATGGACTTGAGAACCAATCAACAGTAGCACATTGATATATGTGGGTCTAACACAACCAAATATTACATGCGTATGTATATGGCTTAGGCCCAATACAATAATATTTGTTCAACAACTTACATGTATATATATAACAAATAAATTTATGTAATCTAATGTATAGTCTATAAGCTCGATATAAACATACAAAATTATATATATATATATATATATATATATATATATATATATATATATATATATATATATAAGGCCTTATGACCCGAAACATTTATACTAACTATATGGTTCTAAATCCTCAATGATAATACTAAGTATAACTCTTATTTAAAAATATGTCACTTTAACTTTATTTGATACATAATATGGTTTTGGCTATGACATGCCTACCATGACTAAGACAATCTACCATAATAATTATTTAATTAAATTATTTATAAATTCCAAAAATAACCATTTTAATACACATAAATAATAAAAAAAAAATTAATTTTTGGGAAGAGGAATTATAATTCTACCCACCTTAAAAATAATTTCGTCCTCGAAATTCTAATTCATAACTATTCCTTAAAATTTAAAAAGAAAGTCTACCTTAACCTTAATCTCCTTAAATTTTAATTCCTCAAAAATAGTTTATATCCTTCTCCTAGTCATTTTGTTACTACGAAACCTCGAGGACTTCTACCCACCTTTGGTAAGACTACTCCCTCAAAGGTATGTCACTAAAACTTTATAACCTTTATCAAGTTGCTAGAGTAATTATGCTTAGATATCTAAGACATATGGCATCTATAATCCCCACATATCTATCAAACAACCAAATATTCAAAAATCAAGCAATATTATACAATAACTTAGGAATCTCTGGTGAATCCTAGACAGCACGATCGTTCGTCACCTCGAAATAAAAGGGACGAGAATCAAAGGTACGGAAAGCAAGAAAGTATAATCGAGAGCAATTTTGAAGTTTTCAAGGACGTAGAGAATTTCTAGAAGAATTTTCAAGACAGCGTGGATTGAGATTTCTAAGGGTTTAGTGAAATGTGCAGGCTCGTATTAGTACAGTTACGTAACCGATACGATATGCTCTGACCTGCATGGCCCACCAAAAAACTTGTCACGACCCGCACTCGATTTTCGGACACGAGCTCGTGAGCAAGCCAGCTACGTATCGAACGGACTCTAGCCCGACTCGAATACGTAAACGCTGTCAAGGCTATGGTATACTGCCAAATCATGGCAAACAAATCTATATCTCAATCCACAATAAGAATATGAAACATGAATGAACACTATGGGTCGTGGTCTGCAGCCCACTAGCATATATGTCCTATAAGACACTAATAAAAGTAACAAGAGTCTAAACTGAATCAGAAAACATGATAAAGTAAGAAAGCACGAAAGGATAACAACGTAATAATGATACCTGAATCCCACAAGCGGATCATCGCATCCGAAACCCACAAGAATTGCAAATCCTCCGCCACCCAGAACTACTAGCTAACTCCATGCAACCGCTAAACCTGAGGAGATCATCAGGTCCTCAGAGGACATATCAAGATACAAAATATACATGCCTATCTAACAGTTTTATCATGCGTGAGAAAATAAACAAGAAAGAACAAGAACACGACAAATGACTACGGACACGAACACGAACACTAGAACAACTACGTATAAATGAACTGCCAGGTGAATCACGAGATTAATGGAAGAACCAAACCCTCATCCCGAGTATGGACTCACGGGTTTGAACTAAACACTAACTCTCGTCCCGAGGGTGGACTCTCTGGTTAGTACTAACCCTCGTCCCGAGTGTGGACTCTCTGGTGCAAGTATAACATCCTCGTCCCGAGTGTGGACTCTCTGATGTAAACACCCTCGTCGGAATATGGACTCTCTAGTGCAAGTCAAGTCAAGTCAATACCCTGGTCCCGTGTGTGGACTCTCTGGTACAAATAATCGACATCTTAGTCCCGAGTGTGGACTCACGGATGTAAACAGATCAAGAAAAACACCCTCGTCCAGAGTGTGGACTCTCTGGTGTCAAAGAAACAATATTAAGGATTTAGCAGTTCAATTACACGTACTCGTTCTATGACACGACTCAAGCAAGGTACTGACGAGAAACTCTAAGTGTGAACCACCAGACCAAACATGAACACGACTATATGCAATGAAAACAACTCAAAATAATATAATACGAAAAGCACATGTCCATAAACAGTCAAAATTGGAAAATAAAATACAATGCATGTAAATAAAACTGTAGAGGAAGGCAAGATATACTTGCTTGGAGGTTGCACGCAGATCCCACAAAATATAGTCAACTAGTGAGCCATAAAGTCTAAATCACCATAACTATCTCCGAAAGCTGAAACAGACATTGCCAACAATCCCAGAATAGTCAAATTAGCTAGGATTGCCTGTCCTTAAGTCCAATTCTAGACACAGGGGCAAAACGGTAATTTTGGGCCAAAACGGTGTCTGCCGTTGGACCCGCTTTGCACCGAAAAATGTGCCAGAGTCAATGGTCTCTAAAGTCGTCAAACTATATATCTACGGATCCGGTTTGATGATACGAACCCAACGGTATGTCCAATTTTGGATTCCGGTGGGCCGTGCACAAAATTGCCCGTTGAGTTACACTTGTTTCTTATAATTATTTACAATTACCAACCTATTATTATTATTCCTATCATAATTACTATATTTTATCAATATATTATCACACTAAATTTATCAATCTATCCATTAGTTAACCCTATTAATATATTTATATAAAAATACATTAACTCTAATATTATAACTTATATACTAATCAATAAGGATCAATTATATTAGTTAAAGAGAAGGGAGGGGCTGTACCAAAATTCTTTAAAATAGAAGAAAGTGTCATATAAAGAAAACTCTAATGTCTTCTCAATTCTTTACTGTAACTTTATCCAACCCACGTTAATAGGAGCTCTTCTCATATTAAACACCATTGCTTTATTTGTATGCTAAAGCTCCCATGCAAAGCATGGTACTGTACTTATTTTTCTTCCTATTCTTCTATGAACTATGTGTATAGAGCAACAGATAGTATTTATACCTGCTTAAGCACTATTGTAGCTAGCTATTCTCCTTCCAAAGCTTCGTAATGAGTAGTAACTGGCTTCCTCGGAGCTCCCCTTCTTGGCGAGCTTATCAATGGAAAACTTGCTCCGGTCGGTTAGGACGCGATGTGGAGGATGTCATCGACTCGGATACGGAAAGCCGCGACTCATCAGGTTCGAGAAGATGCTCCCTGGAGGCTTGCGGCCTCGCGCGGCTTCAAAAGGCCATCGGCTCCGGTGGCTGCGATGCTCGAGAAGGAGGCTCACAACCCGATTGCAACGAAGTTCAATGGATGTAAGGTGGTGGCGTGCACCGTAGCCACAGACTCGTGCGATAGCAACTTGGGACGAGGCTGGGGTATTGTACTGTAAGTCTTAGAGTGTACATATTCACCAAAGCTGTCATCAGCACAGATGGTTGCTCATATGCAGATAACTACTACGACGACGGAAACATCATCAAGTCGAAGCTCTGGTCTGGATAGGTAAGACGATGAGGCCTCGGCGGTGTTGAACGCGCGATGAAAAGTAACAGTCGATGCCTAAGCAGAGTTTGTGGAATCCGGGTCCGATCAGGTGGGGAAGTTGGAGATCGATGCTCACCGGCGCAGAATCATGGCGAGATTCGGTCGGTGTGTACCGGGAGGCTGCTGCAGCATTCACCAGTCGGAGGGCAACTTGCGTCGATGGGAGGACGGTAATGGCGTAGACGTAGCTATCGGTGTTGAACGGAGGCTATGGTTTGGTAGTGGTGCCGAAGAAATGTAAAAACGTACGCCTGGGTTCGGTCCGCTGCCGAGGGTGATGGAGGTGGAGGTCAGACGTGATGGCCACAGTGGTGGCGGTGATGGTGTGGGGAGGATGGAACCATGGGTTATATAGGTGTCGACTAGGGTTTTCTTTGTTGCTGCTGCTATATAAATTGTGAAAATAATAGGTTTTGGGTTCGTATGGTTTGGGCTTCAGCTTGCCAACTTTGAGTAAAAAAATATTGGCCCGAGCTTGGCAAGTTAATGTAGCGTAAGGAAAGTCGAATTTGACAAATAAATATAATATACATATGTTGGAAGCCTACAACAGGTATTACTTTATCTATGGACTTGAAAACCAATCAATAGTAGCACATTGATATATGTGGGTCTAACACAACCAAATATTACATGCGTATGTATATGGCTTAGGCCCAATACTATAATATTTGTTCAAAAACTTACATGTATATATATATAACAAAGAAACTTATGTAATCTAATGTATAGGCTATATGCTCGATATAAACATACAAAATTATATATATATAAGGCCTTATGCCCCGAAACATTTATACTAACTATATGTTTCTAAATCCTCAATGATAATACTAAGTATAACTCTTATTTAGAAAATATGTCACTTTAACTTTATTTGATACATAATATGGTTTTGGCTATGCCATGCCTACCATGACTAAGACAATCTACCATAATAATTATTTAATTAAAATATTTATAAATTTCAAAAATCACCATTTTAATAGACATAAATAATAAAAAAATTAAATTTTTGGGAAGAGGAGTTGTAGGGTCTAATCCTGAAATATCTTCATACTCCAGACGAAGACATCGATGTACTCCTTGATAAGTTGTACCAAAGATTCTCGGACTACCCCTGATAGCTCTTGCTGATGAAGATGGGTTTAGGTGAGGACTCATCCACTAAGTCAATTTGCTGGACTTCATCCTCAGTGGGAGGTTCTCATTGTTCGAAGCAAAATTTCTATTGAGCTCCTAGATGTTGAGCCCAGGGTTCTTCTTCAAAGAATTCCAACACTTGATTTTCATTTTCTTCGAGAATATACATGTCATATTGACCGACAACACTTTCTTGAAGATTAGTCCGATATTGGTATCGGAGTCCCAAGTCGAAGCTTCAGATTAGTGGGAATGCACCACAACCTTTGTCTCTAAACTTTTTGGGGTTGCCGGAGGCGTTATGTAACCTACCCCCCACTGAGTGTGGTTATAGTAGTCTTGAGGCTTCCCCTTTGGAATAGGAAGTCATAGAGGAAGGCGTCGACCTTTTCCATAGTTAAAGCTTTTACTACTTTTCATGTGAGGACCCTGATTTTTGGGAATTATTTTTTATTTTATTGTATAGTATTTCTAATTATTAGGTTATATTGTATATTTAATTAGGATTTTATATGTACTTTTTGTGTCTTTGATTGTTGGAGCACACGACATGCCCATCTCTCGAAACGTCCTTTATGAGTTTCGTAGTAGACATGATGACCTTCAATTTGATATATCATGTCCCATCCGAATTTGTCCCTAGCATCCTTTTGACTTCGCGCAACTTCGAGTCAAATTTAGGCAATTAGATTATTTACCATAATTCCATACCTAGCTTCCCATGTGAGTTCGGAACTCGATATAGATCAAAACCATTTGACCCAATATATGGTTTTGACCCATTTTGAGTCTACGACATATAAGCTAAGGGTGCCACTCAATCGAGTTTATATGTGCTATTTAATTGCGAATGGCACAAGAGACTCATTAGTTGACTTTTCGAGTTCGACTTAACTATAAAATATATTTGGACCCTAACCTAGCCAACCCCACTTATAGAGCCATGATAGGTTGCCATGGATTAGTATAATTATTTTGTATTTATTTTGGGATGTTATACATCCAAATAGATTTATATACAACTTTGCATATATATATGATTATATTTATAATAGCCTAATATTTTATATAGATATGGCCTTAGTCATGGTTAAGTTCTAAGATGCATAGCGACTAGGAATTTTGGTACGGTTAGTGTAGTTGTGTGCTTTGACTAGTGTATTTGCCTTGCTAGGGAAGGCACGGCCATAACTATGTCCCAAGTAGGAAAATCAGGTAAAATTGTGACTTAACCCCCACCGATGATTTATTATTAGATTATTGACTTTCTAGGAGAACCGGTTGTACCAATTTAGTCCCGACTTGACCCGAACCAAATCTAAATCTAAATAGACATATAGTACTCTCAAATACCTTCATGTTGATATATATTTTGTATATATATCTTATTAATATTAATATGTTTTCAATTTTAGAAAATTTCTATTTAGAGGAAGTGTCTACGTGTAATCCTAGTGTAATCCTTATTGACATTAGTTTATATTTGACCCAAAGTCCAACCCAAACCTATGTCGGCATGTTGGGCATTAATATATATTAATAACCATATATATTTAATATTTATTCAGATTTAGATTGCATTTATATTTAGAAATCTAACTAGTTCCATATTAGGAAACCCTCCATGCAAATCTTTTTTGCATTTTAATTAAATCTAAATTTAATATTTAAAACTTATATGCTTCTTATCTAATAGCAACACATAGATTTTAAATTAAGCATCCTTCAATAATGACCATCGATTATAATATTTAAACAAATTATATTCCAAATTTAGCCTTATTGATAATCCTACTACTATCCAAATTATCTTATTCTAACATGTCCAATCTAATCATACTTAAATTAAATAATACATATCTATCATAATTATATATATATATATATATATATATATATATATATATATATATATATATATATATATATATATATGAATATATGAGTATCTCATAATTCTTATATTAAAAATCATGCACACCTTCTCTTTTTCGTCCAAAAATATTCTCCAAATTCGCTAGAAAAGTCAGCCACATTTTTTTATCCGACAAAGCAACTTAGAAGGGCCATATCTCCTAGCTCGGGACTCGAAACGCATTCCAGTTTTTTTTGTTGGAAGTGTATCGAGGTAAGCTTTACAAAAACATATTCTAATAGACAAAATTCATTTTGTAGATTTATGTAAAAAATTTTGAGTATTAGATTCCCGAAAAACAAACATGTTTTGATATTTTCGCGATTCCTGGAGATTCCGGAAATGAAAATGCGATCCGTTTAGTTTTTCGGAAAGCTGATACAAAGATTTATACCATCTCCTAACTAAATAAATCTAATAGGTACAATATTAATTATAATTAGATAATAGACTATTTTCAGCATCCAGAGACGTTTGTTTGGATCTTAGTTCCTCGGCAGCCGCTGTTCCACCTACTTTCCTGTCTGATCTTTGTCACCATAGTGCTCACAACCCAGGCAAGTACACCTTGCCAAACTCTACATTATTTACATGCTTTCCTATATTTTCAGTATTTCTTGCTTTGTTACATATCTCTCTTGTTTCCCCTTGTGATTCTTTCTAGTTACACGTGCACGTAGATTTTGATTTTTCTTTCTATACTACTTGTTCTATCTTTTCTATCTTTTTCATGTCTAGTGATAGTATTGATATGCCTGTGCCATATTTTTTGTGACCTGTTTGACCTGTACATGACTTGGACTTGACTAGATAGGCTTAATTTCCTAGTACCTTAGGAGAGAATGTTTTATTAGCCGTGGCTATCCTCTATTGTTAGTGCCTCTCCGGGCTACGATAGAGAACCTATTATAGTACTGTTAGTGCCTCTCCGGGCAATGGTTTTAGCCATGATTAATATTACATTCTTATGACATGTCACTATCTATAGAGTTCCTTTATGTGTTATCATTTCCTCTACTTGTTTTCCTATTTTTCTTGCATGTTATTTACTGTACAGTTGGCATGTATATTATGTGTCTTGCTAGTCCTCTGAGGGCCTGGTGATCTCTTCAGGTATTAGATGAAGGTATGGTACACCGGTGGAGGATGATTGCTTCACCGAAACTGCAGGTATATTTAATTGATGTTTTATCTTTCTCTTCCGTGATTAGATTTTGTCCTATATTTGATTCTTGCTATATTATAACCTTGTCTTGTACAAGCTTCTATTTTCCTCTAGCTTGTTCATGATAAATGTGTTATTGGGGATCCACTCTAACATTTTTATCTATTCTAGAATCAGTGTATTATGGTCTGATCAGCCTTACTGCACTTGATTCATTATTGTTACCGATATTTAGTGGATTGAGATATAGTTGGTCTAGAATAACCAGACAGCTTATATGTATTCGAGCTGAGCTGGAGTCCTTTATTGCGTAGCTGGCATGTATACGTATCCTAGTCCTACGTATTTTGGGACTGGAACGTTACATATTTTTGTGGTAGCCCATGCAGGTCCAGTTAGCCGTTTCGGTTACGTTACTGTACCGAGCGTGCCTGCGAAGTGACTAAACCCTTAGGAATCTCAATCCACAACTGCCTTGACAATTCTTTTAGAAATTTTCTTCCGCCCTTGAACTTCGTATTTGCTCTCGATTACTCTTCATTTGCTTTCTCGTATCATTGCTTCTCGTACCTTCCTATTTTGGAGTGACGAATAATCGTGCTATATAGGATTGATCAGAAATTCTTAAGTTATAGTTTAAGTTAGTCTACTTATTGTATTGTGATTGCTTGATAGATAATGGGGATTAGAGATGATATATGCCATAGGACATCATGTGTTTGATGAGGTAGTTTAACCAAAGGTGGGTAGATGTCCTCAATATAGAAATAAAATAGATGTTCGTACTAGGTTACGTCCTTATGGTAGTCACTCGATAGAGAAAATGGTGGTATTTTTAGTGAAATGACTGACGCTCTACAAGAATAAAGTAGACATAGTCTAACCTATCCCATTTACTATTATACCTTGTTAGTTTAAAGTGAGGATTAGATGGATTAATAAGTACCACTTAGCTTGGTTAGGTAAAAAGGAGACTCATCTAATTGTAATAATAGTATGGTTATGAGGGACATGTCATCAATGTGATCTTTACAAGACCGCCACTACAAAGAAGAACCACTAGAAATAACTATCCATAGTTTTACGATATAGATTTTGCAAATTAAAATATTTTTTAGGCTTGATTATTACTTAATTTATTAGGAGACACTGTAGTGACCTAGCATATCCCTTAAAGTATTCCTAGTTATCTTAGCACGGTTCTTTGTTAGTGAGCCTTATTTTAATTTCGAGGACGAAATTCTTTTAAGGTGGGTAGATTATGAGGACCCTGATTTTTGGGAATTATTTTTTTATTTTATTTTATAGCATTTCTAATTATTAGGTTATATTGTATATTTAATTAGGATTTTATATGTACTTTTTGTGTCTTTGATTGTTGGAGCACACGACATGCCCATCTCACGAACCATACGTTATGAGTTTTGTAGTAGACAGGATGACCTTCAATTTGATATATCATGTCCCATCCGAATTTGTTCCCTAGCATCCTTTTGACTTCGCGCAACTTCGAGTCAAATTTAGGCAATTAGATTATTTACCATAATTCCATACCTAGCTTCCCATGTGAGTTCGAAACTCGATATAGATAAAAACCAATTGACCCAATATATGGTTTTGACCCATTTTGAGTCTACGACATACATGCTAAAGGTGCCACTCAATCAAGTTTATATGTGCTATTTAATTGTGAATGGCACAAGAGACTCATTAGTTGACTTTTCGAGTTCGACTTAACTATAAAATATATTTGGACCCTAACCTAGCCAACCCCACTTATAGAGTCATGATAGGTTGCCACGGCTTAGTATAATTATTTTGATATTTATTTTGGGATGTTATACATCCAAATAGATTTATATACAATTTTGTATATATATGATTATATTTATAATAGCCTAATATTTTATATAGATATGGCCTTAGTCATGGTTAAGTTGTACGATACTTAGCGACTAGGAATTTTGGTACGGTTAGTGTAATTGTGTGCTTTGACTAGTATTTTAGCTTTGCTAGGGAAGGCCCGGCCATAGCTATGTACCAAGTAGGAAAACCAGGTAAAATTGCGACTTAACCCCCACTGATGATTTATTATTAGATTATTGACTTTCTAGGAGACCCAGTTGTACTAATTTAGTCCCGACTTGACCCGAACCAAATCCAAATCTAAATAGACATATAGTACTCTCAAAAACCTTCATGTTGATATATATTTTGTATATATATCTTATTAATATTAATATGTTTTTAATTTTGAAAAGTTTCTATTTATAGGAAGTGTCTACGTGTAATCCTAGTGTAATCCTTGTTGACATTAGTTTATATTTGACCCAAAGTACAACCCAAATCTATGTAGGCATGTTGGACATTAATATATATTAATAACCATATATATTTAATATTTATTCAGATTTAGATTGCATTTATATTTAGAAATCTAACTAGTTCCATATTAGGAAACCCTCCATGCAAATTTTCTTTGTATTTTAATTAAATCTAAATTTAATATTTAAAACTTATATGCTTCTTATCTAATAGTAGCACATAGATTTTAAATTAACCCTCCTTCAATAATGACCATTGATTATAATATTTAAACAAATTATATTCCAAATTTAGCCTTATTGATAATCCTACTACTATCCAAATTATCTTATTCTAATATGTCCAATCTAATCATACTTAAATTAAATAATACATATCTATCTTAATTATATATATATGAATATATGAGTATCACATAATTCTTATATTAAAAATCATGCACACCTTCTCTTTTTCGTCCAAAAATATTCTCCAAATTCACTAGAAAAGTCAGCCACGTTTTTTTACCCGACAAAGCAACTTAGAAGGGCCATATCTCCTAGCTCGGGACTCGAAACGCGTCCCAGTTTTTTTTGTTGGAAGCGTATCAAGGTAAGCTTTTAAAAACATATTTTAATAGAAAAATTCGTCATATAGATTTCTGTAAATTTTTTTTGAGTATTAGATTCCCGAAAAACAAACATGTTTCGATATTTTCGCGATTCCTGGAGATTCCGAAAACGAAAATGTGATCCGTTTAGTTTTTCAGAAAGCTGATACGAAGATCTATAACATCTCCTAATTAAATAAATCTAATAGGTACAACATTAATTATAATTAGATAATAGACTATTTTCAGCATCCGGAGACGTTTGTTTAGATCTTAGTTCCTCGGCAGCCGTTGTTCCACCTACTTTCCTGTCTGATCTTCGTCACCACAGTGCTCACGACCCAGGCAAGTACACCTTGCCAAACTCTACAGTATTTACATGCGTTCCTATATTTTCAGTATTTTTTGCTTTGTTACATATCTCTCTTGTTTCCCCTTGTGATTCTTTCTAGTTATTCGTGCACGTAGATTTTGATTTTTCTTTCTATACTACTTGTTCTATCTTTCCTATCTTTTTTATGTCTAGTGATAGTATTGATATGCCTGTGCCATATTTTTCCTGACCTGTTTGACCTGTACTTGACTTGGACATGACTAGATAGGCTTGATTTCCTAGTACATTAGGAGAGAATGTTTTATTTGCCGTGGCTATCCTTTATTGTTAGTGCCTCCCCGGGCTACATTAGAGAACCTATTATCGGACTGTTAGTGCCTCTCCGGACTACGGTTTTAGCCATAATTAAATTACATTCTTATGACATGTCACTATCTGTAGAGTTTCTTTATGTGTTATCATTTCCTCTACTTGTTTTCCTATTTTTCTTGTATGTTATTTACCGTACAGTTGGCATGTATATTATGTGTCTTGCTAGTCCTCTGAGGACCTGGTGATCTCTCTAGGTATTAGATGAAGGTATGGTACACCGATGGAGGATGATTGCTACACCGAGACTGCAGGTATATTTAGTTGATATTTTATCTTTCTCTTCCATGATTAGATTTAGTCCTATATTTGATTCTTGCTATATTATAGCCTAGTCTTGTACAAGCTTCTATTTTTCTCTAGCTTGTTCATGATAAATGTGTATTGGGGATCCCCTCTATCATATTTATCTGTTCTAGAATCAGTGTATTATGGTCTGATCAGCCTTACTGCACTTGATTCGTTATTGTTACCAATATTTAGTAGATTGAGATATAGTTGGTCTAGAATAACCAGACAGCTTATACGTATTCGAGCCGGGCTGGAGTCCTCTTATTGCGTAGCTGGCATGTATACGTATCCTAGTCCTACGTATTTTGGGACTGGGGCATTATATTTCAAGTCGTAATCCATCTTTTGGATGAGATACTTCGCTTGATTAGTATAACGGTAGATCTGCATTCTGCTGGTGTCTGGCTCCGGTTTGGCTAGAGGGAGGTCTTAATGACGTTCGACCTTACCAAAAATACTAGGTTACTCATCCTTTTTCTTTAGCGGAACTATATAACGGACTCCTCGATATGGGATGACCTAGTTTGTAGGAACAATGGCACCTCTAGTGGAGGTGAATAGAGTACAGCGGAGAATATTTAGCAATAAATTTTTTATCTCTAAGCAGGTGAAGCAATATATATAAAAAATAATTGCAAGCAAGTCAGTAAAACCACGGCAAGAAAGCAATACGCAAAGACAGCAGGTTTATACTGGCCTCCCTCTGTGAGGACTAGTCCAGTCTCGAGTACTCAATCCAATGTTTGAATCCACTATTTGAAATAGAGAATACACTACGTATTTTGCTCCGAAGAACACGCCAACTCACCATCGTCATATTTTTATCCGAAGCCCACGAACAAACTTCAACACCTTTCTTAAGGAAAGCTTTTATACGCCAAGCTTGTATAACTCGAAAACTCCTACTCAGAAACCACCGACACTAGAAGAATAGAGTTGACTTGGAGATTTAAAGATTAAAGCTTTGGGAATGGAATAGAAAGCTTAGGAATAGATAGAGAAGATGAAGATTGAATCTGTGTTTAGAAATGAAAATTTCTTCTCTATTTATAGGTTTTTCTAGGACAGAGATCGGGCAGAACTCGGTACCCTAACGTTCAAAAATTCAAACGTTGGAGATCCACAGGAATAGGTAAAGCTTCTGAACATGAGTGAATTATGCTGACCGAGTTCGGTCCGAGTTCGGGCAGAACTTTGGCCGAGTTCGGTTAGCCTAATTCCAGGACAGTTTTGGTTTTTGGATATGGTTTGGTTTAGGATATCAGAACTGGTTTGGTTTAGGAATCAAGATGGATTTGGTTTAGGATAGACTTCTAATTGCCAGTGATCCCGATTCACAAATAATTTAGACTCAATAAAATAGAAAAATACAGAATAAATAATATAATCTCAGAGACGACATAATCTACATTCTTCGTTCCTTTTCATATCAAGATCGAAGTTTTATGACACTTATCGAAATTGGTTTGACTATGGCTAAATGTGCCAGCAATTTCCCCTATTTTGATAATGTGACAAAACTATGATTGATACTTAAGGAAAAGTTCAGCTTGAAGTGGAAGTAGACTTGATGAGTACGGAAGGTACGGTAGTACCTTTTTGTGCGTCAAAAAAATGGTACAGTATAATGCTCAATGCTTAATGCTTCCCTGTAGTGTACGGTTAAGTCTTATTACTCCCCCGTAATAAAACATTCTGCTGAATCTGTATCTGTAGTCTAAACCAAAATTCTTTCAAACCAAATTGGTAATATAGTGAATAATCATCAGAAATCATAAGTTGTATCCAGGATGAATCAAATCTAATTTTATCACTCTTTAATCAATCTTAAATCAGCCTTACTCCCCCGTTTTGTTATAATAGCAAAATGGTATAGCAATATTAAACCATAAAGCATAATATAAGACATGCATGGAATAATGGAAATACTAGCATAAACTGAAAAAAATTTGTATACATCACACAAAAAAACTAAAAAAGTCATAACTGATAATGCTTGAAAGAAGCATTTATCACTAAAACATGCCAACTAAAATAAAGTCAAAATATAACAAAGTCACTGAACTATCACGAGGAATAACAAATCCTCAACTGTCATCCTCATCATTATCAGCTACAGTACTAGAAGTACCAGAAGGACCGGTCTCAGTAGATCGGTTGGGGTCATATCGAGCAGCCGTAGGGTCAAAGTAATGCTGGGCCTCATGGTCATCAATGGATAGCCAAGCCGGATCGGATCACGAACCATAGGAATGGGGCCTCTAGGATTGTGAGCAAGACTATATGACAAATCATGAACCGTGTTCGAGATGGCCTGGAGCTGAATGGTAGTATGAAAATCCATAGCTCGAAACTGATCCAGCATGAGAGTCTGAAGGGACTCAAGAGTAACACCGGTAGGAGGATGAGTAGCCTGAGAATCAGTGGAAGTAGGAGTAACTACTGGAGTTAGAACCTGTGCAGGCTGAGCTGGGCGACGATACTTATGAAGATAGGCAGGAGCAGCATCTTCAGCACAGTCCTCAAGACTGACCTTAAAATATTGAAAGATGATAGGGAGGTACATCGCATATAGAAGGTGTCGTGAGAAAGTCTTGCAACAACGTTCCATAGCGGAGATTATAGTCTTGGAAAGACTAGAAGGAACATGAAAATGAAGATGATAAATCGCTGAGAGTTCCTAGGAAATCTCATCCGTGGCAGTGTTCTTAGGAAGGATAGTGGAGAACACCATGCGATGGAGATCATAGAAGTAGTTGTTCATATGTCTAGGGTGAAGAGTGCCATGGGGTCGAGGATTAGGTTCACAGAGCGAATCACGGAAGAAATCAAAAGTTGTCCCCTCGAAAAACTTAATAGAGGTGATTACGCCAAGTGCTTCCCCTTCGTTGGTTACGTGAAGAATGATCGCTAAATTATCAACATCAAACTCGATGTCGACTCCACCAACTTTTGATTTCACCGTGCCCGTTGTGACCGAGAAATTACAATAGAACATGCGAATGGCATTGGTATAAACGGGAAAAGTTGATTGAACTAACTCTAGCAAATGATGATATGTGAATACACTAGAGTGATCAGGAAATAACGTAAAGTTAATAGGAGCGCCTGGACAGATTTTTCTTTTATGAAAGTTCGTGAACCAAGAGTCCGAAGCTTCTTGGGACACAAAAATAAATTCATCAAAGAAATCTCCATCGGGTCTCGAAGGAGTGCAAAGTGAAAAGGAGGCCACCTCATGAGGAGTCGAGGACGAACCTTCATCAACTTTCCTCTTCTTTTGAGAAAAAATAGGTTGTTTGGGAGCAATATAAAAATTGAACAAAAAACATAGTGAGATATACCGAAATTAAAGGTAGACAGTAGAAGAGAACCTCGAGAGAGCTCCAAACTCGGAGTTTGAAAGCATGAAGAGCTTGGATGAGGGAGAACAAGGAGGTTAGGGTTAGGGTTTTTGGTAGGGTTTGATGCTACTGTGATGAGGAAGAAGATGATAAAATGGATTAAATAGAAGGGGGCTCGGCTGTCCAGCTTCTGTTTGAAATCCTCCAAGACCGAGTTTGGCCAGAACTCTGACAGAGTTTGATCGCTAGGGTTACAAGGCAGTTGTTGTAAACAGTGTGATAGTTTTTATATAAATACAAAAATTAAATTAGAATTAATTGTGTTGAAGAAAATAATTTAATATTTATTAATTAATTACCCATAAATTGCCATAAATACTTTAGGTTAGTTGTATTGGCCGGATCCCAGCTAGCGGTTGTCCGAAGACTAGTGCACCGTATCCCTTCAGGTTATTTACACCTATGTGACAGAAGGGCCCTTTCGGCTTATAACCAAAATAAATTTAGCAAATTTATGTTCATTAAATAATAATATTATATTATGTTACCTCAACATCCAGAATTCCTAATTCTCTTCATATAAAGTTAAAACGATCTTCAGCCAAAGGCTTTGTGAAGATGTCAGCTAGTTGATGTTTAGTATCAACAAATTCTAAAACATTATCACCTTGCAAAACATGGTCTCTCAAAAAGTGATGTCTAATTTCTATGTGTTTAGTGCGTGAATGACATATGGGATTCTTAGTGAGATTAATAGAGCTAGTGTTATCATAGTAAATGGGAATATAATGAAAGGATAATTGTAAGTCTTCCAGAGTTTGTTTCATCCATAAAATTTGTGCACAACAATGTCCTACAGCTATATACTCAGCTTCAGTAGTTGATAATGCAACTGAATTTTGTTTCTTAGAAAACCAGGAGACTAATGACTTTCCTAGAAAATGACATGTACCGCTAGTACTTTTATGATCTACTTTGCATCCAGCAAAATCTGCACTCAGAGTAACCTTTCAGGTCAAACGAATCAGTTTTGGGATACCAAAGACTGGTTGTCAAAGTTCCTTTAAGGTATCGTAAGATACGCTTAACAGCACTTATATGTGATTCTTTAGAACAAGCCAGATATCTAGCACATAAGCATACCGCAAACATAATGTCTGGACGACTAGCAGTTAAGTATAGTAAACTACCAATAATACCTCTGTACTTACGTATGTCGGATGGTGTACCGCTTTCATCTATATCAAGCTTTGTAGACGTTGCCATTGGAGTGCCAATAGGTTTGACATTTTCCATATCAATTTTTTTAGCAAGTCTTTTCCATATTTGCTTGATTAATAAAAATCCCTTGTGAACTCTGCTTAATTTGCAGTCCAAGGAAGAATGTTAATTCTTCCATCATGCTTATTTTGAATTCACTCTGCATACACTTAGTAAACCCGTTACATAGCATCTCATCAGTAGCGCCAAAGATTATATCATCTACATATATCTGCACTAGTAAAATATTTTTGTCCAAATATTTTATAAACAAAGTTGAATCAACCTTCCTTTTTGAAAAATCGTGTTCAAGTAAGAAAGAACTAAGACACTCATAGCAATTGTAGGAACAATGGCACCTCTAGAGGGGGTGAATAGAGTGCAGCAGAGAATATTTAGCAATTAAAATTTAACTCTAAGCAGGTGAAGCAATATATATGTAAAATAATTGCAAGCAAGTCAGTAAAATCAGGGCGAGAAAGCAATACGCAAAGACAGCAGGTCAATACGCAAAGACAGCAGGTTTATACTGGTTTCCCTCTGTGAGGACTAGTCCAATCTCGAGTACTCAACCCGATGTTTAAATTTACTATTTGAAATAGAGATTACACCATGTGTTTTGCTCCGAAGTACACACCAACTTCACCACCGTCGTGTTTTTATCTGAAGCCCACGAATAAACTTCAACACCTTTCTTGAAGAAAGCTTTTATATGCCAAGCTTGTACAACTCGAAAACTCCTACTCGGAAACTCCTACTCGAAAACCACCGACACTACAAGAATAGAGTTGACTTGGATATTTGAAGATTAAAGCTTTGGAAATGGAATAGAAAGCTTAGGAATATATAGAGAAGATGAAGATTGAATATGTGTTTAGAAATGAAAATTTCTTCTCTATTTATAGGTTTTTCTAGGATAGAGCTCGGGCAGAACTCGGTACCTTAACATTCAAAAATTTAAACGTTGGATATCCACAGGAATAGGTAAAACTTATGACCAGGAGTGAATTATGCTGACCGAGTTCGGTCCGAGTTCGGGCAGAACTATGGCCGAGTTCGGTTAGCCTAATTCCAGGGTAATTTTGGTTTTTGGGTCTGGTTTGGTTTAGGATCAAATTAGGAATTGGTTTGGTTTAGGAATCAAGATGAGTTTGGTTTAGGATAGACTTCTAATTGCTAGTGATCCCGATTCACAAATAATCTAGACTCAATAAAATAGAAAAATACAGAATAAATAATAAAATCTCAGAGATGACTCAATCTGCATTCTTCGTTTCTTTTCATATCGAGATCGAAGTTTTAAGACACTTATCGAAATCGATTTGACTATGGCTAAATGTGCCAACAAAGTTTACATTGTTGACAATCGTTACTTGTATTTGTAATAACTCTAAGGAATTATCTAAAGTGTACATAGCATTATAATATAGAATATTAGAGTAGTTCAAAGACAGCCTTTTATTAATAAAATAAGGGATCTTGTCCCGATGTATTATATCATCAAGAGAAGGGGTATCTATGTTAGCAGATATGTACTCTCCTAACTCTTTATCTGTCAGAACAGGGACCATCGTTGGAGGAGATGCAGGGGTCTTTTGTCGTATCTTGGCTACCAGTGGAGCTGATGCCTTGGCAGGAGAAGTTTCTGGAGACCTTTTCGGGAGCCTGACCCTAATTGCTTCATGAGCCCGACCTGGAAGCTTGACAACCGAAGAGGCCGGAGCCTTCCAATACAGCTTGGCTATGAGAGGAGCTGACACTTGGGGACGTTTTCCCTTGAGTCGCACCTTCAATGGCGCTTC
This sequence comes from Iris pallida, assembly GCA_029216955.1. Classification (NCBI taxonomy): domain Eukaryota; kingdom Viridiplantae; phylum Streptophyta; class Magnoliopsida; order Asparagales; family Iridaceae; genus Iris; species Iris pallida. Next base: position 3,969,669 of record JANAVB010026199.1, on the reverse strand, counting down.
AGTCATCATATCTGCTTCTGCTTCAGCTTATGTCTTATCGTCAGCATCGTTGGCCTCATCATCCAAATGGACTGATTTGTAGAGATCGGAGTTAGTAAAGAATGTCTCGATCCCTCTGAAGGGATCAACAACAACGAATTTCGTCCTGGCAATGCCATTGCCAGCTATATATTTCATGCACTGGTGGAGAGTTGATGGCACGACCATATACTCGTGTATCCATGGACGTCCCAGCAAGATGTTGTAGGAGATGGGGGCATCAATGACATAGTAAGTCACCTTTGTCTGGAGGTCACCAATTTGGCATTTCAGACGAATGTTGCCCAACGATTCACTTTTTCTGGCATTGAAGCTGCTGATGGTAGTGTTGGATGCGGTCAACCGATGCATCGGTATCCCTAATGTCTAGATAAAAGTTCGAAGGATAATGCTGAAGGAAGACCCCGGATCGATTTATATCCTATCCACCTTGATGGTGCTAATGAACCCTGTGTACTATAAGAGCATGTTATGTCTGTTATTCTTGAGCAGCATGTCTTGCTGAGTGAATGTAATATTGGGGATGATTTCCTCCCCACTATGGCAGTGCAGACATGCGGCTGGCTCCTCTTCGGGCTATAGGACTTGGCTTATGAAGGACTCGACATCATCCAATACTTCACATAGAGCATTCTGAGTATCTTTGGAGAGTTGGAGAAGCTCAAATAGAGAAAGCCAAGCCGGAGTATTGGCAAGCTGCACCAATATGTCAAATTTGTGGAGTTTAGTCAACCCCAACGTACCTTTTTTTTCCAGAGGCTTGTTGAAATAAGCCTTCTCTTGCCTCTGTTTGCCTGTCGTTGGAGGTTGGGATGGACCCTCCCCTCGGGCAGTAGTAGTGGTACCGGGAGGCACCTCCTCAGTCCGAACCTCCTCCTGCTGAGTATTCTGTTATGATTGAGTCACCACTGGAAAGGCTTCCTCCAGAGAGGAAGTGACGATTCGGCAAGACTTGGACTTCCTATCTTTGGTTTTGGTGGTAGGGCGTACCACCAGTTGAGTCAGCTTCGGAGCTAGATCTGGGTGAACCCACATGATTTCGTCCCAAGAAGTAGTGAATAGCACCAGCCTACTCACATTGTCACGAGTCGGTAGAAGGTCGATTACTTCTATTATCACCTTTTGGATGGGGACGACGCCATCTTGTGCTTCAATCGGCAGCAAGGTGCCAAACTGAAGAGACACCATATTTGTAGAGACCGTCTTGTCCTCATAGTCGAGGGAGATGTAACACCCCAATCCCAAAATACGTAGGACTAGGAACATAGACATGCCAGCTGTACCCATACGAAGTATACTCCGATATATGGAAACCTCGTATGAATACATAAGCTATAAAGTGCAGTAGAACCATAACTAATCTCATCCACACAAAATAAATAAATAAAAGATATCGTATAATGATAATGAATTGTCTTGATACAATATGTTGGGCGGAGACAAATCTACTACCAACAAGTAAAGGAAAAATACATGAGAAAAGAAATAATTTTTGGCGAGCGAAGCGAAGACGATCAAAGTGCAATCATCCTCGTAGAAATAGAGATGACCATGGCTAGAGCTAAAGCACCTGCAAAAGACAAGAGCACACACCTGGCGAGATAACAAGGTCCTCAGAGGGACGTAACAAGACACATAATATCATGCCATAATAACTGAATAAATATTGCTCAAATAAATAAGGGATGCATGCAATAGGGTACCTAACCGTACTATAGTGAATATGTAATAAAAACAAACCTTTGACGCATGGGCTGGATCAGGAATATCAGGAATCAGGACCGTATCTCCCACTGGAGATAACCGGCAATCAGGACCTTACCTCCCACTGAAGATAACCGGCTATCAGGACCGTACTTCCCATTGGAGATAACCGGCAATCAGGACAGTGCATATATGACCCATACATTAAGGAACTGTTCTTCCCACCCAATGCCTATTATGTTGTATCCACAACATAAAACCTCTATTAACCGCTAAGTCAAACTAAATATGCAATTCTATTAGCGGTTAATCCTATCGCACGACTTATACGTACCGGTGGCCAGTCAGTCCCATATGTCCGTGTTCTACATGCGACACACAACTTCGTGGTACAACGTGTCAAGGCCAATGAATGCAACACACAAGGATGTCCCTTAAATCTAGGTTTAATGTGTAAGAAAAATAATACATAGCAGGAAATATAACTGAACAGTAAGTTCTAACAGGTTATGCCATGTATCACAGTTTATTTTGCATAAAGAAAATAATGTGTAATGCATGAAATATGAGCTAAAATAAATAAACAGCAAATGGCAAGGTGTCTTGCCTGGTAGGACGCCTGGTGTACTGTAATGATCAAGGTAGCACAAATTGCGACTTTGGTGTAACAACTATGCAAGGTGACCTCTGACGGTGGCACGGACATTTCCATTGGGTTCAGAAGGGTCAAATTGGTTAGGGTTGACGAGGGGATATACTGAATTTGGCGAGAGAATAAGAGAAAGGGGTTGGTTATGGACATGAGGAATACTGAAAGAATTGGATAATTAATATACATATATGATTTTAGAAAACTATTTTTAATACCAAAAATAGAGTTTGTAGGTAGAAAAACTATCCACATTTGAAAACTATATATATTTTTGAAACAGAATACTATAATAATATGTCTAATTAAAACTTTTGAAATTACCTATAGAAACAAAATCCAGATATAATTTATTTATTAATTTTATTTTATTTGCTACAACTAATTTCTAAGAATTAGTTGATCTATATATATATATATATATATATATATATATTATAGAAAAAAAAATATATATATATATATTATAGTAATGTAAAATCCTTCAAATAATAATGTATACTGTTGATGTAATACCTATAATGTATACTAATAGCAATATTGATTAATAATACTAGTAATAAATAGAATAACAGAACCTCCAAAGAAATTCAAAACCAACAAAATAATATAACAGTAAAAGAAAAATGATAGTACTAGTAATAATAATAACTAAAAAAGTTTCTATCAGTTGGTAAAGAAGTAACAGCTGGTGTTTAGTTGGAACCAATAAAAAGAAAGCACAAGATAACAACAGAGGGGAGATGTAGAAAAAAGAAAATAAATCAAAACAACAAAAACAGAAGCAACAAAACAACAAATAACGTAAAATAAGAAACAAACAAAATAATAAAAAGAAATAAAAACTAACAAACATATGAAGGGGTGCTGTTCCTCATTCATGAGAAAAGAGGGAAGAGGGAGAGAGGATCGATAGTAGGGAGAGAGGCGCGAGAGAGATCGGCGTAGGGAAGTGGGTTTAGGAAGATGGGGCGGCGGGGGAGTCGGTGGTCCGGCGGAGGAGCAGAGAGGAGCCGGGGATAAGGAGATCGGAGGAGTAGGCGGTCGAGTGGCGGTACCGGCGGATGCGAGGGGCGGTGCTCGGCGAAGAGGCACGCGTGGAGGGGTGAAGGCCGGCACTGGACGCGACGGCTAGGGCACCGGCGGCGGAGCTCGGGGAACTCATCGAACGCACGCGGTGGTCGGAGTGGAGGAACGGGCTTGCGACGGTCGCGGGGTCTGGACACGGCAGAAGTCGATGGGAGGGGAAGGGTGCGGGAGGCTGTGCGGCTCGTCGGCGACGAGGCTACGGGCGGACGACAGGTAAGGCGGTGGTGGTGGTGTTTAAATTTTTTTGGAGGATTTTTGGGTTTTGGTAATGGCGACGGTGGTGGTTGCCACGGGTGGAGGCGGTCGGTGGTGGCCCTGGCGGTGGTCGGGATCAGTTGGATCCAGTGGTAGATGGTTGTGGTGGTAAGGATGATAGTATAGGCGGGGCTGCCACGGCAGTGGCCGCGGTGGCGGCTGGTTTGTGTGTGGTTGGGCTGCCGCGGTTGTCGTGCTGGGTGTTGGTGGTAGTGATGATGACAATGATGCTGATGGTGGGGATGAAGACAGTGGTGAAGATGGCGGTGGGCGGCGCTGCTGGGGTCGCGTGACTGCGACGAGCGGTGGTGATGGGCTTAGACCAAAATTAGGGTTAGGGTTAGGATTAGGGCTAGGGTTTGTATTATGTCGGGGTGTCCGACGCAGGCTGGGTTTGTGTCCTACATGACACGGGTGGAGTTAAAGTCGTGTCAGGGATGTGTCCGACACGAGGAATTGATGTAATTGTAAAAAATGGAATAAGATTATGGATGACAGAACACGGACATAATGCACGCACGTTTGGTTGTCGAATTTTGTAGAGATCAGAAATTTATGGAGGAGTACCTGCCTATTTATAGGATGTGGGAATTCTCAGTTGGATAATGATTATGAATATTTAAACCCAAAAATAGATAATTCATCTATTAATTTAAATCAATCCAAAGCGAAATCAATTTAAATCTAATTAATGTACATCCTTTAGGTTAAACTAAAATAAGATAATTCAAACTCCAAATATAGATATTAATATAACTATAAAATCAAATCAAGATTTAATTTGCCACAATAATTTCAAAATATGTTTTCCAAAAATACTAATAATAATAATTTCAAAAATAACATTATTATTTAAAAATAAACTAATAAATATTTACGAAATATATGTTTATGTACAAATAATATTTACATAAATATTTTCCTAGTATACAAAAATATTATTTATTATTAGTGGCTGTTAGAAATGAAAGGCTTAAAATAACAAACTTAGAAATTTTGGTATGATAGCAAAGTAATTATTATATATATGATTTTGAAAATGGGAAAACGTTTTTCTAAAAATATGTATGCTCACAAATATTCGCACTCGTCGAGCCATTACGGAAAACGACATTTCGTGCGCGACGTACAATACGACTACGCGACGTACAATATAAAATTTTAAATCAGTACCAAATTTAATATATAAAAAATAGTAAAAATTTAGGGGTTTTACATCCTATCCAACTAAAAAGAATTTCGTCCTCGAAATTTAAAAGTAGTAGGGGGGTAAGAAGGCACAAAGGGGTAGCGATGAGGAAGCACAGTCAAATCATTGGGCGAGACAAGGAAACGACGTTTAATGAAAATATGCATTAGAGTCGTGATTTCAATAATGGCGAAGATAATCATGGATTAACGCAAGAAGGAAAATGGTTAAGATAACACGCAATAAAGAATGGTATGGGTTCAAAAAATAAATTAGAGACCTTAAAGTTATGGTCTCTTGAGAGTAGGTTGAGGGCACGATTAGGAGAACGAAATAGATTCACTCCTAAATTAAGCGATTAGAAGGTCATAGTAGGGCCGAGAAAAAGGACGAGTGGTTTAGGATGAAGAGATAGTAACATTGAGTGGTGATGGTCATAATTGATAGGAAGGCTAGAGGAAGTTCTAGCATAACGCCTTCGTCCTTCTAAAATATGTGAAGGCGAACGCAAATAGGGAGTTCAAGGAGGCGTTATCGAATACGAATACGTGGTTCAAAGGCAACCGAATAATCCAAAAGGAGTTGCCAAGGCAGTCGCGGATGGGACTCTTGAGGACAAGTTTAGCTATGTCCCCATCTACGTAGAACGATTGATAAAAGCGAACCAAAGTACAATCGGTTGTTCAGACCATCATGCACCGGTTTTGATTGGGCAATATGTTAGTGGGAGCGACCCAAATAACATATGTCTTGAACAAGCTCGATAAAGGAATAAGCTTGCAAAAACTAGGCTACACTAGCATCATTAGTCTAGATAGTAAAAATATAGGCACGTGAGATTAAGATTGAAATAAAGAACCAATATGAATAGTCTAAGTGTCATAAAATCTAAGTCTTGCACGAAGCTTGAACTTATGCAGTCGTCCTAGTTTCCTTGTCTATGGCTTGGTTGGCTAGATGGATTAGGGTCTTCTAAATTCTGGAACCTAAATGAACTTGCTAATATAGGTCACAAGGACAAAGGGATTGCTAGGTCACAAAGCATTCTACCCAACTTAAAAGAATTAAACTATGGGTGTTTGGGATATCTAACCAGTAGGGTCAATCTCTAGCAAGCACGAAGGAAAGATAAGAATAATGATAGAAGAAATCAAGCAAGATGCAATCGATGAGTCGGTCTAATATGGAATCGAGGAAAAGGTCAAGTATGTGGATGAGATCCTAGACTTCTAATCCTATTCTCAGGCTTGCTTGGTACGGTAAAGTAACCAAACAATTTAACTCGACCTGCAAGGCCCCCACAAAAACATGTAATGCCCCAGTCCCAAAATACGTAGGACTAGAAACGTAGACATGCCAGCTGTACCCATACGAAGTATACTCCAATATATGGAAACCTCGTATGAAAACATAAGCTGTAAAATGCAGTAGAACCATAACTAATCTCATCCGCACAAAATAAATGAATAAAAGATATCATATAATGATAATGAATTGTCTTGATACAATATGTTAGGCGGAGACAAATCCACTACCAACAAGTAAAGAAAAAATACATGAAAAAATAAATAATTTTTGGTGAACGAAGCGAAGACGATCAAAGTGCAATCATCCTCGAAGAAATAGAGATGATCATGGCTAGAGCTAAAGCACCTGCAAAAGACAAGAACACACACCTGGCGAGATAACCAGGTCCTCAGAGGGACGTAACAAGATACATAATATTATTCCATAATAACTGAATAAATATTGCTCAAATAAATAAGGGATGCATGCAATAGGGTACCTAACCGTACTATAGTGAATATGCAATAAAAATAAACCTTTGACGCATGGGCCGGATCAGGAATATCAGGAATCAGGACCGTATCTCCAACTGGAGATAACAGGCAATCAGGACCGTACCTCCCACTGGAGATAACCGGCCATCAGGACCTTACCTCCCATTGGAGATAACCGGCAATCAGGACAGTACATATATGACCCATACATTAAGGAATTGTTCTTCCCACCCAATGCCTATTATGTTGTATCCACAACATAAAACCTCTATTAACCGCTAAGTCAAACTAAACATACAATTCTATTAGCGATTAATCCTATCGCACGGCTTATACGTACCGTTGGCCAGCCAGTTACGTATGTCCGTGTTCTACATGCGACATACAACTTCGTGGTACAACGTGTCAAGGCCAATGAATGCAAAACACAAGGTGGTCCCTTAAATCTAGGTTTAATATGTAAGAAAAATAATACATAGCAGAAAATATAACTGAATAGTAAGTTCTAACAGGTTATGCCATCTATCACAGTTTATTTTGTATAAAGAAAATATTGAGTAATGCATGAAATATGAGATAAAATAAATAAACAGCAAATGGCAAGGTGTCTTGCCTGGTAGGATGCCTGGTGTACTGCAATGATCAAGGTGGCACAAACTGCGACTTTGGTGTAACAACTATGCAAGGTGACCTTTGACGGTGGTACGGACAGTTCCATTAGTTTCAGAAGGGTCAAATTGGTTAGGGTTGACGAGGGGACATACCGAATTTGGCGAGAGAATAAGAGAAAGGGGTTGGTCGTGGACATGAGGAATACTGAAAGAATTGGATAATTAATATACATTTATGATTTTAGAAAACTATTTTTAATACCAAAAATAGAGTTTGTAGGTAGAAAAACTATATCACATTTGAAAACTATATATATTTTAGAAAACAGAATACTATAATAATATATCTAATCAAAACTTTTGAAATTACCTATAGAAACAAAATCCAGATACTATTTATTTATTTATTTATTTTATTTGCTACAACTAATTTCTAAGAATTAGTTGATCTATATATATATGTATATATATATATATATATATATATATTATATATATATATATATATATATATATATATATATATATATAAATATATATATATATATATATTTATATCTATATCTATTAAAATAAAAAATAAAAAAAAAATATATATATATCTATTATAGTAATATAAAATCCTTCAAATAATAATGTATACTGTTGATGTAATACCTATAATGTATACTAATAGCAATATTGATTAATAATAATAGTAATAAATAGAATAACAGAACCTTCCAAGAAATTCAAAACCAACAAAATAATATAACAGTAAAAGAAAAATGAAAGTACTAGTAATAATAATAACTAAAAATTTCGTATAAGTTGGTAAGAAGTAACAGCTGGTGTTTAGTTGGAACCAATAAAAAGAAAGCACAAGATATCAACATAGGGGAGATGTAGAAAAAAGAAAAAAAAAATCAAAACAACAACAATAGAAGCAACAAAACAACAAATAACGTAAAATAAGAAACAAACAAAATAATTATAAAAAAATAACAAATAAAAAACAGATGAAGGGGTGCTGTTCCTCATTCATTAGAAAAGAGGGGAGAGGGAGCTTGGATCGACAGTAGGGAGAGAGACGTGAGAGAGATCGGCGTAGGGAAGTGGGTTTAGGAAGATGTAGCGGCGGGGGAGTCGGTGGTCCGGCGGAGGAGCGGAGAGGAGCCGAGGATAAGGAGATCGGAGGAGTAGGCGGTCGAGAGGCGGCACCGGCAGATACGAAGGCGGAGCTCGGCGAAGAGGCGCATGTGGAGGGGTGAAGGCCGGCGCTGGACGCGACGGCTAGGGCACCGACGACGGAGCTCAGGGAACTCATCGGACTTACACGATGGCAGGAGCGGAGGAACGGGCTTGCGACGGTCGCGGGGTCTGGACATGGCGGAAGTCAACGGAAGGGGAAGGCTGCGGGAGGCTGTGCGGCTCGTCGGCGACGAGGCTACGGGCGGACGACAGGTAAGGCGGTGGTGGTGGTGTTTAAATTTTTTGGGGGATTTTTGGCTTTTGGTAATGGCGACGGTGGTGGTTGCCACGGGTGGAGGTAGTCGGTGGTGGCCCTGGCGGTGGTCGGGATCAGTTGGATCTGGTGATAGATGGTTTTGGTGGTGAGGATGATGGTATAAGCGGGGCTGCCGCGGCAGTGGCCGCGGTGGCGGTTGGGTCGTATGTGGTTGGGCTGTCTCGGGGGTCGTGCTCGGTGTTAGTGGTGGTAATGATGACGTTGATGCTGATGGTGGGGATGAAGACAATGGTGAAGATGGCGGTGGGCGGCGCTGCTGGGGTCTCGTGACTGCGACGAGCGGTGGTGATGGGCTTAGGCCAAAATTAGGGTTAGGGTTAGGATTAGGGCTAGGGTTTGTATTATGTCGGGGTGTCCGACACGGGCTGGGTTTGTGTCCTACGTGACAAGGGTGGAGTCGAAGTCGTGTCGAAGATGTGTCCGACACGAGGAATTGATGTAATTGTAAAAAATGGAATAAGATTATGGATGGCAGAATACGGACATGATGCACGCACGTTTGGTTGTTGAATTTTGTGGAGATCAAAAATTTATGGAGGAGTACCTGCCTATTTATAGGATGTGGGAATTCTCAATTGGATAAGGATTAGGAATATTTAAACCCAAAAATAGATAATTCTTCTATTAATTTAAATCAATCCAAATCGAAATCAATTTAAATCTAATTAATGTACATCCTTTAGTTTAAACTCAAATAAGATAATTCAAACTCCAAATATAGATATTAATATAACTATAAAATCAAATCAAGATTTAATTTGCCACAATAATTTTAAAATATATTTTCCAAAAATACTAATAATAATAATTTCGAAAATAACATTATTATTTAAAAATAAACTAATAAATATTTACGAAATATATGTTTATGCACAAATAAAATTTACATAAATATTTTCATAGTATACAAAAATATTATTTATTATCAGTGGCTGTTAGAAATGAAAGGCTTAAAATAACAAACTTAAAATTTTTGGTATCATAGCAAAGTAATTATTATATATATGATTTTGAAAATGGAAAATATTTTTCTAAAACTATGTATGCTCGCACATATTCGCACTCGTCGAGTCATTACGAAAAATGACATTTCATACGCGACGTACAATACGACTACGCGACGTATAGTACAAAATTTTAAATCAGTACCAAATTTAATATATAAAAAATAGTAGAAATTTAGGGGTTTTACAGGAGAAGACATTCGCATTGATCATCCTTTGGATGTACTTCTTCAATATGTAGCAGTCCTGCGTTGGGTGTCCGACGAACTAATAGTAGTGACAATACCTCAGATCGCCCACCCTGTCGACCTCATCGGGGCACTTAGAGTCAGACAACTTGATTTTGTCGCCTTGCATCAGCACCTCGAAGAGCTGAAGGGTGTCTTCATCATTGAGGGAGAAGACCATGTTTTGTCTCGGTGTAGTTGGTAGCTTCTGGGTAGGAGCAGCCGCACCCTTGGAAGTATTGACAGTTAAGGCTTGTTTCCTCTTGGTCTTGTGCCCACTATTGTTATTGTTGGAGGAGATTTTTTCTTTGTCGTCAAACGCAGGGAAGCTGACTCTTAGGAGACGAGCATCACGGGCTTTCATCTCGACATTTTTGGCATTGATATTGAGCGCAGTCCAGTCTTTGTATTGGGTGGAGTCAACCTAAAGTTTAATTGTTGGTGCCATATTCTTACGGCAGGAATCCATCAGCACATGATCTGGGATTCCCGGAGTTAACCTGAGATATGCTTGTTAGAATCGCTCTATGTAAGCTCGTACTGTCTCCTTTTTCTTAGTTCACGTTCATGAAATACAACCATATGGAAGGAGGATTTATTTTGAGTTAAACCCACTTTATGCATACAGCCCACATGGATGCATGGGTTCGACACCACAAGATTTGTCCTCTAACTTGGTTTACGTACATGAGATGCACACAAGTGGAAGGGAGACTTTAAGAGTTGATCCATTCTGGTTGCTAAAGTACCTGAGTCAACTCTGTACAGCTTACCATCAGCTGTGCGTATGACTTTTAGCATGCATTTCTGGTTTACTACTGGCATAGCACGTTGAGAGCGCATGGCCCATGCCGCCTTGGACTTCTTTGTACTAGCCCTCGAAGGCGTATAGTACTCAGAATCCAAATTATCCTTGCCTTTACAGCAAGTGTTCTATCGAAGACCGATAGTTTTTCCTGTACAGCAGAGTTTATGCACGATATAGTGGCTGCACCCTTGTTCCGTCGGTACATCTTCTTCAATTGGAAAGAAGTTGGTTAGGAATTGCAGTCAGTACTATACATCTTGATAGATGTACTGCCCCAGTAGCAATGTCTTATCTGCTAATGATGTCAGCAGGAAGGAATGGTTGTGCTTTCCTTCAGTTGTGCTACTCGGCGCATCACCTTTGAGCACCCAGACTTGGCGAGTCTTCTTCGGCTTCGGCAGCCGCTTCAAAGGACTCGTGCTGCCTTCAAAGATAAACTCCTCGTATGCTTGTTGATCGAAGCATACCACCATTGTCTTCTGGGAGGAGCCGAGCGTCTTGTCGTCAGACTGCTAGTCATTGGAAGATAAAGTAGTCCCCTACAGAGTCACCAACTTATTTGCCATTAAAAAGTGGTTAAAGAAAACTTTTATAAATAACAAACTAAATAGAGTACAATTTTGGATCCGATGGAATCCTTCAAGTACACATTTGTTTTTATATGGGACCATAGCGATGAAGGATTGATTCTTTACTCTGTTGACAATCTAACGACGAACTCGAGTTTTCTGAATGTCTGAGTTGCTTTGGGGGAGTGAAGAGTTGAAGAAGATTGAATGAAGGAATGATCCTTTTATTTATAGGAAGTGGAAAGATCCACTCATGCGCACATCAAAAATTAGCATGTAGGGATGCTACGCGCATGACTTTTTGAGCGCAGGGGCACTGCATCAGGAAGCTTGAACTGAATCTGTTTAAAACTACATTATTAGGCTATAAATCAGCTGATATGTGGCAGTTGTTAAGATTTGTTTGCCGCCAAGATCTTGGGTAGTTGGTACCCGTTCATGAGTAGAACTGAGTCAATGACCCGTGGCACAAGTATACAGCTCAAAGATCTTTGATTTATTATAGGATGATTTGATTTAATGTGCCTGTCGCATGAGAAGACTTAGCATACAACTTCTAGAGAAATAAGAAGTCTAGGTGCATGGCTTTAGAGGCACATACGAAGTTTGGGCACATGGTCGTGGGGCGCATGCAATGTTGTGGGTCAGCCACGTGGCGGAGTACAGCTGTAACCAACAAAAAGGTAATGATTATATCTCTTCGTTTTCTGAAAAAGCTGTCATTATTACAGCCTTCGAGTGGCATGCTGCTGACTTATGTCATTCAGCATTAAGTGCTCGTTAGATGGAAGCTTTTGTGTAGGCACATTTGTCTGTAGAGTGCATACACCACTAAGCGCGTCAGTGGTGGGGCGCATGGAACTGCGGGCGCATCAGCTGTGAGGCGCATCACCTTCGGTCAACCTTGTTTGAGTGTTTTGAGGCTCGAATTAATGACTTTGACTTAGTTGAATTTGAGCTGACAGATTCATTGCCATTAATGCTAGATTCATTGTATTAATTTCGGGGAGAGCTACCACTTGGCGAGTGGGTTTGCTTACCCTGGCCTATAAATAACAATATTTGTGGCGGAGGGAGTTTACTCACTCTTATTTCGTACAACTTTATCTTTTGAGAATGAACTCGACCAATCCTCCTTCTTAGCAAGATGGTGTGCTACAGGTTGTGGATCTCATCGTTCAAAGAAGCTTTGATTTTGACGACGAACTCCTTCAGAAGTCTGAGATGTGCTGAGTTATGGCCAGAGCAGTTCTTGCTTGTGTACCTTACTAGAGTGTTCTTCTACGAGACAACATCAAGTGCCAAAAGTTCAATACAGGGTTTGGGGTCGACGTGCCCAACCCTCGTTATGCTGGAAGAGCCTTAGGGCAGCAGATGATGCGCCAGTTCATTGACGAGGAAGTGATTCACTCGTTGACAAGGAAGTGATTCGCTCGCGATGAGGAAGAGATGCACCTATGTTGAGAAGTCAGAGTTATGCGCCTATCCATAGAGATTAGACTAGGTCGTAGTAGATTTTCCATGTAATAAAATAGCCATGTAATAGATTTCCATGTAATAAAATCTTATTTTCATGTGCTTTTATCTGTTGTCTTCTGTGATGCGCTGACATTTGTCTTACGTCTTTGGCGCAACCCGTTTGTGGCTCATAAGAATTTTGGCCTCTCGATGCACCTGAAATTCTATGCTTCTACAGCCCGGACTGGACCCGAACCAAATCCAAGCCCATGCAGTCTGGTTGTGTGTCTAAGGACCTCCATGTAGATGTATGATTGGCATTTTATTTTATTTTAGTGATTTTGTGGGCAATTTTAGAAATGGTTGTTATATATGTTCTTAATTAATATTTTATTTTGACAAAAGGTAAATAATTCCTTAGAATATCTTTGTGGATTATTATGGAATTTTTGTCTATATATATATATATATATATTTATATATATATATATATATATATATATATATATATATATATATATATATTTATATATATATATATATATATATATATATATATATATATATATATATATATATATATATATATATATATATATATATATATATAGTGCTCGCCCCCCATCAAAGTGCTCCATGCTATTGAATCCATCCTAGCCAATTTCTTTTGGGGTCATCTCGAGGGAAACAACAAGCACCACTGGGCCAGTTGGGCTACCATGGCCAAACCCACTGAAGAGGGTGGTCTGGGATTCTGCAGGCTCGCCAACATAGTCGACGCCCTCTCGGTTAAATTGTGGTGGAAACTCCGCTCCGAAAACTCGATCTGGACCAGATTCATGAGAGCGAGATATTCCAGATTCTGTCACTTGACGGTTGCGTCTGCCAACAACAGATCCTCTGCGTCGTGGAGGCGCATCATCCGAGGCCGTAACCTTGCGGAACCGCACTTGCGTTTGACATTGGGCAATGGTCACTCGCAGGCTTGCATGGAACGCTGGTTGGGGGACGAAATCCTCAGGCCCAACGATATTACTCCGACGCAGTGCGAGATCCGTGATTTATGGGATGAGGACGAGGCTGGGTGGAATTGGGATAGAGTTCGTGATTGGCTTGGCCCGGCGGCCATGGCGAGCCTGGCCGCTTCTCATCTGTCGATCAATGACGCCCATGACGTCCTCAGATGGTCCTCCAACCCCAGTGGCCTATTCACCCTCGCTTCGGCCAGAGCCATCACCAGAAACATCCAGGTTACGACCTCCCATTCCGCTAAGTTTTGGCACGCATGTATTCTAGCAAAATGGTCCATCCTCCTCTGGCGTGCAGCGCATCGAAAACTCCCCACGGACGACGTCATCAATTCCTTCGGCTTTAGTCTAGCGTCCAGATGCCACTGCTGTGTTGAACACCGAACAGAATCAGCAGATCACGTCCTTCGTTCTGGCGAATCCGCCTCCCACATTTGGACGCAACTTCATTACAGGTGTAAAACGGTCCCCACAACCGGAGGCATCAACGATCTGTTAGTCAGCTGGAACACGTCTCACGGGCATCAGATCGTCGCTGCCGCCGCTTTTTGGGTTTTCTGGAAAAACAGAAACAAACACAGATTCGAGGGCCATCACTTCCCGCCTCCTTTTTTTTACAGAGAGGTTGTACGACAAATCTTCAAAAGAAAGAGGCTTTGCACTCACACTTCGAACCAGTTTTGGGCCGCCCTGGACTGATCTGATCACCGCAGGGCCGGGGCAACTTTTCCTTGGGGGCTTGCTTTGGCAGCTTACCCTGCTGATGCTCGGTCCAGCGACCGTTTTGCGGGCAACACTTCGTGTTTCTTTCTTTTTTTGGGCCGTGCGTAGCGCGCGGCGTGCTTTTTTGTATAGTCTTCGGCTTTTTGCGCCTGTCCATCAATAAAGTTCTCGTTCTAAAATATATATATATATATATATATATATATATATATATATATATATATATATATATATATATATATATATATATATATATACACTTATCATGGTTTACCTTAAATTGTTTTCATTGTTATCGTTATCATTATTGTTATTATAATTATAAATATATCATTAAGTAATTTGGATGTACATAATTTTTATGTGCGTACTACACTAGAAGAAGGATAGTAATAAGATTTTTATAATTTTTGGAGTCTTATACATATATATATATATATATATATATATATATATATATATATATATATATATATATATATATATATATATATATATATATATATATATATATTAAACCAACACATGCGGGCTCAGTTAAATCGTGTATCTCCAAGAACACAATTTTTAGCCGGTCGTCATGTCGTTTGGACTCTTCGTGCGGATCTTCGCACTGGCTTTTTCATCATCGTCCTACACGTACGCCTCGTGCACTTTGTCATGACCCATACCCAGTATAGGGGCACGAGAAGTGGTTACGTCCAGCCTACGTCGTAGTGTCGGCGGTAGAATGCTATCCTAGGTCACATACATCTAACAGTCATAAGGTACCTGTACTGTATATACACTCTGAATGGAGGTGACAATATAAAGTACAACCCAATCACAGCTAAGGTAGAATGTACGATAAGGTAGATAGATAATCAACAGAATCCACAGATGATAAATACAAGATAAGGGAGATAGCTAAATGTCTAAGATAAAAAACTCCATACATCCAGAATAACAAATCCCCAAATAAGTACAAGTGTATTCAACATGACATGAAGATAAATAAGATACTAGTCTAGCTAACTAGCCTAGACTACTGGGGTAATGTCCTCTACAAGTCCTGGATCCTCCTGAGAGTCCAGCTCACATGTGTCATCTAGGCATGCACCGTAATAAGAGGGACAGAACTCCTCAATATCATCAGTAATATTTTAACAGGTCCAGTCAGGACGGGAGCGAGCACAGTACATCTCACACAGTTCATAATATGACAGGATATATAAATATGCAATAGAGTAAGATACATAAAATGTTGCAGAATATACATGAGTAAAAGAGAGAGAACTGTAATGTAAATAGATACTATAAGTAGAGAACTAACAGTGAACTAGTGATTTAAAGTACAAGATGAACATGTGAACGGCTTGAATTTGTACATGAGTAATCTAAGAGTTTGCACATGAGTATACTACTTTGGAATTGTTCACATGACTATTTATACTCCACCTTTGTAAAACCTATAAATTTTACTGATTTTTTTATATAATTTTGGTACCGATTAATTATCTTGTATTTGTACGTCTCAATAACATATTGTACATCACGCGCAAGATTTTGTTTTTCGTTATTGCTCGACGAGTGCAAATATGTGCGAGCATACATATTTTTAGAAAAATATTTTCTATTTTCGAAGTGATATATATAATAATTATTTTTGCCATTATACCAAATTTCTAAGTTTGTTATTTTAGGCCTTTCCTTTCTAACATTTATTAATAATAAATTATATTTCATTATATACTAGAAAAGCTTAATTTTGTAGAAATAATTATTCATACATATCTTATGATTAATTATTAGCTTATTTTTAAATAAATAGAGTAATTTTCAAAATTAATATTATAGCATTTTTTATATATTTAAAAAGTTAAATTTTTTAAACTAGTTATTTTTCGGATGAGAAATCTTTATTAAATAAATTTTATTGAATTTTTTTAATAAAAATTTAGATATTATTGGATTTTCTCTACAATTTAAAATTTATGTAGATTAAACCCAAATTTGATTTAAATAATAAATTTGGGTCCAATCCTTATCCAACTGGGAATTCCCACATCCTATAAAAAGGCAGGTACTCCTCCATAAATTTTTATCATTCACAAATTCTCCATAAATATTTCTCCAATCCTAATCCCGTGCATCGTGTCTGTGTCCCTTCCCGGTCCAATTCTTATTCCACAATTACATATACAAGTTCATCTTTCTGTGTCGGACACACCCCCGACACCAATAAATTTCTAAGCCTATCCTTAACCCGTCTCCGTTCTCCACCTTCTGTCGCCTCCACCTTGACCCCCTGCTGCCCAGGCCGACCCGACCAAACCCCGACCAAACCCAAGTCCCTGGCAGCCCCCGCCAAACCCGACTTTCGCCATCTCCTCCCTAACACCACAGCACACCCAACCCCGATCCCTCGTCTCCAACCAGCCCGTCCTGCCAATGCCAACATCAACAACGATGCCATCAGCGCCACATTGTGGCCACCCGTCCCAGTCGCACCCATATCAACCAACCCTCCGACGCCACCGTGACTCTGACCTCGGCTGACTAACCCCGACCGTACAACCCCGCATCCACTCCACCGTCCCTCGTAGCCATCATCCACCACGACCATCATCATCACCCACACCACCGCCACCACGGCCATCGCCGCCGGCTTCACCACCAAAAACCTACCAGAGCCCCCAAATAAAACCCTAAACCTAAACTCACCTCCGTTCGGAGCCGTACCCGCGCCGGCGTCCAGCCCCCGGTGTCGATCTCGACCGCAGCCCCTTCAGCGCCGCCCTCCGACTTCCCCCGCCAGCCGAGCCGGCCTTCGAGCGAGCGTCGCACGCTGCGCCTCCCTTTCCTTTCCGCAACCGCGTCCCTCATCCAAGCCGCCATGCCCGACCCAGCCGTCCGCAACCACCGCTCTCCTTGTGCTCCACCCTTCTCACGCCGATCAGCGTTGCTGCCGCCGGGTGATCCTCCTCACCCTCTTTCTCCCTTCTTTCCGGCCTCCGTGTCGACCGCCCTCCGTGCCCTAGCCGTCTGACGCTCCCTCCGCCGTAGTTTCAGGCCGCCCCTTGCCGCTGAGCCACCGCCCGCCGGTGAAGCCCTCGTTGTTCTCCCTCCGCGCTCTCGACCTCCGACGAGCCCTGGCTAAGCCCCTCCGTGAATCCCTCTTCCAACGCCCTCTCCGACTCTATTCCTCCCCTCCTCACTCTTCACGAATTTTGTTTCCTCTTTCAGTACATCCTTACTTTTAAAGGATAAGGACAACTATTGTTTGTTTAATTAATTAATTTATTTATTTTATTGTGTTTTAAAGTATTAAGCAGTAGGTAAGTTTCTTCTGCTAAAGAAATCATTATCTAATGTTTTAAAAGATATTATTATTATTATTATTAATATTAATATTCTGTTTTATTATTATTATTATCTTTATTATTATCATTATTATAAAGATATTCGTGTAATTTAATACTTTATATTTTAATATTATGTATGTATGAATATGTGTTAGTATATAGGCATTTTTGGTGAGTATATATTTGGGTGGATTAAATTATAAAATATTATTAGTATTTTAAAAAAAATAATAGTACTTTATTAGTATTTAGTTATTTTTATTATTATTATTTATATTGTTTTTAGTAAATAAAGGTATATTTTCTACAAGGAATTTTGTAGCAAAAATTATATATATTTTGCACTTAGCCTCACGTCTATTATCAAAATTTCTTTATAAACCATAATTGTGATATTTTCATCTAATTAAAATATTGCTTCCTATAAAAGTCCTATCTTGATAAATTTAGGATTATTTCTGCCCCAAAATGATTTATGATTTTCAAGTATTTTTCTAAAAATTATTTTAGCTAATAGAATATATTTTGAAGCATTACAAATATTTTTAAATAGTATATGTATTATAATTATTTCCTCAAATTTCTTCAGTTATAAATCCTTGTCCATGACTAAATCCCATTACTCCTATTCCCTCACCAATTCTGGACTACCCTATGTCGACCTTAACTATTCTGACCGTCCCGGACCTAATGGAACTGTCCGTGCCATCATCAGAGGTCACCTTGCATAGTTGTTGCACCAAAGTCGAAGTTTGTGCCACATTGATCATTGCAGCACACCATGCGTCCTACCAGGCAAGACACCTTGCCATTTACTGTTTATTTATTTTAGCTCATATTTCAGGCATTATTCATTATTTTCTTTATGCAAAATAAACTGTGATACATGGCATAGCCTGTTAGAATTACTGTTCAGTTATATTTCTTGCTATGTATAATTTTTCTTACACATTAAACTTAGATTTAAGGGACCACCCTTTGTGAGTTGCATTCATTGGCCTTGACACGTTGTACCACGAAGTTGTGTGTCGTATGTAGAACACGGACATGCGTGACTGGCTGGCCACCGGTACTTATAAGCCGTACGATAGAAATAACCGCTAATAGAGGTTACATGCTTAGTTTGACTTAGCGGTTATAGAGGTTTATTGTTGTGGATACAACATAGTAGACATTGGGCGGGGAGGACAATTCCTTAGCGTATGGGCTTCGATGCACTTTTCTTTTTTATAACCCGTGAGCTCCGTCGGAGACGCGTTACCCATGATTACTGACGGCCACTGACGTTCTGCGGAACGTTATGCTCTTACTGATTGGGCCTCTGGTGCCCCAAGGGGGGACCATGCCGGTCCTATTTAGCCAGGGCCCATGCGTAGGAAGGATTGTTCTTAACTATATTTCACTTAGAACGGTTAGACACCTTTATCCGTTAGGTACGAGTACTTTTGGTTTGGGTACTTGTATCTGACCGTGGCTTGGAACAATAGCTTGTCGCGGATTAGTTCGTCATATCTTGTCCTTGTTTGGTGGTAGGTGTGACTTACTACTTCGATGAGAAGGTATTGAACCTTTTTGGGGTCCGGATACCATATTGGATTCATAGCATAGAAAGATACGTCATCGTGAATTAGTTTTCCATCTCCTGTCCTTGTTTGGTTGGGGGGATGGTAAGCTAGTTCACTAGGTGTGTATTGGACCATGTTATAATTCAATTGACTTATTTATTTGAGCAATATTTATTCAGTTTATATGGCATGATATTATGTGTCTTATTACGTCCCTCTGAGGACCTGGTTATCTCGCCAGGTGTGTGCTCTTGTCTTTCGCAGGTATTCTAGTCGTGGCCATGATCGTCACTATTTTTTCGAGGATGATTGCACTTAGATCGTCTTCGGTTCGCTCGCCAAAATCATTCTTTTGTATATCATTATTTCTTTTCATAGTTGGTAGTGGATTTGTCTCCGTCCAACAACATGTACCAAAGCCAATTCATTATCATTATATGATATCTTTTATTCATTTATTTTGTGTGGATGAGATTAGTTTTGGTTCTACTGTATTTTACAGCTTATGTATCCATACGAGGCCTATGTACTTCGTATGAATACAGCTGGTATGTCTACGTTCCTAGTCCTACGTATTTTGGGACTGGGGCGTTACATATTTTTGTGGTAGCCCATGCAGGTCGAGATAAATTGTTTGGTTACTTTACCGTACCAAGCAAGCCTGCGAATAGGATTAGAAGTCTAGGATCTCATCCAAATGCTTGACCTTTTTCCTCGATTCCATATTCAAACTATCGTTCGGCTCATCAACTGCATCTTGCTTGATTCCTGCTATCATAATTCTTATCTTCCCTTCGTGTTGCTAGAAGTTAGACAGGTGATCCCTACTAGTTAGACATGTTTTTTTGTCCCAAAACACCATTAGTTTAATTCTTTAAGTTGGGTAGAATGCCTCGTGACCTGGCAATCCCTTTGTCCTTGTGACCTATATTAGTAAGTTCACTTAGACTCTAGAATTTAGTGGACCCTAACCCATCTAGTCAACCAAGGACTTGGACAAAAAGACTATAGGACGACTGTATAAAGACCATCACAGGACATGACTTAGATCCTTAAGAAATTCGACTACTCCCTCTCAATTTTAAACTCTCGTGCCTATAATTTCACCATATTGACTAATATTGCTACTATAATCTAGATTTACAAGTTTATTGATTTATCGAGCTTGTTCACGACATATGTTATTGGAAGAGCTCCCACTAACATATTGTTTAATCAGAACCGGTGCATAATGGTCTGATCAACCAAGTGTACTTTGGTTCGCTTTTGTCTATTATTCTACGTGGATGGAACATAATTAAACTTGTCCTTTAGAATCCCATCCACGACTGCCTTCACAATTCCTTTGAAATTATTCGGTCGCCTTTGAACCATGTATTCGTAATTGATAACGTCGTCATTGAACTCCTTATATCGTTTTCGCCTTCACCGATTTTGGAAGGACGAAGGCACTTATTTTCTCCAGCTATCCTACCAATTATGACCATTATCACTCAATGTTGCTATATCTCCATCCTAAACTCCTCGTCCTCTTTCCCGGCCCTATACTTACTATCATAACTCTCAACTTGCTTATTTAATTGTGAAACTAACTCGCTCTCTTAAATCGTGCCCTCAACCTACTCTCCAAACCTATCTTTTGGTACCATATTACTCTTTTGCATGTTATCATGACTAACTTTAACCCTTAACCTCTTAATTGTTGATTTAAACACATGGCCCTTATTCATTATCCATGACCATATCCGTGTTATTTTTTATGATCTAGATGACGATTTCTTACGACATGATTTTGTTGAGCATTATAATTGATTGTTCCCATCGATACCCCCCTTGTGTCTTCTCACCCCTACTAATTCTTAATTTTAAGGACAAAATTCTTTTAAGTTGGGTAGGATGTAAAACACCTAAATTTCTACTGATTTTTTTATATAAATTTGGTACCGATTAATTTTCTTGTATTTGTACGTCTCAATAACGTTTTGTACGTCACGCTCAAGATTTTGTTTTTCGTTATTGCTCGACGAGTGCAAATATGTGCGAGCGTACATATTTTTAGAAAAATGTTTTCTATTTTCGAAGTGATATATATAATAATTATTTTTGCCATTATACCAAATTTCTAAGTTTGTTATTTTAAGCCTTTCCTTTCTAACATTTATTAATAATAAATTATATTTCATTGTATACTAGAAAAGCATAATTTTGTATAAATAATTATGCATACATATCTCATAATTAATTATTAGCTTATTTTTAAATAAATAGAGTAATTTTCGAAATTAATATTATAGCATTTTTTCTATATTTAAAAAGTTAAAATTTTTAAACTAGTTATTTTTCGGATGAGAAATCTTTATTAAATAAATTTTATTGAATTTTTTTTGAATAAAGATTTAGATATTATTGGATTTTCCCTACAATTTGAAATTTATGTAGATTAAACCCAAATTTGATTTAAATAATAAATTTGGGTCCAATCCTTATCCAATTGGAATTTCCACATCCTATAAAAAGGCCGGTACTCCTCCATAAATTTTTATCATTCACAAATTTGCCATAAATATTTCTCTAACCCTAATACCGTGCATCATGTCCGTGTCCCTTTCCGGTCCAATTCTGTCACGCCCCAGAACCAGAATACTGGAGAGCGGGGGCAGACATAGCCAGCTACGTATATTGAAATAGAATACATCTCAACTATACGGTCATGGCTGTCTAGATATGAGGGTTTACTACAAGCCAGCAGTCTCTTAAGGTCAAGCCTATTGTCTCAATCTCAAGCAATTAACAGAGTTACAAGATGTTAGAGCATCAAATATATATATATATAAGGCGTCCCAAATATTACATATTGGATGATCATGAAGCTAGTCGTACAAAATGATAGGACTAGCAAGAGTTCAGTCATACATGATCAACCCTAGGATTTGTTAATCATGTTTACAGCCCGTAGGCAGACAGTAAGTAAATGTGCATCGAGCTAACAGGTGCTCGTCGGCTAAACGCCTCAAAAGAATAAATTTACATATAAGTGGGTGAAACAAAAAGGAAAACCCACTCTTGGCCTGGGTTCCGTCTAGTTGTCACCATTGGGCTGGAAGCTTGGTAGATCCTCGGGAGCTGCTCCGAAATCTGGCCATACAAAACCAGCTGGGTCAAACCCAAGAAAGAGCAAGTGCCACAAAGGAGGCCACAAATAAGAACAAAAGCCAGCATATCAGAACATAAAGAATAAAAGAAAGTACAGGTAGTAAGGTACACAGGGCGATAAACGACTAGGGACGCGGAACCATTCCGGGAGCCAGGTTACAATCCTTAAACCAGACAAGGACCGGGGTTGTAACCCTTCGCCTGAATAGCTCACTGTCTCTACTCATTTATCGTTAAGATAAGTAAAACAAACATGCTCAGGAGATAGCAGGTACTGGAGCTAGACAAGACTCAGACAAGGCTGGACACCATCCATTTGCAATCGGCCAAGCAAGTACTACGGCTTACTACTTTAACTAACTAGGGTTATCACAAGCCTTAATTACTAACAAGATGCAAGTGAGAAACTCCCAGTCCCAAGCCCTGCAGACCATCCAGTTATCCTTCCGCGGGTTGAGAGTATGGTTGGGTACATCGCCCAGGAAACGATACCCTTAGGTGACTTAGAGGGTGCAACACATGACAGTGTGCTGGAAATGTGCTCTACTCGTCGGCAAGCTACAAGTCCATTAAAGCGCCCAGATAACGAGATTGCCGGTGACTGGGAATTCTCCATGTTCTAGTTTGATCTAATCATTAGCCTAATCCAATTTAGCGCGAGTCCCTGGCCGTGGTACCCAGGAAGTCACGTCCTAGACATGATGCAAGACAAGACAAGTAGATTGTACTAGAAAGCAAGCAGGAACACCCACGGTGTCAAGGAAAGTCAAGTCAAGTTATCAAGTCAAGTCAGGAGTGCGCCGCCACGGGCCACTATCAAGTTATCAAGATAAATCATGTCAGGGTGCTTGTTAGGAGTGCACCACTACGGGTCACTGTCATGTCAGGTTGGTCATGTCAGGTGTGCACCACTACGGGTCACTGTCGTGTCAGGTTGGTCATGTCAGGAGTGCACCACTACGGTTCACTGTCGTGTTATGCTAGGTCCTTGTCATACCATGCCATGTACAATAGACATTCCAAACATATTAAGTAAAATCAAGTTCATGACAAAAGGCGTAAGGATATAAAATGGGCGTAAAATATCTAATACAATATCAATATATATAGGACTATAGAAGAGCCAGGCTTAAAGAAAATAAAACCAAATCTCCAAGAGCCAATGGCTTGCGCAAGGGGTCAGGGGGTTGGATTGCGCAGGAGTCAAGTGCGCCAGGAGGCCAACTGCGTAGGGTGAGCTGCGCAGGAGTGAGCCGCACAGGGTACCAACTGCGCAGGAGTGGATGGCACAGCAGATGGATTGCGCACAGGAGGATTGCGCAGGGGTGGATTGCGCAATGGTCGATTGCGCAGGGGTTACTTTGCGCATGGCTGGCTTGCGCATGGCTAGCTTGCGCCAGCGCAATCCAGCGCAGCGCAAAGCACTGGCCAAGTGATTGCGCAATCGGTCATGCGCTAAGGAGCACAGGCCGGGAAAGCGCAAGGCAGAGGGCTGTTCTTCCTGGACGAGAGCAAGTCCAAGAACACCAAGAACTTCAATTCTTCATAACTTAGCCAAATTAAAACCAAATCTAGATTTTCAAAGTTCTAACTTGAGTAAAATCGAATTCTCTTCCACATGGAAGCATCAAAACATACAAAAATCAAAGTTAAATAGATCAAAACCATGTAAATCTGAAAATAGTAAAAACCTAGATCTAGAACAAAGGAAACTCCAAATCACAAAATGTCAAGTTCTAAAGTTGTTCTCCATGGCCTAATCTAGCCAATAGACAAATAAAAAGTGGTGCTTAATTGATGGCAAGGTGCACTTGCCTAATGGGTTGGGGAGTTGTGTGGAAGAAGGAAGAAGAAGAAGAAAATTAATGGAGAGTAAAGAGAAGAGAGAAAGTTTGGTGGAGATATAATGAGGGTGGGTGTGTTGTGTTGATGGTAGAGTGTAGGTTAAAGTGTTCCACTCATGATGAACCAAACCAAACCAACTTCCACAAAATAAAACCAAGCCATGGTCCAAAACCCATTTACGAGAAACCAAAATCCGCAAGTCGAGAAAATTAAAATACGTGCCAAAATCAAATATGAGCATAAATACGTAATACAGGAAATGGGGGTGACAAATTCTTATTCCAGAATTACATATACAAGTTCATCTTTTTGTGTCAGACACACCCCCGATACTAATAAAATTTTAAACCTATCCTTAACCCGTCTCCGTTCTCCTCCTTATGTCGCATCCACCTAGACCCCCTGCTGCCCTGGCCGACCCGACCAAACCCCAACCAAACCCAAGTCCCTGGCAGCCCCCGCCAAACCCGACTTTCGCCATCTCCTCCCTGACACCACAGCACACCCGACCCCGATCCCTCGTCTCCAACCAGCCCGTCCTACCACCGGCAACATCAACAGCGATGCCATCAGCGCCACATTGTGGCCGCCTATCCCAGTCGCACCCAGATCAACCAACCCTCCGACGCCACCGCGACTCCGACCTCGGTTGACTAACACCGGCCGCACAACCCCGCCTCTACGCCACTGTCCCTCGTAGCCATCACCCACGATGACCATCATCATCACCCTCACCACCGCCACCACGGCCATCGTCGTTGGCGCCACCACCAAAAACCCACCAGAGCCCCCAAATAAAACCCTAAACCTAAACTCACCTCTGCCCGGAGCCGTACCCGTGCCGACGTCCAGCCACCGGTGTCGATCCCGACCGCAGCCGCTTCGGCGCTGCCCTCCGACTTCCTCCGCCAGCCGAGCCGGCCTCCGAGCGAGCGTCGCACGATGCGCCTCCCCTTTTCTTTCCGCCACCGCGTCCCTCAGCCAAGCCGTCGTACCCGACCCAGCCATCCGCGACCACCGCTCTCCTTGTGCTACACCCTCCGCGTGCCGATCGGCGTCGCTGCCACCGGGTGATCCTCCGCACCCTCTCTCCCCCTCCTTCCCAGTCTCCGTGCCGACCGCCCTCCGTGCCCTAGCCATCTGACGCTCCCTCAGCCGTAGTTTCGGGCAGCCCCTTGCCGCTGAGCCATCTCCCGCCGGTGAAGCCCTCGCTGTTCTCCCTCTGCGCTCTCGACCTCCGGCGAGCCCCGGCCAAGCCCCTCCGTGAATCCCTCTCCCAACGCCTCTCCGATTCTATCCCCCCCTCCTCACTCTTCACGAATTTTGTTTCCTCTTTCAGTACATCCTTACTTTTAAAGGATAATGACAACTATTATTTGTTTAATTAATTAATTTATTTATTTTATTGTGTTATAAAGTATTAAGCAGTAGGTAAGTTTCTTCTGCTAAAGAAATCATTATCTAATGTTTTAAAAGATATTATTATTATTATTATTATTATTATTATTATTATTATTATTATTATTATTATTATTATTCTGTTTTATTATTATTATTATTATCTTTATTATTATTATTATTATAAAGATATTCGTGTAATTTAATACTTTATATTTTAATATTATGTATGTATGTATGTATGAATATGTGTTAGTATATAGGCATTTTTGGTGAGTATATATTTGGGTGGATTAAATTGTAAAACTTTATTAGCATTTTAAAAATAATAATAGTACTTTATTAGCATTTAGTTATTTTCATTATTATTATTTATATTATTTTTAGTAAATAAAGGTATATTTTCTACATGGTAATTTGTAGCAAAAATTATATATATTTTGCACTTAGCATCACGTCTATTTTTTAAAAAAATTTATAAACCATAATTGTGATATTTTCATCTAATTAAAATATAGCTTCCTATAAAAATCCTATCTTGATAAATTTAGGATTATTTCTGTCCCAAAACGATTTATGATTTTTAAGTATTTTTCCAAAAATTATTTTAACTAATAGAATATATTTCGAAGCACTACAAATATTTTTAAATAGTATATGCATTATTATTATTTCCTCAAATTTCTTCGGTTATAAATTCTTGTCCATGACAAAATCCCATTACTCCTATTCCTTCACCAATTCTGGACTACCCTATGTCGACCTTAACTATTCTGACCGTCTCGGACCTAATGGAACTGTCCGTGCCACCATCAGAGGTCACCTTGCATAGTTGTTGCACCGAAGTCGAAGTTCATGCCACATTGATCATTGTAGTACACCAGGCATCCTACCAGGCAAGACACCTTACCATTTGCTGTTTATTTATTTTAGCTCATATTTTATGCATTATTTATTATTTTTTTATGCAAAATAAACTGTGATACATGGCATAACCTGTTAGAACTTACTGTTCAGTTATATTTCTTGCTATGTATTATTTTTCTTACACATTAAACTTAGATTTAAGGGACCACCCTTTGTGAGTTGTATTCATTGGCCTTGACACGTTGTACCACGAAGTTGTGTGTCACATGTAGAACACGGACATGCGTGACTGGATGGCCACCGGTGTGTATAAGCCGTACGATAGGAATAACCGCTAATAGAGGTTGCATGCTTAGTTTGACTTAGCGGTTATAGAGGTTTACTGTTGTGGGTACAACATAATAGGCATTGGGCGGGGAGGACAATTCTTTAGCGTATGGGCTTCGATGCACTTTCCTTTTTTGTAACCCGTGAGCTCCGCCAGAGACACGGGTTAGATTACCCATGATTACTGACGGCCACTGACATTCTGTGGAACATTATGCTGTTACTGATTGGGCCTCTGGTGCCCCAAGGGGGGACTATGCCGATCCTATTTAGCCAGGGTCCATGCGTAGGAAGGATTGTTCTTAACTATATTTCATTTAGAACGGTTAGACACCTTTATCCGTTAGGTACGAGTACTTTTGGTTTGGGTACTTGTATCTGACCGTGGCTTAGAACAATAGCTTGTCGTGGATTAGTTCGTCACATCTTGTCCTTGTTTGGTGGGAGGTGTGACTTACTACTTCGATGAGAAGGTATTGAACCTTGTTGGGGTCCGGATACCATATTGGACTCATAACATGGAAAGATACGTCACCGTGAATTAGTTTACCATCTCCTGTACTTGTTTGGTTGGGGAGATGGTAAGCTAGTTCAATAGGTGTGTATTGGACCATGTTATAATTCAATTGACTTATTTATTTGAGCAATATTTATTCAGTTTATATGGCATGATATTATGTGTCTTGTTACGTCCCTCTGAGAACCTGGTTATCTCGTCAGGTGTGTGCTCTTGTCTTTCGCAGGTGTTCTAGCCGTGGCCATGATCGTCACTATTTTATCGAGGATGATTGCACTTTGATCATCTTCGCTTCGCTCGCCAAAATCATTCTTTTGTATATCATGTATTTCTTTTCATAGTTGGTAGTAGATTTGTCTCCGCCCAACTACATGTACCAAAGCTAATTTATTATCATTATATGATATCTTTTATTCATTTATTTTGTGTGGATGAGATTAGTTATGGTTCTATTACATTTTACAGCTTATGTATCCATACGAGGCCTATGTACTTCGTATGAATACAGCTGGCATGTCTACGTTCCTAGTCCTACGTATTTTAGGACTAGGGCGTTACATCCATACCCCAACCAATACACAAGGATCCAGACAGGTTATGTTATTGCACATGATATCACATGAAGGCCCATAATAGGGTGCACATGATTGTATACATGGGGGATCCATGAACATGAGAGTACATGAATCATGTGAGTGCACATGAATGGTGAAAGCACCGGAGTACATGATAAAAGTAAAACGCACATGACATACTGTAACCCGATGCTCCTGAAGGGGATAACATCTCATGAAGGGATCCATATAGTACCAATCTGTGTTAACATCGTGACAGCATCGAGTAAAGTAATCTAGAGCGTAACTATAAATCCTATCAAGTATGAACTGGTCAGAGAATGTACTCGCCTGATATCCTGAGTGTCTGAATAAAATACTGCCTGAGGAGTGGTGTGTGGCTCCTATTCAGAACAATACAAGTCACAACATGTCCAAATGGTAAAATAAACTGCTACGATGCATTCTACATGATGTTTGGGTTACTCTAGGCTAAAGTCAACCTTTGGTCAACTCTAATCAACTACTCTAGTCAAACTAGGTCAAACCTAACCCAAACAAGTCTCACTAAGCCTAACCAGTCTATCCTAGCAAGCACACATCATTCACAAGTCACACAAGTCTAACAACACACAAAACTTATGTGTATACATTCCATATACCATAGGCTATACTACATAGGCCATATGCCATACACAATGATATAGGCATGCACATATATTCAATTTCCATATATTTATACACTAAAATCATATGGACGTTATACATATATCTATATTACATTACATTCATCACACAAGATTATATATATATATATATATATATATATATATATATATATATATATATATATATATATATATATATATTTTACATATATATATGTATACATATATATATAGAGAGATAGGGTGTCATGCATATATGTGTGAGTGTGTGTGTGTGAACAGAAATTAGTGTGTCAATTCAGTTTAATTCATGTGTGTGTGTCAATAGGGCATATGCATGTGTGTGTATCCATATTCAGATTTGTGTAGTGTGTGTAAGGGTGTGTGTAACATGGGTGAGTGAATGAGTGTAGAGCATCACAACATAGGTTCCTGTGTGTCAATAGCATCAATGTGTGAGGGTGTGTGTGTGTCAATGTTCCTAGATTTTCAGAGTGCAATGTGTGTTCAGATTAGTATGTAAGTAATACATTCTCAGTTTTCAGGTTAATGTGTGTGGATGAAGGATATGGAAAAACAGTACACAACTATCAGCCCTATAAACTAATGCACACAACAGTCATATACATTCCCATGTTCCCAATTTATGTGTGTGTGTAGATGTAGTGTAGGGTGTTAGCAAATCACAGGTTCTCAGGATTTCTAGAGTATACAAATAGTGCATTCATTAACAGTTGCAATTTCTCAGGTAAAACAGTGTGTACCTAACAGTTTAGCAACAAACGAAATTCGAAAACTAAATTCCCATGCTAATATAAAAACCAACCATGTAGTTAAATCTCAACTGCATCTAGGTGAACAAACATTCAATTTAATCACACAAAACTAGTTTAACATACAACAAAATTCTCAGGAAAATCAACTGACAGTTGGTATCAGAAAATTAAGGAAAAGTCAATTTTGAAACTCAAAATCTCATGCTAATATGAACCCTAGCATTGTAGGCTAATCTCAGTTATGAATTTGTGAACCAACGGCACAATTAATCAAACAAAACAGTTAAACATTCATTAAAAATCTCAGAAATCGATTGACAGTTTAAGTATCAAAACATTTAGAAAATTGACAAATTCGAATTAAAATAAACAACTAATAAACAAATTAAAAGGTTGGTAATAATTGTGTCATGTGAGAGGGTGTCTAGAGTGTGTCCCAGTGTCCAAGAACAGGACACAAACGTGTCCAATTGAAAACTCACATACACAGTAAACCAGTACACACAGAGACATCGTGCACGTGTTCACTGAGATCGTGGACACGACACACGACTCCTCACGATACGTGGTCATGCACACGTATAGCCCACGTGTAGGGCTACATAGTCGACACACAACGCGTGTTAGTGTGCGTGTCAGTGCGTGAACCCGACTGTGCAACGTGCAGTGCGTGTCCAGTGCGGGCACGAATTCTCCACGTGTCGTGCATCATATGCTCCCAAACATTGGGAGCATGATGACAGTCACTGCCCCATCCTGCCTATCAAAATTCGTGCCATCACGTGCTGCGTCCATGGAGAAATCGAACATGGGTAGCAGGACATTCGACCGAGTCCCCGTACAGCGTTTCCAGTCCAATTTTGGACACAAAAACGGCATAAAAACGAACTCAGTCTTCACAAAATTTAATGTACATATATAGATCTACAAATTCATGTAATTAGTTTAGCAAAATACGAAAATCCATTCCTAAGTGGCATTCTATCAAATACTTGCATATACACATTGACACGTGTCCGATACGGACACCAAACGGACACGATTTCTAACCAAATTTAAGGGACAGCTAGGGGACACCTAGATCTAGGCTAGGATGTAATGAAATCAGAATAATAACACAATTTGAGGAGTTTATCTATAGGTTGTCAAATGGCAAGAAAAGCCCCAAAATAGAGTATTCCTTCTTGTTAGCTCAAATCTCCAAATTGCACAAAAGCTGAGATTACTCTCTATAATCAGATAATAGAGGGTTATTAGACTCTAATGCAAGAAACTAGAGTCAAAAAGGAATTAAAATGGAAAAACTATGGATTGGGGAAGAATGACCATACATTTCTTTTCAAAAGTGTTGATTCAATACAAAAGAGGCAAGAACCAAATGAAGAGATATTTTATAGGGGAAAAAGCCCTAGGTAGCCGGCCATAGTGAGTGGGAATTAGGGTTAGGGTTTAGTCTAATAGGCTATGCACCAATTTGAATGGTCATGGAAATCAAGTCATGAGTCTCAAGTCATTGAACTTAATCCTTAATCCTCCTATTTGAAGCTTGATTCTAAGTGACCTAACTTAGGTTGACTTAAGTTAGACTGGGGTCCCACCATTCTAATCAAGTCACCATAGCTAGGGTCAACATCTAGGTTAGTCTCCAAAGTCTCAACTAGCCAAAGTCAACAATAAAAATTACCACTTCAATAAATCAAAATAATTTCAAAAATGACTAAAATACCCTCAAGCTAAAATGTGGTAGTGACAAATCTACCCTCCTTAAAAGAATTCCGTACTCAAAATTAAAAGATGAAACTAAACTGATGAGAAGGATATTCAATCATACCTCAAGGTCCAAAAAGATAAGGGTATCGCTCGCGCATCTCATCCTCCCGCTCGCAGGTAGACTCTCCTGAAGAATGATGCCTCCATGCGACGAACCAAGGATATCACCTAGTTTTTCAGTACCTTCTCTCAGCGATCCAGAATCTCTACTGGCTGCTCTGGATAACTGAGAGTAGGTCCCACCTCAATCTCCGAATGATTAAGTACATGGCTAGGATCAGCCACGTACCGTCTCAACTGTGATACGTGGAATACGTTGTGGACACCTACTAGTGCAGATGGAAAGTCTAGCCTGTATGCCATGTCATCGACTCTCCTGCTGATCATGAAAGGTCTGATGAAGCGTAGGCTAAGCTTTCCATCTCCAACAAAACGTATGGTACCATGAGTCAGAGATATTCGCAGAAAAACTATGTCTCCGACCTAAACACAAACAAGGTCTCAAGTTACTAAATAATCAAACATGATCAAACAAACACAAACAAACAACCTACTACTAATCATATCTCTAGTTTGTACCTCAAACTCCAAAGACCTCCGGTGGCTATCGGCCTAATGCCGATGTCTGTCCTGCACCACGCGAAGTCTGTCCCTGATGAGCTTCACCTTCTCGGCTGCGTCAACAACCATCTTAGGTCCCAATAAAGCTCGCTCACCAACATCATCCCAAGATAAGGGTGTACGACACCTACAGCCGTACAGAGCCTCGAACGGTGACATCTCAATGTTGGCCTGAAAACTGTTGTTGTAAGCAAACTCCACCAAGTGCAGGTGACCCTCCCAGGATCCTCCAAAATCCAAGACGCACATCTGCAGCATGTCCTCGAGCGTCTGAATAGTCCTCTCTGATAGTCCGTCCGTCTGAGGATGGTATGCAGTACTAAACTTGTGCTGAGTGCCCAAACTAGTCTGCAGACTCCGCCAGAAATGGGAAGTATAGCGACTATACCGATCCGAGAAAATACTGATCGGAACTCCATGAATTCTGACAATCTTTCGCATGTACAACTCTGCAAGCCTTTCAGTAGACGTACCCACTTTAAATGGAAAAAAGTAGGCCGATTTGGTCAACATATCTACGATGACCCAAATCGCATCTTTCCCTTCTGGTGTATGCGACAATCCAAATACAAAATCTATCGTGATATGCTCCCACTTTCACTCTGGAATGGGCAATGGCTACAACAAACCTCCTGGCCTCTGTCTCTCTTCCTTGACTTGCTGACAGACCAAGCACCTGGCTACGAAGCGAGCTACCTCCCGCTTTATCCTATACCACCAAACGTGCTCCCTCAGATCTCTGTACATTTTGTTGGCACCAAGATGTATAGAGTACTGAGATCGGTGGACCTCATGTATGACCTGCTCTCTGAGCTCTCCACTAGGCACACACAGCCTGGAACCGTGCCTCAAAGCACCATCCTCTGCAAGAGTAAACTCACCATCCACCAGTCCTGCTCGAACTTGCTCTCAGATACACCGCAGAGCAACATCCTTGAACTACGTCGAATTGATCCTCTCCATCAAGTTCGACTGAATCTGAAGGTCCCACATCTGTATCTGAACTCCTGGCACAATCAACTTAATCCCCAGGCTCTCCAAGTCTGCTAGCAAGTGACGATCCATAGTCAAACACATGGCTGTCGGATACCTACTCAAGGTATCGACAACCACGTTGGCCTTCCCTGGGTGATACTGTAGTGAGATGTCGAAATCCTTCATCAACTCTAACCACCTGCGCTGCCTCATGTTGAGCTCCTTCTGTGTAAACACATACTTCAAGCTCTTATGATCTGTGAAGATCTCCACCCTCTCTCCATATAAGTAGTATTTCTACAACTTCAAAGCAAATATCACTACTGCCAACTCCAAGTCATGGGTAAGGTAGTTCTTCTCATGGAGACGTAACTGCCTGGAAGCATAGGCAATCACCTTCCTATGCTGCTGCAAGACACAACCCAAACCTTTTCCCGAGGCGTCACTGTAGATAGTGAACCCTCCCGATCCTGATGGCAATGTCAGAATCAGAGCTATCGTCAGCCGCTTCTTCAACTCATCAAAAGCGACTTGACACTCCTCTGACCAAACAAACTCTGCATCCTTCCGGGTCAGCCTAGTCAACGGCTCTACAATTCGGAAGAAATCCTGCACGAACCTCCTGTAATAGCCTGCCAGTCCCAAGAAGCTTCTGATCTCTTCTACTGAACTCGGTACCGACCAAGCCTCAACTGCCGTGATCTTCTTCGGGTCCACTGAGATCCCATCTCCAGTCACCATATGACCCAAGAAGTCAACTCCGTCCAGAAAGAACTCGTACTTCGAGAGCTTTCCATACAGCCTCTCCCTCCTGAGTGTCTCCAGAACCACTCTCAAGTGCTATTCATGCTCCTCCTCAGTCTTTGAATAAACCAGGATATCATCGATAAACACCACCATGAACTTGTCCAAGTACTGGTGGAACACCTTGTTCATCAAGTTCATAATTACCGCCGGGGCATTGGTCAGCCCAAACGGCATAACCAAGAACTCAAATTGACCATACCGTGTCCTGAAGGCGGTCTTCGGGACATCCTCCTTCTTCACCTTTACCTGATGATAACCTGACCTCATATCAATTTTCGAAAAAACTCGAGCTCCGCTC
The DNA here is from genome assembly GCA_029216955.1 of Iris pallida. NCBI lineage: Eukaryota > Viridiplantae > Streptophyta > Magnoliopsida > Asparagales > Iridaceae > Iris > Iris pallida. Next base: position 3,935,543 of record JANAVB010026199.1, on the reverse strand, counting down.
AACTGATCAAAGAGATCATCAATCCGCGGCAGTGGGTATATATTCTTGATCGTGAGGTTGTTGAATGCCCTGTAGTCGATACACATCCGTACTGACCCATCCTTCTTGGGTACAAAGCGTACTGGAGCACCCCAAGGCGAAGAACTCGATCGGATGAAGCCCTTGTCCTGCAGCTCATCCACCTGCTTCTTCAATTCCACCAACTCACTGTTGTTCACTCGATAAACATGATGAGAAATCGGTTCCATGCTGGAAACCAAGTCTATCGAGAACTCAACATCCCTGTCCGATGGAAGTTTTGGCAACTCCTCCGAAAAGATGTCCATGAACTCTGCAATCAAGGGATGTGGAACCGCCTGTTCCTCGACTGAAACTCCACAAAAAAGCTCGTTGCTCTGCTCCGCTTGTCGTCGGGTGAACACGAACTCTGGCTCTCCTGGCATTCCGAACAGAACTCTACCCCCACGGCAATATATGCTGGCATAGTTCTTGCTCAACCAATCCATACCTAATATGATATCGTAGTTCGGTAGTGGCATTACGAGAAGACTCACCTCCAACTTTTGGCCTCCCAAAATAACATTCTGCCCTCTGCAAACATCACTCACGCTGATAATACCACCCCCGGTCGTGATCTTGCAGGTCCTAGGAAATGGTTCAGATACTAGGCAATATCTAACAGCAAATGATACAGACACAAAACTGTGGGAAGTCCCAAAATCAAATAAGACAAAAGCTAGAATGGAGTCGAGTAGAACAGAACCTACGATCGGCTCCCCAATAGCCTCTGTATCCTCGACCGCCATGGCGAAAGCTCGTCCCTGCTGGCCTCCCCTGGCCTGCTGCTGGTGCTGCACGAAGTACTGCTGTTGAGTCGACAGCTATCCCTTCTGCTAAACTGCTGGGGCTCTGGCTTCCGCTCCCTGAGCTGCTCGTCCCGAAGATAGAGGGCACTCCCTTAACTGGTGCTCTACCGAACCATAGAGTAGGCACCTCCCGAGCCTCTTCCTGCAGTCATTCCACACATGCCCTAGTTTTTTGTAGAAACCACACCTGACAGGCTGCTACCTCGGTGCCTGCGACTGAACCCTCTGCTGCTGCTGTACTTGCTGGAAAGGTGCACGACCCTGACCCTGGAACTGCCTCTGCTGCTGCTGATGCTGATGCTGCTGCTGAAAGTATGACCTCTTGGTCGGTCCTCCGCTACCAGTGGCTCCCTAGGTGTCTCGTCCCCTCTTGAGCCTCAGCTCAAGATCATCCTTTGATGCTAAGGCACCCACCAAGATCTCCTCAAAAGTGGCGCTGTGGGCACTCTTGATATAGGACTTCACCTCCTTGACCAGTCCCTTTCTGAACCTCCGGGCCTTCGTCGCCTCGGTTAACCCCTGGACAAATTTGTCCAGACGGCAGAACTCCCCAGCATACTCCACAACGGACTGACTGCCCTGTACTAAGGCCTCGAACTGACTCTCGAGGGCACCAAGCGCTGCGTCTGGGAAAAATTTCTTCTTGAACAGCTTCTTGAAGGCTGCCCAAGTCTGCCCATCCGTACCAACCCATGGGTCTGTCTGGTACCAGGTGCAGGCCAAATCCTGCATCATACTGGCCGTCGCCTAGATCTGTAGCCTCGCTGGAATCTCTGCCAGTCTGAAAATCTCCTCCATATGCTCAATCTACGCATCAGCATGCAGAATGCCCTCTGTACCCCTTAAGTCCCTCGGGTGCATCTTCTGGAAGTCTTGGATGCCCTTTTCCCTCGACGGATACGGTTGCTGAACTGCCGCAGGCTGAGCTGCTGTCCTCTCAACTGTCGTCAGGGCCAAATCGATGTCCCGACTAAACTCTGCAGTCTAACGCTGCTGCTGGGCCTCCATGAACTGCTAAAAGAATGTGAACAGCTGGACTACGTCAACAGTCCCCAAAGGTGGCTGCTGCTACTGGAGCATCTCTGGAACCACCGAACTCGTCCTGCGAACTGCTAGTGGAGGGGCTCCTCCGAATATAGCTGAAATACCCACCCCAGCTGGCATCACTGGGGCAACGGTACCAGAGGCTGGCTGCTAAGGACGAGAGGTGATAGACCTATCATCAGTGTCCCCCTGACCTGGGCGATGTGATCTAGTCTCGACCATCCTGGAGACAGATCAAACAAGAAAACAATTTTTGAGAATGAGTCGAAATAGCAAATAAGGACAGTTTATATTCAAGGGAAGATAATAAGCAGCAAATTTAGATAAAAGGAATCCGATTAAGAGTTTTTCCTAATGTGATTGAGTACCTTAAAAAAATATCATAATCCTACTTCACGCTGTCGTGATACTCTAGTTCGAATACCACTGTAATTCTAAACTACGACCTGCATGGGCCACAACCAAAAACGTTTTACGACCCGCACCAGTGTAGGGGCACGAGAAGTGGTTGCGTCCAGCGTACGTCGCAGTGTCGGTGGTAGAACGATATCCTATGTCACGTACATCTAACAGTTATAAGGTTACTGTACAGTATATACACTCTGAATGGAGGTGACAATATAAAGTACAACTCAATCACAGCTAAGGTAGAATGTACGATAAGATAGATAGATAATCAACAGAATCCACAGATGATAAATACAAGATAAGAGAGAGAGCTAACTGTCTAAGATAAACAACTCCATAAATCCAGAATAACAAATCCCTAAATAAGTACAAGTGTATCCAACATGACATGAAGATAAATAAGATACTAGTCTAGCTAACTAGCCTAGACTACTGGGGTAATGTCCTCTGTATGTGCTGGGTCCTCCTGAGAGTCCATCTCACATGTCTCATCTAGGCCTGATCCGTAATAAGTGGGACAGAACTCCTCAATATCAACTGTAATATTTCAACAGGTCTAGTTAGGACGGGAGTGAGCACAGTACATCTCACGTAGTTCATAATTTGACAGTATATATAAATATGCAATAGTGTAAGATACATGAAATGCTACAGAATATACATGAGTAAAAGAGAGAGAAATATAATGTAAATAGATACTATAAGTAGAGAACTAACGGTGAACTAGTGATTTAGAGTACAAGATGAACATGTGAACGGCTTGAATTTGCACATGAGTAATCTAAGAGGTTGCACATGAGTATACTACTTTGGAATTGTTCATATGACCATTTATACTCACCCGTACCCCAACCAATACACAAGGATCCAGATAGGTTACGTTATTGCACATGATATCACATGAAGGCCCATAATAGGGTGCACATGATTGTATACATGGGGGCTCCGTGAACATGAGAGTACATGAATCATGAGAGTGCACATGAATGGTGAAAGCACCAGAGTACATGATAAAAATAAAACGCACATGACATACTGTAACCCAATGCTCCCGAGGGGGATAACATCTCATGAAGGGATCCATATAGTACCAATCCGTGTTGACATCATGAAAGCATCGAGTAAAGTAATCTAGAGCGTAAATGTAAATCCTATTAAGTAAGAAATGGTCAGAGAATTTACTCGCCTGATATCTAGAGCGTCTATATGAAATACTGCCTGAGGAGTGGTGTCTGGCTCCTACTCAGAACAGTACAAGTCACAACATGTCCAAATGGTAAAATAAACTGCTACGATGCAATCTACATGATGTATGGATCACTCTAGGCTAAAGTCAACCTTTGGTCAACTCTTGTCAACTACTCCAGTCAAACTAGGTCAACTAGGTCAAACCTAACCCAAACAAGTCTCACTATGCCTAACCAGTCTATCCTAGCAAGCACACATCATTCACAAGTCACACAAGTCTAACAACACACAAAACTTATGTGTATACATTCCATATACCATATGCTATACTACATAGGCCATATGCCAAACACAATGATATAGGCATGCACACATATTCAATTTCTACATATTTATACACTAAAATCATGTGGATATTATACATATATCTATATTACATTACATTCATCACACAAGATTATATATATATATATATATATATATATATATATATATATATATATATATATATATATATATATATATATATATATATATATATATCTGTGTGTGTGTGTGTGTGTGTGTGTGTGTATACATATACATATAGAGAGAGATAGGGTGTCATGCATATATGTGTGAGTGTGTATGTGTGTGAACAGGAATTAGTGTGTCAATTCAGTTTAGTTCATGTGTGTGTGTCAATAGGGCATATGCATGTATGTGTATCCATATTCAAATTTGTGTAGTGTGTGTAAGAGTGTGTGTAGATGTGTGTGTGTGACATGGGTGAGTGAGTGAGTGTAGAGCATCACAACATAGGTTCCTGTGTGTCAATATCATCAATGTGTAAGGGTGTGTGTGTGTCAATGTTCCCAGATTTTCAGAGTGCAATGTGTGTGTGTTCAAATCAGTGCGTGAGTAATACATTCTCAGTTTTCAGGTTAATGTGTGTGGGTGAAGGATATGGAAAAATAGTAGAAAACTATCAACCCTATAAACCAATGCACACAATATCATATAAATTCCCAGGTTCCCTATTTATGTATGTCTATGTAGATGTAGTGAAGGGTTTTAGCAAATCACAGGTTCTCAGGATTTTTAGAGTATACAAACAGTACATTCATTAACAGTTGCAATTTCTTAGGTAAAACAGTGTGTACCTAATAGTTTAGCAGTTCAAATGAAATTCGAAAACTAAATTCCCATGCTAATATAAAAACCAACCATGTAGTTAAATCTCAGCTACATCTAGGTGAACAAACATTAAATTTAATCACATGAAACTAGTTTAACATACAACAAAATTCTCAGGAAAATCAACTGACAGTTGGTATCAGAAAATTAAGGAAAACTCAATTTCGAAACTCAAAATCTTATGCTAATATGAACCCTAGCATTCTAGGCTAATCTCAGTTATGAATTTTTGAACCAACATCACAATTAATCAAACAAAACAGTTAAACATTCATTGAAAATCTCAGAAATCGATTGACAGTTTAAGTATCAAAACATTTAGAAAATTGACAAATTCGAATTAAAATAAACAACTAGTAGACAAATTAGAAGGTTGGTAATAATTGTGTCATGTGAGAGGGTGTCTAGAGTGTGTTCCAGTGTCCAATTTAAAACTCACACTCATAGTAAACCAGTACACACAGAGACATCATACACGTGTTCATTGAGATCGTAGACACGACACACGACTCTTTATGACACGTGGTCATGCACACGTGTAGTCCATGTGTAGGGCTACACAGTCGACACACCACGATGTGTCCAAGTCGTGTCTAGAGTAGACACGAACGTGTGTTAGTGCGCGTGTCAGTACGTGAACCCGACAGTGCAACGTGCAGTGCATGTCCAGTACGGGCACGAATTCTCCACGTGTCGTGCATCAAATGTTCCCAAACTTTGGGAGCATGATAAAAGTCATTGCCCCATCCAGCCTATCAAAATTCGTGCCATCACGTGCTGTGTCCATGGAGAAATCGGACACGGGTAGCAGGACACCCGATCGAGTTCCCGTGCAGCGTGTCTAGTCCAATTTTGGACACAAAAATGACACAAAAACCAACTCAGTCTTCACAAAATTTAATGAACACATACAGATCTACAAATTCATGTAATTAGTTTAGCAAAATACGAAAATCCATTCCTAAGTGGCATTCTATCAAACACTTGCACATACACATTGACACGTGTCCGATACGGACACCTAACGGACACGATTTCTAACCAAATTTGAGGGACGGCTAGGGGACAGCTAGATCTAGGCTAGGATGCAAAGAAATCAGAATAATAATACAATTTGAGGAGTTTACCTATAGGTTGTCAAATGGCAAGAAAAGCCCCAAAATAGAGTGTTCCTCCTTGCTAGCTCAAATCCCCAAATTACAGAAAAGCTGAGATTACTCATCATAATCAAAAAATAGAGGGGTATTAGACTCTAATGTAAGAAACTAGAGTAAAAAAGGAATTAAAATGGAAAAACTATAGATTGGGGAAGAATGGCCATACCTTTCTTTTCAAAAGTGTTGATTCAATACAAAAGAGGCAAGAACCAAATGAAAAATGATTTTATAGGGGAAAAAGCCGTAGGTGGCTGGCCATAGTGAGTGGGAATTAAGGTTAGGGTTTAGTCTAATAGGCTATGCGCCAATTTGAATGGTGATGGAAATCAAGTCATGAGTCTCAAGTCATTGAACCTAATCCTTAATCCTCATATTTCAAACTTGATTCTAAGTGACCTAACTTAGGTTGACTTAAGTTAGACTAGGGTCCCACCATGCTAATCAAGTCACCATAGCTAGGGTCAACATCTTGGTTAGTCTCCAAAGTCTCAATATGCCAAAGTCAACAATAAAAATCACCACTTCAATAAATCAAAATAATTTTAAAAATGACTAAAATACCTTCAAGCTAAAATGTGGTAGTGACACACTTCGCACCCTCCTGAGCCTCACGGGACGGCCGACGTCTTTCGATGCTGATAACTCAACACCTCGCTTAGCCCACAACGCTGAAGGCGCCCCGGACGTCTTCACGACGCCTACGACAATCGATGCCGTCCAGCCACCCATTCTATGCACACGACGCCCTTATGACGTCTTTCCAACGCCCATTAGGTGCTGCACGACGGGCCGTGTGGTCGGCCGTCGTTTATACCCATGGTAGAATGGTGCTGGTCCTCGACCGCCTGTGCAGAGCCCCTAACCATTGAGTTTTCATGAACGAGACGTCACATTCTGTCCCATGCCAGCTCAGATCGTGGCCATTTTTTGTCAATCCTCCGACATTGTGGATGCCCCACATCGCACAGGCCAATCTCATCATATATATATATATGTATATGTATATGTATATGTATATGTACATGTACATGTACATGTACATGTACATATACATATATATATATATATATAAATATATATATATTATTTTTATTTTTATATTTATATTTATATATGTATATGTATATGTACATGTACATGTACATGTATATATACATATATATATATATATATATATATATATATATATATATATATATATATATATATATATATATATATATATATATGAAAAAACAAAAATATAAAACCAAAATCTCATGATATTTTGGAATCTCATGAGATTAGAATCCATCCCCAACCCAAATCTCACGATCTGAGCTGTCCCACGCCAGCTCAGATCGTGGCCGTTTTTTGTCACCTCCGATGTTGTGGATACCCCACATCACACAGGCCAATCTCATCATATATATATATATATATATATATATATATATATATATATATATATATATATATATATAGGAAAAAACAAAAAAACAAAACCAAAATCTCACGATATTTTGGAATCTCATGAGATTAGAATCCATCCCCAACCCGATAACAGAACAAACCCCCTGTTCTTAAATATAACAGAGCTATATATATAGATCGAGAGAGAAAAGAGGAGAGAAACCTTAACCCAAAACCTCTGTCACCCCTCACGACCAACCTCTGATAAGATACACACCTCTGTGCCACCCACGGCCGCCCCTACTCACCGGAGACAGTCGGACATGCACACTTGGACAACAGTAATGCTGCAATAGCAGCACTCGTAAGCCCAACTTTGCAGTGAGTGTTCTCGACGTATGCTCGACCAATTTTTGATCTGTTTCTTTGGGTATGATCCTAACCTATACGTCTCTAATTCCTTTCAATTAGAATCTTCTAATTTGCAACATATAAGACGAAAATCGAGTCCAAAATCGAGAAAAAAAAGTTGATTTTTTGGTTTTTGAAAATGTCCCGAAACCCCTAGTTTGTAACTCCCTAAGTTCATTTTTGTATATTTTTGAATTATTTCCTGAATTTTTATTTTCGGAAAAGTATTTTTATTTTAATAAAACTTGGTTTTAAATCAGTGATTTTGATTTTTAAATAATTAATTTATTTACTTAACTTTAAATTCGGTTTTAGTTAAACTTTGATCATGGTTTTATTATTAATGATTAATTCGAATTTATTTTGTTTATTAGTTATGCATCCTAACGATTAATTCTGATTTTAATTAGTATTATTACTAATTAGTTATGTTCTAATAATCTTTGATTATTATATATTATTTATTTTGATTATTGTTATTAATTATTAGTTCTTTAAACCTGATTATTATTTATAGACTAAATTTATTTTACTATTGGGTTTTTATTTAAGCCTACCAAACCTTGGGCTTTGGATCCTGGACATTAGCCTATATTTTTTAAGAAAAGCAGCTAGTTTAGATTACTAATTATTTTACTAGTGGGTTTATTTGTTCTGACACTGTTCACTGACAATTCCTATCACTGTTCCCACACCACTGATACACTGGTGACTACTGTCCCTGGTCAAAATACCATCGTGAGTTCGTCGGACCTCGTCGCTGAAGTCCGTCGTGCCTCGTCGGAGATGCCGCCTGGCCAGATCTTTGCCATCAACGACCGCCTCACTATCATGGACCACCACCACAAAGACCACCACGCCATGATCGAAGATCTCTGCTGAACCTTGTCGTACTTCGACGCTGGAGAGACATGTACCGCCTTGTCGTCACCGACGCACCCTGTGTGCAGATTGGACAACGATCTTCATCTCGATACGTCCACCGTGCCACAACCGGATCCCCACCGTCGACGACCAAGCCATCATCGGATCTTGCTGTTGCAAAGGCCTTCGCCTCGACTACCAAGCTCTTGAGACTCGAGCTTCTCCTCGACTATTGTGCTGCCTCGAAGACTACATTGCCTCGTTAGCCATGCTGGGCCATCTAACAGAGAGCCACCCCTTGAAGACTGTGTCATTTCTTCGAGAGACAAGCCACTGAGTTTGTCGCCGCATCCAGATCAGAGCTACTGCGACCTCGTAGAGGATCCTCAAAGCCATAGCTCAAATTCTTCGGAGATCGACGTTCTCGCTTTGGCTTACCAAAATCCGCCTCATCTGTAAGCTCCCTCCTCGATCTACTCAACCCCTTTTCTTTCTTGTTTCTAGGGTTTGTATTTGGGGTCTAGGGTTTCAAGATAGGTAGTTCTGGGAGTGGTAAGGAAGGAATTAATTTAGGGTTAGGGTTTCTATCGAGTTACTGGAGAAGAGAAAATGGAATAAGATTCTAGTATTAGGGATGATGACTTAAGCTCAGGGAAGAATTATGGAAAATGATAGGCTGGGATTAGGTTATCCTCGTACGACACTGGTATTAAGTGAAATGGGATGAGGGAGAAGATGAAGTGAGTTAATATCAAGTTTAGGGTTTGTTGGCGTTCCTGGGTCGGGTTTGATCATTTTGGGATGGGTTGGTTATATGTAGCAATGGAGAGAAAGAAATAAGAATCTACAGTAGCAGTTTTGTAGGTTATTGGGCCTGATCGGACTAGTGGGCTGTGTGGATTTAGAGGAAAAAGAAATGAATAATAATAATAGTAGCAGCAGTCGGGTTTTGGGCCAATGAAATAAGAACCAAACAAAGAAAAAAAATTAGAGTTTGGGCTGATAGGTCTAGGCTAGTAGTCTGGACATGGGTTTGGACTGTTGTTGGGCTCTAGACTGCTTTTAGTTGAATACTGTTAACTATAATTATTATTGCTAATGTTATTATTAAAATTAAGTATTATTGTGCCCTGATAATTTTGATAGTACTATTACAAAAAGTGTCTATATAGTGTTATTATCTAATAATATTGCTAGTTATTATTTAATAATATTTCTTGATTAGTTGACTATTATAAATTAATTAGTATTATTCCATAAATAGTCTACTAGTATGTATTGAGCCTAAATTGTATTTAATGTTATTTTCTTGTTAAATATATATTTAACTAGAATATACTAATTAGTTGATTAGTAAATAAATTAGCTAGTTAGGCAACATTTGGCTAGTATCTATAAATAGTTAGTTGGTTAATTAGAAATGCTGAGCTAGTTGACATTATTAAGATTTTGATCTATTCCTAAATCATTTCTAGGCGACATAGAGACTACTATATTTTTGATACTGACCTTCGAGAGCAAGGGAAGTACTTTTATGATTTTGACTCATTTACTTCATGTTATATTCTTTTTCAAATTGGACACACTGTTAAATAACTGGGTCTATATTTCTAGTTTATGATTTTTACTGGTATCTAGGGGAGGGGAAATACTAAAGATATGTGACCATAGCCAACCTGTGATTCTTGTTGATAGCTTAAGTCTCACATCGTGCATGTGGGATTCTAAGCCGTACCATTACTTGTGCTTATTCATGATCTTTCCCCAGCTGGTGACATATTTTAATAGATATTTCAAGTCACATGTCAGGATCTTTTGATACATGTTTTATATTCAGTTTAGATTATGCTTTTACTGTTTCATGTTCATCTTGTTTCCTTGTTCTTTACTTGTTAACATATTATACTTATTTTATTTTTAGATTGTACTTTGCTTCGCTCCTGACTGGATATGTTGCAAGTGAACTTGAGGATCTTGTCCAACCTTTTATAGGCCAGAGCCCGAAGCCTTAGCTGAGCAGGAAGTCACTACTCATGACTTAGGAGTTACGGGAATTTAGCTTTAGTTTCTTTACTTAGACTTGTTTAGTGATTATAGTTTTGGAGATTTGTATTGTGAAGACTTCATAGTTGTTACTTTATTCTGGCTACCGAATTTGTCTCCGATATTATTTCTTTTAAAGTTGTAATAAAAACTAAATAGTGTACTGATTCTCTGGGACGTAATAGCAAGCTGTGATGTTTTATTTTTATCTTATCACTTGGAGTTTTTCTTAGAAGTGTATCGCTTACTACGTTGTCCAACGTAGGCTGGGTATGTCCGACTCATATTCGATTATTCGGAAGCCGGTCATGACATGTTTTTAGTGGTGGTCCATGCAAGTCTCTTCCTAATGGTACTTAGGCTATAGAGTACTATTAGGGAACATGCTAGACTAAGGCAAACTCATCACCGCACAGGATCGTGGGAAAATGGTTATGATTATTATTACAAAGTTTGGTTATACCTATTATTACTAAGTTACTTATTATTTTCTAGGACATAGCAATCAACCGTTTATTTTTCAATTACAGGATGGTTCATACACGAAATATCGGGACCACTGAGCCCACTACACCCGAGGTGCCCGATCTTCTACCGCCTCCTCTTCTTCCTCAGATGATCACTATCGAAAACACTCAGCTGATAGGAATCTTCTAGAAGTTCATCGACTCCTAGAGCGATCAGGTCGCTCAGTTCAGAGCCACCATTGCAGATGCACTCTGATCGAGCCCATGGACTTCTACGACACGGAAGGAATTCTCTGCCGACGAATGGCTAGAGAACGCAGAGAGGCTACTCCAGATGGCCCATATTCCTGAGGATCTACCGGTCGAGGTAGCTAGCATGCAGCCGTATGATATCGCTAGAGCATGGTTTAGAGATGATCCCAAGCTAGCCGCTCCCCGACTTCTCTAGAAAAACTTTAAGTGTCTGTTCAAGGTACTTCCCAGAGGTCGCCCGAGACGAGCTCGAGAGCCAGTTTGAGTCACTGCAGCAGGGTAGCATGACCGTAAACGAGTATACTTTAGAGTTCAGGTGGCTCAGCCGCTCTGCAGAAAACTTGGTGAGCACCCCGCAAAAGAGAGCCCGAAAGTTCAAAAAAGGACTTGCTCGAGAGATTCGCCAGGCGGTCACAATTAGTAGGGTGACGACCTATGCATACATCTTCAAGGGTTTCTAGGGAGTTGAGAAGGACATGAAGCCAGAGAAGGACGTAAAGCCGCAGACCAAGAGAGACAGAGATATTGACACCAACAGCAGCCAGGACCTACCGAAATGACACCACAAGGCGAAGTCACTTCCAGCCCGGTCACCGAAGTAGACCTAAACGACAACCACGTGCGCTTACTGACATCGCCTAGGACATCACTTCGATGAGTGTTGCGAGAGATTAGGACTATGCTTATCCTGCGGATCATCTACCCACCGAATGAAGGATTGCCAACAGGCCACTAATCACATTGTCCAAGGACGAGCACGAGGAGCACCAGGACCTCAGTAGAGGCACCCACCACTTCAGAAATAGCAATCGTAGGAAGCACTGCCACAGGGACGGGCCTACCTTATGACAGTTGAAGAAGTCGAGACGATTGCAATTTCGGATGAATACTGAAGACCGGAGGCATTCTTGCATTGTTGGAGAAGACGGTAGATCGCACCTTACAATCCGATCTGTCTTTAGATTTTCTCTTAGCACCTAGACTTTCCTAAAACTTGTTTGTTTCCTATTCGAGACTTGCTACTATAGTCTCCTAGCCTTACTGTTTGTTTCTTAGTACCTAATAACTCATTATTTTATTTTTTGTTGTTCCTTAGTCCCTAATAAATTGTTAGTCTTTTGTTGTTTCTTAGTACTTAAATCACTCCTTGTTCGAGCTTTTGTTCACCTCTATAACAATTCTAAAATTTTGAGGGCAAAATTTTTCCAAGGATGGTAGATTCGTAACTCCCTAAGTCATTTTTTGTATATTTTTGAATTATTTCCTAAATTTTTATTTTGAAAAAGTATTATTATTTTAATAAAACTTTGTTTTAAATCTGTGATTTTGATTTTTAAATATTTAATTTTATTTAGTTAACTTTAAATTCTCTTTTAGTTAAACTTTTATCCTGATTTTATTATTAATTACTAATTCGGATTTATTTTATTTATTAATTATGGGTTCTAGTGATTAATTCATATTTTAATTAGCATTATTACTAATTAGTTCTATTCTAATAACCTTTGATTATTATTTATAGGCTGAAATTATTTTACTAATGGATTTTTATTTAAGCCTACCAAACCTTAAGCTTTGGATCGTGGGCTTTAGCCTATATTTTCTATGAAGAGCAATTAGTTTAGATTGTTAATTATTTGTTAACTAATTACTGTAATTAGTTATTGGATTAGTTAGACAGTTAGCAGTTAGTTATTATTTTTCACTAACAGCCCTAGATCTATTACAAATTACAGGCGTGCCACTAGTGTTGACTTGGAGAACATTATTATTTTACTATAAATATTGGGGGAGTTCTCCAGTTATTTTATTATAATTTATTTGTTCTGACACAGTATTTACTGATTCCTATTACTGTTCCTACACCACTGATATACTGGCGACCACTGTACCTGGCCGAGCACCACCTTTAGTTCTTCGGACCTCGTCATTGAAGTACGCCGTGCCTCGCGAGAGATACCGTCTTGCCAGATCTTCGCCATCAACGACCTCCTCACTGTCATAGACCCCCACCACGAAGACCATCGTGCACCCATGATTGGAGATCTCCGCTGAACCTCGTCGCACTTCGACACTGGAGAGATCTAGACCTCCTCGTCGTCACCGACAAACCTGTGTCCAGATTAGACACCGATCTTCATCTTGGCACATCCACAGCGCCACAACCGGAGCCCCACCGTCGATGACCAAGCCATCACCGAATCCCGCCGCTGTGGAGGCCCTTACCTCGACTGCCGAGCTCTTGAGAGTCGAGCTTCTTCTCGACTGCTGTGCCACCTCGAAGACTGTACCGTCTTGTAAGCCACACCAACCCCACGAGCAGAGAGCCGCCCCTCGAAGGCTGTGCCATTCTTTCGAGAGATGAGCCACTGAGTTGGTCGCTGCATCCAGATCAGAGCTCCCGTCGACCTCGCCGAGGAGCCTCGAAGCCAGAGCTCAGATCCGTCGGAGATCGATGTTCCCGCCTTGGCACGCCGAGATCTTTCGCATCGATAAGCTCCCTTCTCGATCTACTCATCCCCCTTTCTTTCTTGTTTCTAGGGTTTGTATTTGGGGGATATGGTTTCAAGTTGGGTGGTTCTAGAGTGGTAAGGAAGAAAATAATTTAGCGTTAGGGTTTCTATCGAGTTACTGGAGAATAGAAGAAGGAATGAGATTCTAGGGTTAGGGATGATGACTGAAGCTCATGGAAGAATTGGGGAAAATAATAGGCTAAGGTTAGGCTATTCTCGTACGGTGCTGGTATCAAGTGAAAGAGGAAGAGAGAGAAGATTAAGTGAGTTAATACAAGTTTAGGGTTTGCTGGCGTTTATCGGTCGGGTTGGATCATTTTGGGATAGGCTGGTTATGTGTAGCAATGGAGAGAAAGAAATAAGAATTTACAGTAGCAGTTTTGTGGGTTGTTGGGCCTGACTGGACTAGTGGGTTGTGTGGATTTAGAGGAAAAAGAAATGAATAATATTAACAGCAACAACAGTCGGGTTTTGGGCCAATAAAATAAGAACCCAACAGAGGGAAAATTTAGAGTTTGGGCTTATAAGTCTAGGCTAGTAGTCTAGGCTAGTAGAGGGAAAATAAGAACCCAACAGATCAAAATCTAAACAATGTTAACTATAATTATTATTTCTAATGCTATTATTAAAATTCATTATTATTGTGCCTCGATAAATTTGATATAATATTCCAGAAAGTATTTATATAGTATTATTATCTAATATATTGCTAGTTTTTATTTAATAATATTTCTTGATTAGTTGACTATTATAAATTAATTAGTATTATTCCATAAATAGTCTGCTAGTAAGTATTGATCCTAAATAGTATTTAATGTTATTTTCTTGTTAAATTTATATTTAACTAGAATATACTAATTAGTTAATTAGTAAGTAAACTAGCTAGTTAGGCAACATTTGGCTAGTATCTATACATAGTTAGTTGGTTGATTGGAATTGCTCAACTAGTTGCCATTATTTAGATTTTGATCTATTCCAAAATCATTTCTAGGTGGATATAGAGATTACTACATTTTTGAAATCGATCTTTCAGAGCAAGATAAGTACTTCTGTCATTTACTTCATGTCATGTTCTTTTTTTTATTTTGGACACATTATTACATAACTTGGTCTATATTTCTGGTTCATGATTTTTACTAGTATCTGGGGAGGGAAAATACTACAGATATGTGACTAAAGCCAACCTAGGATTCATGATGATAGCATAGGTCTCACATCGTACACGTGAGATTCTAAGTCGTACCATTACTTATGCTTATTCATGATCTTTTTCCAGCCGGTCACATATTATAGTAGCTATTTCAAATCACACGTTAGGATCTTTTGATACATGTTTCATATTCAGTTTATATTATGCATTTACAGTTTCATGTTCATCTTGTTTTCTTGTTCTTTACTTGTTCACATGTTGTACTTGTTTCATTATTGTAGATTGTACTTTGCTCTGCTCCTGACTGGATATGTTTCAGGTGAACTTGAGGATCTTGTCCAACCTTTTATGGGCCAAAACTCGGAGCCTTAGCTGAGCAGGATGTTACTACTCATGACTTAGGAACTGCAGGGATTTAGCTTTAGTTTCTTTACTAAGACTTGTTTAGTGATTATAATTTTGGAGATTTGTATTTTGAAGACTTTATATTTGTTACTTTATTCTTTCTACCGGTATTTTTTTTTAAAAGTTGTAATAAAGACTAAATAGTGTAGTGATTCTCTAGGACGTAATAGCAAGGTGTGATGTTTTATTTTTATCTTATCACTTAAAGTTTTTTTTAGAATCACACAACTTACTACGTTGTGTGCAACATAGGCTGGACGTGTCCGACACGTATCCTATTATTCGGGAGCGGGTCATGACAAAGTTGGAAGCCAATTTGCGATCGGGATATCGTGAACCTTAGAAAATTGCTTAAACAGCCTTGTAGATAACCTAACCGAGATTGAAACCATATTTTTAGTTTTAATTCTAGTTGGTTATTTTCTATCACGACCCGCACCCTAGAGTAAGGGCACGAGAAGTGGGTACATCCAGCCTACGCCGAAGTGTCAGCGGTAGAACGCTGTCCTAGGTCACAAAATCTAACAATATAATGCTAAACAGTTTATACTCCCCGAATGGGGGTGACATAGCAGAAATTAAACTCAATCACAACTAAGGCAGAAGATAAGATAGAAGATAGATAGATAGATACTGCTAAAATGAACGGAAATCCAAAAGTATAAATAGAGGGTCTAGTGTCTATGATAAGTACATATCCCAAGTATCAAATATATACAGTCATCCAGAATGAATATAAAAGAAGACATCCTAGTCTAGAGGAGTGCCATCCATTGCTAGTGGGACCTGCTGCTGGTCCAGGTCCAAACACTCATCTAAGGTAGCACCGTAAAAGGTATCCATACAAGCCTCCTCCTCGTCCTCTGTAATATTTTCAACAGGTCCAGTCAGGACAGAAGCGAGCACAATACATCTCAACAGTTCATAGCAGGTTAGAAAATATAATCATGCAGTAAAGTAAGATATTAGAACTGAAAGAAAGTACATGATGTAAACAGAGAAAGCTGTAATGTAAATATATACTATAAATAGAGAACTATCAGTGGCTAGTGAGTCAGAGTACAATATAAACATGTGAATGGCATAGAAGATTCTGGAAACTATACTATGGAGTGATTCTGGGAACTACACTACTTGGATATTATTCACATTTCTACTTCTACTCCCCTGTACCCCCAATCAATACACAAAGATCCAGCCAGGTTATGTTATGATTCCATACAAAGGCCCACAAGGGGTGATACATGGAAGGCCCATAAATGGGTGATTCTGGGAATGCCCATAAATGGGTGATTCAAGGAAGACTCTGTGATCATGAGAGTACATGTCACAAGTGATCAATGAACCGTGAAGCATAGTAATACACCATGTAAGTGAAACGTACAGAACATGTAGTATCCGATGCTCCTGAGGGGATAACATCTCAAGAAGGGATCCATATAGTACTAATCCGTGTGTCCAACGTAACAGTATCAAGTAAAGTAATTTAAAGCAGGAAAATAATTCTAAACAGGATATGAAATGATCAGAGAATGTACTCGCCTGGTATCTGAGTGTCCAAGATGAAAGTACTATCCAAGGAGTGGTGTCTGGCTCCTATTTAGAACAGCACAAGTCATAACATGTCCAAAATGGTAATAAGATGCACTACAATGCATTCTACATGAATCTAGGTCAATCTAGGCCAAAGTCAACTCTTGGTCAACTCTGGTCAACCCTAAAAGTCAAACTAGGTCAACTATGGTCAAACTAGGTTTAACAAGTCTAAATTAGGTCAAACAAGTTATTCTAGGTCTAAACAAGTCTATACTAGTCTAAACAAGGCTAAACTAGCCTATACTAGTATACCAAATCCATGCAACCTATACAACACAAAGTCAAAACCAACATCACACAACCTATATTGCATCTAGGCCTACACCTGGAAATCACATAATACATACATGTATATATACATATAGGCTACCTATATGTATACCATACATATATATCTATAATAGATATATAATAGTACACACACATATATAATATATATGATACCTACATATATACATAATATACTTTATATATATACATTACATACATAGAACTTACATTCATTTATCATTAACTATATACATATATATAGATTATATATACATAGAGAGGGGAAAATATGAGATGTGTGTGTGTCTAAAGGGAAGCCATGTGTGTGTATGCTCACAGAGTTGTGTGAGGGTGTGTGTGTGTGTGTGTGTCAAGAGTGTCACAGTGACAGTCCAACAGGGTCAGTTTAGTGTGTGAGTGTAGGTAGGATGTGTCTGTGTTAGAGGAGGCAATGTGAGTGAGTGAGGGTGTCAACATATGTGTGTGAGTGAATGTGAGTAAATCTGGAATCAAATGTGTGTGTGTGTATAAGAGGAAATTGTCATAGGTCTCAGTTTTCCTGAATTGACAGAAACCCAAACCAACTCCCAAATCACAAACCCTATTTCAATTTTCAGAATTATATAGGAAAGGAACCCAATTCAGTTTAACCCACAACAATCCCAGGTTTAAACATATTTCAGATTTTTGAAAACAGTCTAACACATTCCCTTCCCATTTTCGAACCCAAAACTCAATGAAACCACCCCAAAATTTGTATACATATAGATTACCTATAGGTACACACACTAGGGTTAGAAATATGTAAAAATTTGCATTAATAAGAATTTGATTGCCCAAATTCGAATTGAAAAATCTAGAAATACAGTGAATAACACTGTTTTCAGGAAAATAGGGCAATGAGAAATTGTATAAAAACATGTTAAAATGTAAAATAAACGGTTGGTAATGATAGACAATAATGTGCTCGTGTCCAATATGTTGTTCGTGTCCCACCACAATGACACAACGTGTCCAAAACAAATAAAACTCAAACCGAGCACAAACTTGACACTGCAAAGCAGTGCAGTCTCGTGCGTGTGTACACGCGTGTCGTGCACTCGACACAGGCCAAACCAAGCCTCGTGCTCACAACCCTAGGTTCGCCTAGGATCCAGCTATGTGTCCAACACCCTGTATCATGTCCTGGTGTGTCTTGTTCGAAGTTACAGAGCCGTATCCGAGCTCACTGACAGCAAGTGCACAGTCAGTGCAAATCCGATGTACGGCAGATTTTGTGTCCGATACGACACGAAGTGTCGCGAGACTCGAGGGGGGCCTGTCAGTGGTTGCCCCCACCTCTGTGCCAAGTGGCACATGTCCACGTGGCATGTGCTGCGTGCAAACGACCCTGAGCAGCTGGAAAAGCACACTGCTCGTGCGCGTGTATTGCACCCGCGTGTGCACGTGTCCAAAGCGACACGACACGATACAAGAAACACCTCAGTCCATCAGAAATCGATAAGCCACACCAAATCAATAATTTCTATTCAAAAACTTTCCTAAAAACAAATCGAAATCCCATTTGGGGCATTTCATCAAACACCTTCACTAGTGGGCTGATACGTGTCCATTTAGGACACGAAATAGATACTAAATGCCACAAATTTCTAGGGTTAGCTAGGGGACACTTAGATCTAGGTCAATATGTAATAATAACAGTAATTTCAATGAGATTTGGAGGAATTACCTATAGGTGTCAAAACCCAAAGAAAGCTCCAAAGAGGGGGTGTCTCCTTGCTCTCCAAACTTTACCAAATTGCTAACAAACTAAGAATAAAATATACAAATAGCAAGAATACCTAAATTAGAACCTATTGTAATTTGTTTGAGGGAAAAAAGAATTAAATAAGATTTTCTATGAATTTCTAAAGATGGAGCATACCTCTCTTTCCAAATGAACTTTCCTAAAGGAGGCTAACCTAATGGAAGAGACTATTTATAGGAGGGATTCCCTAGGCTAGTGTGGCCGGCCATAGAATTAGGGTTAGGGTTAGATAATGGGTTAGGCTTTGGGCCTCTACTTGTTAAGTCATAAGTCATGGTTCCAAAGTCCTTAAGTCACGAACCAAAACCCCTAATCAATAGGTCACCCATTGCTAATCTTGATTCTTATGACTAAACATAGGTTAACTTAGATTAGACTAGGATCACATAACCTAACCAAGGTACTCATAACTAGGGTTAGCTAATTGGTTAGTCCACCAAGGTCAATGCTAGTCAAAGTCAACCTAGTCAACCATCATTCAAATAATTCCAAAATAAATCCTAAAAATTCCCATAAATTCAAATAAATTATAATAAATTCAAATAACCTCAAAAATGACAAAAATACCCTCAAACTAGAAATGTGGTAGTGACAAATCTACCCTCCTTAAAAGAATTTCGTCCTCGAAATTGAAAGGCGAAATGCAACTGATGAGAAGGATAGAAAGTATACCTCAAGGTCCAAAAAGATAAGGGTATCGCTCGCGCATCTCATCCTCCCGCTCCCAGGTAGACTCTCCTGGTGAATGATGCCTCCATACGACGTGAACCAAAGGTATCACCTGGTTCCTCAGAACCTTCTCCCGTCGATCCAGTATCTCAACTGGCTGCTTTGGATAGCTGAAAGAAGGCCCAACCTCAATCTCCGAATGATCAAGCACATGGCTAGGGTCAGCCACGTACCGTCTCAACTGTGATACATAGAATATGTTGTGGACCCCCACTAGTGCAGGTGGCAAGTCTAGCCTGTATGCCACGTCACCGACTCTCCCGCTGATAACGAAAGGGCCGATGAAGCACGGGCTAAGCTTCCCGCCTCCACCAAAACGTATCGTACCACAAGTCAGAGATATCCTCAAGAAAACCTGGTCTCCAACCTAATCACAAGCAAGGTCTCAATTTAATTATGAAAAACAATATGATCAATAAAACACAAACAAAATAAACCTAAATCTAATCCTACTCTAATCTGTACCTCAAACTCCAAGGGCCTCCGGTGGCTATCGGTCCAGTGCCGATGTCTGTCCTACGCCACGCGAAGTCTGTCCCTGATAAGATTCACCTTCTCGGCTGCATCAACAACCATCTCTGGCCCCAGTAAAGCTCGCTCACTAACATCATCCCAAGATAAGGGTGTACGACACCTACGCCCGTACAGAGCCTCGAAAGGTGACATCTCAATGTTGGCCTGGAAACTGTTGTTGTAAGCAAACTCCACCAAATGTAGATGATCCTTCCAGGAACCTCTAAAGTCCAAGATGCACGTTCGTAGCATTTTCTCGAGCGTCTGAAGAGTCCTCTCTGACTGTCCGTCCGTCTGGGGGTGGTATGCAGTACTAAACTTGAGCTGAGTGCCCAAACTAGTCTACAGACTCCTCCAAAAATGGAAAGTAAAATGACTATCCCGATCGGAGATAATGCTGACCGGAACCCCATGAATCCTGACTATCTGCCGCATGTACATCTCCGCAAGCCTCTCTGTAGACGTACTCACCTTGAATGGCAAGAAGTGGGCCGATTTGGTCAACCTATCAACGATGACCCAAATTGCGTCTTTCCCTCCTGGTGTACGCGGCAATCCAGATACGAAATCCATAGTGATATACTCCCACTTCCACTTGGAAAAGGGCAACGGCTGCAATAATCTACCGGACCTCTGCCTCTCTGCCTTGACCTGCTGACAGACCAAGCACCTAGCTATGAAGCGAGCTACCTCCCGCTTCATTCTGGACCACCAAATATGCTCCCTCAGATCTCGGTACATCTTGTTGGCACCAGGGTGTATAGAGTACTGAGATCTGTGGGACTCCTGCAAAACCTGCTCCCTGAGATCTCTGCTGGGCACACATAACCTGGAACCGTGTCGTAAGGCACCATCCTCTGCAAGAGAAAACTCGTCCTCCACCAATCTTGCTCGAACCTGCTCTCGGAGACACCGCAGAGCAACGTCCTCAAACTGTGTCGACTTGATCCTCTCCACCAAGTCTGACTGAATCTGTAAGCCCCACATCTGTATCTGTACTCCGGGTACGATCACCCCAATCCCCAAGCTCTCCAAATCAGCAAGCAAGTGACGGTCCATAGTCAAACACATGGCCGTCGGATACCTACTCAAGGTATCGGCAACCACGTTGACCTTTCCTGGGTGATACTGAAGTAGGATGTTAAAGTCCTTCATCAACTCTAGCTATCTGTGCTGCCTCATGTTCAGCTCCATCTGAATGAACACATACTTTAAGCTCTTGTGATCTGTAAAAATCTCCACCCTTTCTCCATACAGATAGTGCTTCCACAACTTCAGAGCAAATATCACTGCTGCCAGCTCCAGGTCGTGGGTATGGTTGTTCTTCTCATGGAGACGTAACTGCCTGGAAGCATAGGCAATCACCTTCCCATGCTGCTGTAAGACACAACCCAGCCCCTTCCCTGAAGCGTCACTATAAATAGTGAATCCCCCTGATCCTGAAGGCAATGTCAGAATCGGAGCTGTCGTAAGCCGCTTCTTCAACTCATCAAAAGCTGCCTGACACTCCTCTGACCAAACATACTCAGCATCCTTCTGGGTCAACCGAGTCAACGGCTCTGTAACCCGGGAGAAATCTTGCACAAATCTTCGATAATATTCTGCCAGCCCCAGGAAGCTCCTGATCTCTGCCACTGAAGTTGGCGCTGCCCATGCCTCAACTGCTACGATCTTCTTGGGGTCAACTGAGATCCCATCTCCAGTCACCACATGCCCCAAAAAGTCAACCCGGTCCAAGAAGAACTCACACTTGTAGAGCTTCCCATAAAGCTGCTCCTTCCTGAGAGTCTCCAGTACTATCCTCAAGTGCTCCTCCTCAGTCTTGGAATATACCAAGATGTCGTCAATGAACACCACCACAAACTGATCCAGGTACTGGTGGAACACCTTGTTCATTAGGTTCATAAATATTATTGGTGCATTGGTTAGCCCAAACGGCATTACCAAAAACTTAAACTGCCCGTACCGTATCCTAAAAGTGGTCTTGGGAATATCCTCCCTCTTCACCTTCACCTGGTGATATCCTGACCTCAGATCAATCTTGGAAAATACCCGAGCTCCACTCAACTGGTCAAAAAGATCATCGATCCGCGGTAGTGGGTATCTATTCTTGATCGTGAGGTTGTTGAGTGCCCTATAGTCAATACACATCCGTACTGACCCATCCTTCTTCGGCACAAATAATACTGGTGCACCACATGGCGACAAACTCGAACGGATGAAGCCCTTGTCCTGCAGCTCATCCACTTGCTTCTTTAGCTCCACCAACTCACTGTTGTTCACCCGATAGACATGTTAAGAGATGGGTTCCACTCCTGGAACCAAGTCTATCGAGAACTTAATGTCTCTGTCTGGTGGCAATCCAGGCAAATCCTTTGGAAAAACATCCATATACTCTGCTATCAAGGGGTATGGAATCGTCTGCTTCTCAACCAAGACTCCGCAGAAAACTTCACTGCTCTGCTCCGCCTGACGTCTGGAGTACTCGAACTCTGGCTCCTCCGGCGCTCTGAAGAGAACTCTACCCCCTCTGCAGTCAATGCTGGCGTGGTGCCTGCTCAACCAATCCATACTGAGTACTATATCGTAGTTCGGCAATGGCATTACGAGCAAGCTCACCTCCAACTCACGACCTTCCAAAACAACACTCCGACCCTTACAAACATCACTCACAAAGATAATGCCACCCCCGGTCGTGATCTTGTAAGTCCTAGGCAACGATTCAGCTATGATTTTATGTCTAATCGCAAATGATACTGATATAAAACTATGCAAAGCACCAGAATCGAATAATACATAATCTGGTCTGGAGTCGAGAAGAACCGAACCTGCGATCAGCTCTCCTATCGCCTCTGCATCCTCGGCCGCCATGGCGAAAGCTCGCCCCTGCTGGTTTTCCCTGGTCTGCTGCTGATGCTGCATGAACCGCTGCTGCTGAGAGAAATCGGGAATGATAGGAAAAAGTCTCTGTACAGACAGAGGTGCACCTCCAATATAGCAAAAACGCCAACCTGAGTCGGTACAACAGAAGCTGCGGTCTCGAGGCTTTGATAAACAGGACGAGAGGTGGCCAGCCTCTTGATAGTATCCCCCGAACCGGAGCGATGAGATCGTGTCTTCATAACCTTCATGAAGACAGATCAAAACAAGAAACAATTTCTGAGAATGAAGCAAAAGTTCAAAAGGGAACAGTTTATATTCAAGGGAAGTCAATAAGCAACAATTTAGATAAAGGAATCTGATTAAGAGTTTTCCTAGCGTGATTGAGTACCCTAAAATATCTTAATCCTACTGCAGGCTGTAGTGATACTCTAGTTCGAATACCACCACATAAACTCGACCTGCATGGGCCACCACTAAAAACGTGTCACGACCCGCACCCTAGAGTAAGGGCACGAAAAGTGGGTACGTCCAGCCTACGCCGTAGTGTCGGCTGTAGAACGTTGTCCTAGGTCACAATATCTAACAATATAATGCTAAACAGTTTATACTCTCCGAATGGGGGTGACATAGCAGAAAGTAAACTCAATCACAACTAAGGCAGAAGATAAGATAGAAGATAGATAGATAGATAGATACTGCTGAAAGGAAAGGAAATCCACAAGCACAAACAGAGAGTCTAGTGTCTATGATAAGTACATATCCCAAGTATCAAATATATACAGTCATCCAGAATGAATATAAAAGAAGACATCCTAGTCTAGAGGAGTGTCATCCACTGCTAGTGGGACCTGCTGCTGGTCCAGGTCCAAACACTCATCTAAGGTAGCACCGTAAAAGGTATCCACATAGGCCTCCTCCTCGTCCTCTGTAATATTTTCAACAGGTCCAGTCAGGACAGGAACGAGCACAATACATCTCAACAGTTCATAGCAGGTTAGAAAATATAATCATGTAGTAAAGTAAGATACAGGAACTGAAAGAAAGTACAGAATGTAAACAGAGAAAGCTGTAATGTACATATATATACTGTAAATAGAGAACTATCAGTGGTTAGTGAGTTAGAGTACAATATAAACATGCGAATTACATAGAAGATTCTGGGAACTATACTATGGAGTGATTCTGGGAACTACACTACTTGGATATTATTCACATGTCTACTTCTACTCCCCCGTACCCCCAATCAATACACAAGGATCCAGCCAGGTTATGTTATGATTCCATGCAAAGGCCCACAAGGGTGATACATGAAAGGCCCATAAATGGGTGATTCTGGGAATGCCTATAAATGGGTGATTCAAGAAAGACTCTGTGATCATGAGAGTATATGTCATAAGTGATCAATGAACCGTGAAGCATAGTAATACACCATGTAAGTGAAACATATAGAACATGTAGTATCCGATGCTCCTAAGGGGATAACATCTCAAGAAGGGATCCATATAGTACTAATCCGTGTGACCAACGTGACAGTATCAAGTAAAGTAATTTAAAGCAGGAAAATAATTCTAAACATGATATGAAATGATCAGATAATGTACTCGCCTGGTGTCTGAGTGTCCAAGATGAAAGTACTGTCCGAAGAGTGGTGTCTGGCTCCTATTTAGAACAGCACAAGCCATAACATGTCCAGAATGGTAATAAGAAGCATACAATGCATTCTACATGAATCTAGGTCAATCTAGGCCAAAGTCAACTCTTGGTCAACTCTGGTCAACCCTAGAAGTCAAACTAGGTCAACTATGGTCAAACTAGGTCTAACAAGTCTAAATTAGGTCAAACAAGTTATTCTAGGTCTAAACAAGTCTATACTAGTCTAAACAAGGCTAAACTAGCCTATGCTAGTATACCAAGTCCATGCAACCTATACAACACAAAGTCAAAACCAACATCACACAACCTATATTGCATCTTGGCCTACACATGGAAATCACATAATACATACATGTATATATACATATAGGCTACCTATATGTATACCATACACACACATATATAATATATAGGATACCTACATATATACATAATATGCTTTATATATACATTACATACATAGAACTTACATTCATTTATCATTAACTATATACATATATATAGATTATATATACATAGAGAGGGGAAACTATGAGATGTGTGTGTGTCTAAAGGGAAGCCATGTGTGTGTATGCTCACAGAGTTGTGTGAGGGGGTGTGTGTGTGTCAAGAGTGTCAGTCCAACAGGGTCAGTTAGTGTGTGTGTGTAGGTAGGATGTGTGTGTGTTAGAGGAGGCAATGTGAGTGAGTGAGGGTGTCAACATATGTGTGTGAGTGAATGTGAGTAAATCTGGAATCAAATGTGTGTGTGTGCGTATAAGAGGAAATTGACATAGGTCTCAGTTTTCCTGAATTGACAGAAACCCAAACCAACTCCCAAATCACAAACCCCATTTCAGTTTTCAGAAATATATAGGAAAGGAACCCAATTCAGTTCAACCCACAACAATCTCAGGTTTAAACATATTTCAGATTTTTGAAAACAGTCTAACACATTCCCTTCCCATTTTCGAACCCAAAACTCAATGAAACCACCCCAAAATTTGCATACATGTAGATTACCTATAGTACACACACTAGGGTTAGAAATATGTGAAAATTTGCATTAATAAGAGTTAATTTGATTGCCCAAATTCGATTTGAAAAATCTGGAAATACAGTGAAGAACACTGTTTTCAGGATAATAGGGTAATGAGAAATTGATGTATAAAAACATGTTAAAATATAAAATAAACGGTTGGTAAAGATAGACAATAATGTTCTCGTGTCCAATATGTTGTTCGTGTCCCAACACAATGACACAACGTGTCTAAAACAAATAAAAATCAAATCGAGCACAAACTGGACACTGTACAGCAGTGCAGTCTCGTGCGTGTGTGCACACGTGTCGTGCACTCGACACAGGCCAAACCAAGCCTCGTGCTCACAACCCTAGGTTCGCCTAGGATCCAGGTATGTGTCTAACACCCTGTATCGTATCCTGGTGTGTCGTGTCCGAAGTTACAGAGCTGTATCAGAGCTCACTGACAGTAAGTGCACAGTCAGTACAAATCCGATGCATGGCGAATTTCGTGTCCGATACGACACGAAGTGTCGTGAGACTCGAGGGGGGCCTGTCAGTGGTTGTCCCCCACCTCCGTTGCAAGTGGCACGTGTCCACGTGGCGTGTGCTGCGTGCAAACGACCCCGAGCAGCAGGGGAAGCACACTGCTCGTGCGCGTGTGTTACACCCGCGTGTGCACGTGTCCAAAGCGACACGACACGATACAAGAAACACCTCAGTCCATCAGAAATCGATAAGCCACACCAAATCAATAATTCCTATTCAAAAACTTTCCTAAAAACAAATCGAAATCCCCTTTGGGACATTTCATCAAACACCTTCACTAGTGGGCTGATACGTGTCCATTTAGGAAAAGAAATGGACACTAAATGCCACAAATTTCTAGGGTTAGCTAGGGGACACTTAGATCTAGGTTAATATGCAATAATAACAGTAATTTCAATGAGATTTGGAGGAATTACCTATAGGTGTCAAAATCTAAAGAAAGCTCCAAAGAGGGGGTGTCTCCTTGCTCCCCAAACTTCACCAAATTGCTAACAAACTGAGAATAAAATATACAAACAGCAAGAATACCTAAATTAGAACATATTACAATTTGTTTGAGGGAAAAAGGAATTAAATAGGATTTTCTATGAATTTCTAAAGATGGAGCATACCTCTCTTTCCAAATAAACTTTCCTAAAGGAGGCTAACCTAATGGAAGAGACTATTTATAGGGGGAATCCCTAGGCTAGTGTGGCCGGCCATAGAATTAGGGTTAGGGTTAGCTAATGGGTTGGGCTTTGGGCCTCTACTTGTTAAGTCATAAGTCATGGTTCCAAAGTCCTTAAGTCATGAACCAAAACCCCTAATCAATAGGTCACCCATTGCTAATCTTGATTCTTATGACTAAACATGGTTAACTTAGATTAGACTAGGATCACATACCTAACCAAGGCACTCATAACTAGGGTTAGCTAATTGGTTAGTCCACCAAGGTCAATGCTAGTCCAAGTCAACCTAGTCAACCATCATTCAAATAATTCCAAAATAAATCCTAAAAATTTCCCATAATTCAAAAAAATTATAATAAATTCAAATAACCTCAAAAATGACAAAAATACCCTCAAAATAGAAATATGGTAGTAACATTTTTGTTTAAAATTGATTTAATAATCAGGAAAAAATTTGGAAAATTGTTTTCAGAACTTGGAACTTTTTTCCGATACGGGGTCCGTCCCTACAATCTGGGTGTAAGCCCACTTCCCGATTTGCAAATCTTTATTTTCCTTACTATTTATTTTATTTGAACATCATGATTAGAATTACTTTCTCTTGAAACGATTTTTAAAGATTTTTTTGCTATTATTTTGTATTTCAAGAATGATTAAAATTTATAGTTTGAA